>JBBGZY010003108.1:0-157473 GCA_037952925.1 Lithobates clamitans
GTCTCTGTCTCTCTCTCTCTCTCTCTCTCCCCACCTTCCTCCCCCTCTCCCTCCCCCCTGTCTCTCTCGCTCTGTCTCTTTGTGTCTCTCTCCCTCTCTGTCTCTCTCTCTCTGTCTCTCTCTCTCTCCCTCCCCCTCTCCCTCTTGCGCTCTCTCTCTGTCTCTCTCGCTCTGTCTCTCGCTCTCTGTCTCTCCGTGTCTCTCTCCTCTCTCTCTGTCTCTCTCTCTGTCTCTCTCGCACACTCTCTCACTCTCCCGCTTTTCTCCCCTCCCACTATGGCTCTCCTCTCTCTGTCTCTCTCTCGCTGTCTCTCTCTCGCTCTGTCTCTCTCTTGCTCTCTCTCTCTCTCGCACACTCTCTCACTCTCCCGCTTTCTTTCTCCCCCTCCCACTATGGCTCTCTCGCTCTCTCTGTGTGTGTCTCTCTCTCTCTCTCTCTCTCTGTCTCTCTCTCTCTCTCTCTCTGTCTCTCTCTCTCTCTCTCTGTCTCTCTCTGTCTGTCTCTCTCTCTCTCTGTCTCTCTCTCCTCTCTCTCTCTCATCTTCTCTCTCTCTCTCCTCTCTCTCTCTCTCTCTCTCTCTCTCTCTCTCTCTCTCTCTCTCTCCACATTTCCCAAATGGCCTTTAAAGGCATCCACAAAAAAACCTGATGATGATCATGGACATCTTCTATATTGACCTGTTAATGGGATGTTGCTGTCAGTATAGGACCTTCTATCATCCATACATTTTAAATATAGAGATTCTGGGTACTCAACATTCCAAGGTGTGGGGGGGGGGGGTTAGAGTGGATTGCAGATGCTCATCGGTTGGTGTTGGAGGCAGCAATATTGGAGAGTGAAGGGTGGAGACAGGAGTGGACACATAAAGTTTATAGGAGGGTTGTGCTATAGGCTGGGGCCTTTTTTCTTGGTGCTGAACACCGACCCCGGACAAATATTTATTAGCTACACTATCTATGGGAAACCTCTAATCAGGCCATCTGTGGGCCCACAACTGCCGTTTCAGTTATGGGTGGATGCTGGTAGGATGAGCCACCCATTGGCTTCCTTCATTTCTCATGGCCTGATGTCTATGTCCATCCTCTGGATTTGTAGAACCTACCTTGGCATCACTCTGTAGAGATGAGTGGAGCTGAGAGCTACGTTTTGGGTAGATCGCAATTTAAGGACAACTCTTTTAACAAGCACGCAGTAGGTTCTAATCTGCTTCAAGCATATGTTTGCTGTAGTTTGCATGCCAATAATATATGTCTGTTGAGTCATGTATGTGCCTTTAAGCCGAATGTTTTCTGTGATGCTGCTAATACTCATTTACTTGTAATGTCTTTTTGTCTAGTCAGATTCGGCTCTCTGAAGTTGTGCAAGGGCTTTTCTTTGCTTGTAGACGTGTTGCAGATGTATGTTTAAAGCTTACTAACCTACGCTTTGTGTTTGCATGTGTAAACAAGAGCAAAGTGGCTTGCCATTCTTGGACAATGATGATGAAGAGGAAGGCTACACCTTCCAAAAACGATAATTCTAAGTACACAAGCTCCTCAGATTACATTCGAGGTCCAAGAAGCTCCGAGAGGGAGCATATGCCCAAACGTTCCGAGGAACCCTCCGGCAGAATGAATCCCAACCGCATCTCCTTTGGCCAAGTCCACTATGATAGCAACGGCTCGAAAAACTCTAAAACCCCAGAGCAGTGGAAAGAAGCCGGTCCGTAAGGAACAAGTGCAGTTCCCATACAGGAACCCTAGGCACTCCTCTGAGAGGAGTCCGTGCCATCCGAGTGGTCTTGAGGCAACTCCAACACATGACAGGGATAAAGTCCGCAAAGAGGAGAAAATCCGAGGCCATCGGGAAAAACACTGCAAGCACCATTCTGACAGGTGTAGGCGCTCCAGCTCCGATAGTGATGACTACCCAGAACATTGTGCCAGAGACAAAAGAAGCCGCCGTTCCCAATGGAACCAAAACCGAGAACATCACCACCACCACCACCACCATCACCACCACCAACGATCTTCTAACAATCATTCTTCTAGGATGTCAAGTCACGAATTGAGAACAGGTACTAAATAGATCATAATGATACAAAGATTCCTGTAAGTTAGTTTTTGTTTTTGGGGCTAGCACGTTTTTAGGGTCCATTGAGAAGAATTATGCAACTTCACAAGAAGTTGGTTGCAGAAGGCTGTAAATTGTGCTGGCACCACTTACTGACAAAGGACATTGGGTATGTTTTTTGGGAAAGTCCTAATAACCTAATAGCTTTCTGCATTTCTCAGACCCCCTTCCCCGTAAGAGGGGATTAGGTCATGGGAAATGTATGTGGTCTATTTTTGTCCTTCCCTTTTTTAAAAAAAAATTTGTATTCATTTTTTCTTTAACAGCCCGGACATGTTTTGTTTCCTTGTATTCCAACCTCTTTAGAAGCCCAGCTTATGAATCATTGAGGCAAAGCCTCTTGTGTATTTAACCAACAAAAAGTCTCCACAATGTATAGATCATGCACTATGTGGCCAACATTTTATAGACACTTGACCATCACAATTCTATAAGTTTGTTGGACATCCTATTCAAAAATCATCTGCATTCATACAAGGTTATTTCCTACCCCCTTTCACACATGAGGTTATAACAGCCTCCACTCTTCTGGGAAGGCTTTCCACAAGATTTTTGAGGGTATCTGTGGGAATTTGTGCCCATTTGTGAGGTAAGTACTGATGTTTTTGATGAGAAGACCTGGAACACCATCCGCCTTCCAATTCATCCCAAAGGTGTTCCATAGGGATGAGGTCAGGGCTCTGTGCAGGACACTGGAGTTCCTCCATACCAAACTGGTCCAACCATTTGATGCGGTCTTCAAAATCCTCCACTCTCCTAGGATGACTTTCCCACAAGATATTGGGGGGTGCCTGTGGGAATTTGTGCCCATTTGTGAGGTAAGTACTGATGTTTTTGATAAGAAGACCTGGAACACTATCCGCCTTCCAATTCATCCCAAAGGTGTTCCATAGGGATGAGGTCAGCACTTTGTGCAGGACACTGGAGTTCCTCCACACCAAACTGGTCACACCATTTGATGCGGTCTTCAATATCCTCCACTCTTCTAGGAAGACTTTCCCACAAGATATTGGAGGGTGCCTGTGGGAATTTGTGCCCATTTGTAAGGTCAGGTGCTGATGTAGGATGAGAAGACCTGGCTCACCATTGGCATTCCAACTCACCCCCAAAGTGTTCAGTAGGGTTGTGGTCGGGGCATTTGAGTTCCTCCACAAAAAAAATGGTCACAACATGTCTTTATGGAGCTGGCTTTGTACACAGGGGACAGACATGCTGGAACAGTAAAGGGTCTTCACCAAATTGTTACACAAGGTTGGAAGATCACAATTGTCTACAATGTCCTTGTATGATGTAGTGTTAAGTGAAGCCTTATTGATTTGGACTGGGGGGGGGGGGGGGGCATGTACTTTTAAGCAATATAACAGTGCTGGAATTTTTCCCTGAAACTTGGCATATGTCCAGTAAAAAAATCCTTACAAGGAAAAAAAAAATAAGTTTACACAATAATTGTGTCTGTGGTATTATGTTGCTGTCATTTTCAGTGTGCCCATTGCTTTTATCTTGTGGTGTTTTTTTTTGTAAGACTTTCTGTATGTTTTCATCATGACTAATCTCTTTCAGGATCAAAAGGTTTATTACACAAATAGAACATCACCAGGGTGGCCCAGTCATTGTAAAGACACTACATAGTAGGGATTCCTAATCAGGGTCTCCAAACACTGTGGGGGTTATGGGAACCGATAACCAGCCAAAACGCTTTAACATTTCATGTACCGTATTCTCAACATGTAGCCAATTAGGAGTGATAGGAGGAGTGATGGGAGGAGTGATGGGAGGAGTGATGGGAGGAGTGATGGGAGGAGTGATAGGAGGAGTGATAGGGGGAGTGATAGGAGGAGTGATAGGAGGAGTGATAGGAGGAGTGATAGGAGGAGTGATAGGAGGAGTGATAGGAGGAGTGATAAGAGGAGTGATAGGAGGAGTGATAGGTGGAGTGATAGGAGGAGTGATAGGAGGAGTGATAGGAGGAGTGATAGGTGGAGTGATAGGAGGAGTGATAGGAGGAGTGATAGGGGGAGTGATAGGGGGAGTGATAGGAGGAGTGATAGGAGGAGTGATAGGAGGAGTGATAGGGGGAGTGATAGGGGGAGTGATAGGGGGAGTGATAGGAGGAGTGATAGGAGGAGTGATAGGAGGAGTGATAGGATCCCCTCTACAATCCATACCATACCCCGATCCGAGCACGCAGCCTGGCCGGTCAGGAAAGGGGGTGGGGACGAGCGAGCGCCCCCCCCCCCTCCCGAACCGTACCAGGCCGCATACCCCCAACATGGGGGGTGGGTGCTTGGGGGGAGGGGGGGAGCCCTGCGGGCCCCCCCACCCCAAAGCACCTTGTCCCCATGTTGATGAGGACAAGGGCCTCTTCCCGACAACCCTGGCCGTTGGTTGTCGGGGTCTGCGGGCAGGGGGCTTATCGGAATCCGGGAGCCCCCTTTAATAAGAGGGCCCCCAGATCCCGGCCCCCCACCCTATGTGAATGAGTATGGGGTACATGGTACCCCTACCCGTTCACCTAGAGAAAAGTGTAAATAATAAAACACTACACAGGTTTTTAAAATATTTTATTAAACAGCTCCGGGGGGGGGGGGGGGGGGGGGGATCTTCCTCCGACTTCGGGGGTCTTCTTCCGGCTTCGGGGGTCCCTCCGGTTCATCTTCTCCCGGCGTCCGGTTGGTTCTTCTCCGCTCTCTCCGGCCTCTTCTCCCGGTGTTCCAGTTCTTTGGCCGGCTCCTCCGCTGTCTTCAGGTAGCTCTCTTGCCAGCGGAGGTCCGGACTTCTGGGCTTCTTGTCTTCTCTTCTCTTCTCCAGATGTTGATACGACGCTCTCTCCGGCTGGACTGCTCTCTGAGGGCTGCTGTTGTGACTTGCATAGGCGGAGACCCCGCCCCCTTATGATGTCACAGTCCCTGGCTTAGCTCCGGGCTGCGGTAGGTGGCTCAGCTCCAGGCCGCGGTAGCTAATGGGTCTAATGGGTGGGCTCAGCTCTCAGCCGCGGTAGGTGGGCTCAGCTCCCAGCCGCGGTAGGTGGGCTCAGCTCCCAGCGGCGGTAGGTGGGCTCAGCTTCCAGCCGCGGTAGGTGGGCTCAGCTTCCAGCCGCGGTAGGTGGGCTCAGCTCCCAGCCGCGGTAGGTGGGCTCAGCTCCGGGCCACGGTAGGTGGGCTCAGCTCCGGGCCGCGGTAGGTGGGCTCAGCTCCGGGCCGCGGTAGGTGGGCTCAGCTCCGGGCCGCGGTAGGTGGGCTCAGCTCCGGGCCGCGGTAGGTGGACTCAGCTCCAGGCCGCGGTAGGTGGGCTCAGCTCCAGGCCACGGTAGGTGGGCTCTGCTCTCAGCGGCGGTAGGTGGGCACAGCTCTCAGCCGCGGTAGGTGGGCACAGCTCTCAGCCGCGGTAGGTGGGCTCAGCTCCCAGCGGCGGTAGCTAATGGGTCTAATGGGTGGGCTCAGCTCCCAGCCGCGGTAGGTGGGCTCAGCTCTCAGCCGCGGTAGGTGGGCTCAGCTCTCAGCCACGGTAGGTGGGCTCAGCTCTCAGCCACGGTAGGTGGGCTTAGCTCCCAGCCGCGGTAGGTGGGCTCAGCCCCGGGCCGCGGTAGGTGGGCTCAGCTCCGGGCCGCGGTAGGTGGGCTCAGCTCCAGGCCGCGGTAGGTGGGCTCAGCTCTGGGCCGCGGTAGGTGGGCTCAGCTCTGGGCCGCGGTAGGTGGGCTCAGCTCCAGGCCACGGTAGGTGGGCTCAGCTCTCAGCCGCGGTAGGTGGGCACAGCTCTCAGCCGCGGTAGGTGGGCACAGCTCTCAGCCGCGGTAGGTGGGCTCAGCTCCCAGCGGCGGTAGCTAATGGGTCTAATGGGTGGGCTCAGCTCCCAGCCGCGGTAGGTGGGCTCAGCTCTCAGCCGCGGTAGGTGGGCTCAGCTCTCAGCCGCGGTAGGTGGGCTCAGCTCTCAGCCGCGGTAGGTGGGCTCAGCTCTCAGCCGCGGTAGGTGGGCTCAGCTCTCAGCCGCGGTAGGTGGGCTCAGCTCTCAGCCACGGTAGGTGGGCTCAGCTCTCAGCCACGGTAGGTGGGCTTAGCTCCTAGCCGCGGTAGCTAATGGGTCTAATGGGTGGGCTCAGCTCCCAGCCGCGGTAGGTGCTTTGGGTGTAATAACAAATTTTAAATCCTTGCTTTTAGAGATTTTAGTGTTTTAGACCAGTGCTCCAAGCATTTCTAATGGCTCGCAGTGAGAAGGTGGCACCAGTCCTATCCATGAGCCGTTGATTGCTCCTATGCTAAACTGTGTACCACATCACTTGGCAATGGCTTATCTCAGTGCTTTTCTGCTGAAAAGATTAATCCGATCGGCACCCGGCCACGGTAGGTGTTCTCGGCACCAGGCCGCGGTAGGTGGGCTCAACACCCGGCCGCGGTAGGTGGGCTTAGGGGCAGAGGTCCACCTTACGCGTTTGACATTTATCGGAACAGAGTTGGGAATTATGGCCGAGAGATCTCGTTATTGCGGTATCTATGACCCAGCACATTAATACTTCATTTATTATGCTTTGGGTGTAAAAATGATTTAAATAGCTTCTTTGATTGCCTCACAATGGTGCTCAGTCTACTCATTGTGATAGTCTGGGGACTTTTCTCTCATTAAAGCCAGGAAGAGAAATCCCCGTGGGATTTTATAAAGGAGTCATCAAATGACAGTGCACTCCAAAAGCCTAAAGACCATCATTGAAAAGGAAAGTAAAGCATATGTGTATCATATTCTGGTAATATACCGTGCGATGGGTTTATGAGCTCAGTTTATTTGCACAAGTTTGCTCTGGGGAGTTAAGGAGGTGAATTTTTTTGTTTTTCTTTCACATTGGCGCTATGACGATTCTCAGCGAAGCGTGAATCCCCGGAGACGCTCTGCAGATAGAGACCTTCACAAAGCTGATCTCTGAAAAGAGGCGTTTTAGATAGTTGTTGTTTCCTAAGTATTGATCTTGTGTCAGTCCAGGGGGTTGAGAGTTTTTGAGGGTTTAGATTATGCATATACAAAATAACGCCCTATGCCAGATCAGCCACAAATATCTGGGCAAAATGGAAAAAGAGGTGCAGTACCGTTCTACAATACATGGACATTTCCCTTTTGCTTTATCCCTTTGAAAAGATTGCAAGTACAAAACAATACCAACCAATCTGCCAGAATTCCACCATTCTCCTGACAACATGGTGCCGCTGCTGTACTCAAATCCCAGCCGGCATTCTCAGCCTTGCCTGCTGGACAACTCCAACCATCCCAACTGGAGTCACTCTCCACATGTAGCTCTTGACTTTACCTTCAGCAATGTAACGAGAATTCAAATGGAAGCGTCACACCCCCCCGCTTAGAGGTCCAGATACAACTTTATTCCATTAAAAGTTACGGGTACAATCCAAAAAGTAGCTAACATGCTTTGGGGGGTTCAAGTGCCCCTTCATCAGGGCTTGACTGGCAACAATGTGAGCAAACCAGAAGTGACCTGGACCTACAGTTGTACTTTTTCCAGTGTGGATTACAAGCACAGGCCTAGCCAGCAGCTTGTTTGGCTTCAATTCTCGTTACATTGCACTACAAGCCAAGGAGACCGTGGAGATCCTCTGGAGTGTAGAAGCCACCGGCCCAGGAAGCAGATCATTTACACCACCATCAGGGCCGTCTTTAATATTGATCAGTCCCTGGGCAAACATATTTCTTGGGCCCTCCCGAATCCACTTATCAACTATTCTCGGGCAGTGTGGGCTCAATGTGCAGCTGCTTTGGGCCCCACAACAATGACTGGGCCCGGGGCAGCTTCCCGTTTTTGCCCTTCCTTAAAGATGGCCCTGATCACCATCAATACCCTAAGTTAACAAAACCAGTAAGATAACCCTATGGGTCTAGCGCCATCTTTCCACTTTCCTCAACTGTTCTCTTCCAGCAAAGCATTTCTGCTGGACTCCCGAGAGCCCCTGCCCATGCACTTTGGTGTGTGTGGGGGAAGGGCTTTCGGGAGATGTAGTGCTGGTGGCATACCTTAAGTCAAAAGAAATTGAGTTCCCAGCAGCTGCAAGAATTGATGGAACAAAATTGTGTCACAGGAAGTAATAAGAGTTTGGAATGATGAAAACAAAAATGTTCTGATTATTATATACAACTTAAGGCTCCTCACACGGGTGGCCGTGGGCGATACAAACAGGTAGTTGATCTGTTGGGTTTTTTTTTTGGGGGGGGGGTTTAAGTAGCCCCAGAGCATCCACCCACAAGCAGACATGGTGCTACTCTGAGTACATATTGCAGTGGCTGGGATGCTTTTCACCGCCTGCCAAACTCTCCCATGTAATTGAATAGGGCCACACCACAACCGCAAGCTTGGCTCACATTTGAGGCTCAGTCTCACAATGCAAAACTGCTGTTCAACAGAAATAAAGGGAAAAGAAATACTGGCTTCAGGAGGCGTCAACATCGCCTCCGGAATGTCTGCACACCTTGCTTCTCTGCTTTCTGAAAAGTGATCCAAAAATTGGCTTCAAAGGAGGCGGTAAACACAACTGGTAGTGTGGTAGAAGCCTAAGAAATAGCCGCAGGTTCCGCTGGTTGATGTATCGGAAAACCTTTAGCTGAAGCCTAGGCATTATGTTGGTGACATTCTCATCTGGCTTTTAGTTTCGACTGGCTCTTGAGTTACATATCCTTTTTGTTCACACCGGTATGTACTAAGAAAGCAATCCAAGAATACACATGACCTCATTTTCTTCTGTATTTTGTGTCCAACAAGGTGAGGAGACCAGGCCAGGCTTCGACATAGACCCCCTGCACTGGAAAATGGCCGAACTGAAAGTCCAGAGCCCCGACCAGCTTTTACAAGATGAAGAATTGGCTCGCCGACTGCAGGAAGAAGAGGAGAAACGCGTAGTAAGTGAACGTACTGCGTCCAACTAATCTCTTCCCGAGAAACCGCAGCTGGTGGCTTACTATACTTGTGTTCTGCAGGCAGAGGTGAAACGGCGCGACCAGCACGAGGACTTCCGGGCAGCTCAGGTCGCACAGGATGAGGTGAGAACAATTTTAACATTGGTCATGATTATCTTTTGCACTCTGATTGGAATACAAAAGTGGACACTACCAAAGATACAAAAATATATATAAGATACAAAATATTGTTGATCTAAATAAATGTATGTGCAAAGAGATAAACAAAAAAACCCCCACCCAAATACAGACCAGCCACTCCATAATTAGATCCACATCAGGGAAGTGTCGCTG
This sequence comes from Lithobates clamitans, assembly GCA_037952925.1. NCBI lineage: Eukaryota > Metazoa > Chordata > Amphibia > Anura > Ranidae > Lithobates > Lithobates clamitans. Next base: position 9,350 of record JBBGZY010003108.1, read on the forward strand.
GGATGGAACAGGCTACACCATGAACCAGCAGAGAGCCTGGGATAACACTTGGACCACCGCAGATGAGGTATGTTGGCCAAGATAATAATCCTATGGACATAATCCACGTTTGCTCATTGATGCTATTTACTTTAGGGGTACACTTAAGGCTGCACATTCCTTCACCCACATATTAGTTGCACATATTGTACTAATATGTGAGTGAGGGAATGTGCAGCTTTAATTGTTCCCCCGAAAGTAAATAGTATCAATAAACAAATGGATTGTGTCCATAGGATTTTTATCTTGGTCAACATACCTCCTCTGCGGTGGTCCAAGTGTTTTCCCAGACTGTTCATGGTGCAGCCTGTTCCATTCCATCAAAGCTTTCCTGATGTGGATCTGATTATGGCATTTATTTAAATCAACAATATTTAGTATCTTGCACATGTTTTGGTAGTATCCTGTATGCATATATACTTCCTGAAGAAGCCATGGGGCGAAACATGTAGAAGAAATTTGCATAACGGACTTTGTTAATGCCAATACAACATGCACAGTGAACATAGGATTTTTATCTCGATCAACATACCTCCTCTGCGGTGGTCCAAGTGTTTTCCCAGACTGTGCTGGTTCATGGTGCAGCCTGTTCCATTCCATCGACGCTTTCCTGATGTGGATCCGATTATGGCATTTATTTAAAGCAACAATATTTTGTATCTTACATATATTTTGGTAGTATCCTGTATGCATATATACTTCCTGAAGAAGCCATGCGGCGAAACATGTAGAAGAAATTTGCATAAAGGACTCTGTTAATGCCAATACAACATGCACAGTGAACAATTTGATCCCGGTGCCCTCATGCAGTGCCTTTCATCATCTGCCTCCCACTTGCTACCTACCAGTTGTCCAGGTTATGCGAGTACCAGTGGGCTTGCCTCTACCTTGAGCCTGTACATTGCCTTAGCACAATGCAGTCGCAACATGTCTAATTCTAGACACATAAGGGACAGTCCCTATGTCTTGGAATCGTCTTAATAGCTTTGGGGCTGCTTGCAGTGCACCTACTGATGGTGCAAACATCTGCAGCCTGGAGTCATGTTGCCCTCTGCTCCGTGAAGTTACCACATCCTTGGAGTCCTCTTTGGATCCATCAGGTGTGGCCACTTCCTCTGTTTTTTTTTTTCTCTGTTTTAGCCGAAGTTCAGTCACACCTAATGGCCCAAATCACCTGATTTATTTGCTGACACTGATCGCAGAGGGCTACAATTATACTACCATGCTCTCTCCAGCAGATTCTACATCTGACTGGCCTGCAGCCTTAGCAGTTTACAGGCCATTGGCCGCAGACTGATTGGTTCCGGTCTTTAACTGATCAACTTACCTCTGAAAAGTTGCAGTTTACTAATATTGCCCCAAATAAAGGGGACTGTTTCAGCATTTATTGTGCAGATGGTACCCCTGTGAAGCTGGAGGATCCCCCTGTTGCTTCTGCCAGATCTCTTTCCAGTCTTGGGTTACTAAAATTCCTAAGGCTGCAAAGACTTTGCACATGCTTTTCCAACTCTTTCTATACTGAGATTAGAAGCATCCTGATAAGCTGTTTATTCCCTCGACCACTTATAAGCCATTTAGTGAGAATTTTGTGCAGAAGTGGTCTTTTCCCCGCTGTGGATCTAGTAGTGTCCCACCATAACAAGGCACTTGCCATTCCAGTCGAAGATGTGCCTGAGGGTTCCAGTAGAAGATACAGGCTTTACTCCAGCCTGTTACCTGTTCGCAAACCCGTTTGAGATTCCCAGTGGGGCAGTGGCTCCATCTTGGATCTCAAAGCTCTGTAGGTCTTCTTCTGAGGCCAGAAATTCTGCATGGAACCCACCAAATCTACCTTCACTAAGGAGACTTTACAATGTCTGTGGACATCAAGGACGTGCATCTCCAGCACATCATTTCCTACATTTTTGCTGTGGGGCTTCTATACTACCAGTTTATGGCAGTGCCCTTCGGTATTCTCTCTGCACCTCCAGGTTTTCATCAAGGTGCTAACCCCATTGTTGGCCCTGCTGTGCTCTTTCGATGTTGAGGGAACAGTCGGCGTGGGCTCTGTGATCTAAATTTTGATTATTTTGCTCTTCGGAAACTGCCATTTGAATGCATTAAGGACTTGCTCTCATTATTTTTGCCCACAAGGTGGTATTCTTTGTGGCCATCACGTCAGTGAGTTTCTGAACTGGTGGTTTTATCTGCAAAGAATACAGACTGGTTTGCATGTGGACAAGGGAATGTTAAGGATCAAGACTTCCTTCTTGTCTAAGGTATTTTCTACCATTCACCTCAACCAGCCCACTGTTCTTCTGTTCCTCTGTCTGGCTCCAGGTTATCCAAAGGAAATTTTCCACCAGGATCTTAATGTGGTTAAGACCAAGTCAGAACCACATTAACCTCTGCTTTTTTTAATTTTTTTATCCCATATGGACCTCAGAACAATGCTCCAACCCTGTGTTCCACCATCTCTAAGTGGCTCAGGAAGACCATCATCCAAGCTTATGGTCTCACATATTGGGTTCCACCCTCCCCTTTGAACATGCACTCTATTAGATCTGTAGGGTGTAAGTCCTTCAAGCGGCTGCAGGCAGTCCTCAGTATTTCTGCTGTTTTCTTTGGCCTGTTAGCATTTGTTTGCTGCGTTGCCCACCTCTCATTTGGAATGCTTTTGGACATCCCAAAGGTTAAAGACTTCCTGTGTCCCTCATTGGATCAGAAAGAAAATAGGACTGAAAGAAAATAGAACACCTGCTCTCCAGCTCCCTTGTCACCTCCTGCCATTCTCTCCTCCAGGACTTCTCCAGTGCCTTTTCCATCCTCTGAAACTTCCTACCCCAGTCTGTCTGGCTATCTCCTACTCTGTAGACCTTTTTAGGCGATCCTTCTCTCCAGGGAGCCCTGTCCTGCCACTAACTAATTGTCAGGGCTGGGCTCAGCCCTTCCTTCTCTGAGCTGGCCACTCAGCTGTCGGCTAATTTGCCAGCTCCTATCTCTCCACAGTGACTCACCTGTTGATATCCTGCTCGTCAGTCCTGCCTACTTAAGCCGTCCAGTCCAGATGATCTCTGTCTTTGCCTTTGCCTTTGCCTTGGTCACATCTCTAGAAACGCTCTCCTGTGTTCCTGTTAAAAGACTTGCTTGGCTGATATTCCTTCTGGCTCCAGATCCTGCTTGCTGTTTTTACTACGCTCATCTCCGGCTCCCTGACATTTGGCTTGTCTGACTATCCGTTCCGGTTCCTGAACTCTGGCTATGTTTTGACTACGTTTGTTGTTTTTACTTTTATTATTAAACAAGTGTGATTTAACTGTACTTCTGTCTCGGTCTGATTTCATGGTTTCAGACATTAATAAACTGTGCTTTTACTTTCCCCATTAGCTCACCCCCCCATCAGTTTTACAGTTTTATCGGTTTTCAATCTAGAGCAGGGGGTCTCGAATTGGTGCCCCCCCCCAGCTGTTGCTGAACTACAAGTCCCGTCATGCCTGAGGGAGTCATGCTTGTAATTGTCAGCCTTGCAATGCCTCATGGGACTGGAGGGCCGCCAGTTTGAGACCCCCTGATCTAGAGTCACTTGTACCCACCAGCTATCCAAACCTTCCAACCCACCAGCATCCGACTAAAATCAAAATATTGGCTTTTAAACCTGGAAAAAAAAAAGATTTGATAATGCCTTTTAAAAAAAGGAGCCAATACTTTTTTGGTTTCTTTCCCAGGAATTTCTGGTGAATTACAACAATGGGTAAATGTTAGCTGCATTCTGATTGGATACATGCGACCTACTGCAGATAACCTCTCGTGTGTTCTTCCATTAGGAGATTGCGAAGTACATCCAGCGGCAGGAGCTGAGAGCCCATAGGAGGTCGGAGGATCTGGACCTGCCCGGGGACAGTGATGACGACGGCAGTATTTGTAGCTTCTCCGACAGGAAAAGCCTTGGAGTGAAGGTAAAGTCACCTTGGAGTGAAGGTAAAGTCACCTCAGACAGTCATTGTCCAGGCCTGCTGAACCCAGACAAAGGCCAACTACTACCGGGGGTCCTAAATCTCCGGACCAATAGAGAATGAGATGTAATGCTGTGACCCCGGACTGTGAAGGAAGGGGGGACTTGGTTCTTACAAAGAGAAAAGTTCTGGGGGGGGGGGACACAACTAAAGTAATAAATACCCGATCGTTGGGAAAATACCAACGCTCGGTCCGGACTCCTACCCGCCCTCACCCTGTGCAATAAACTCAAAGAAAGTCCAGCACATGTATATCGTTACATGGAATGGGACTTCATATAGGTACAGAGTAAGAAAATTCTCTAAAAAGATATCGATCTTTAATTAACAATTAAAAGTAAAAATCCTAGAGGAACTGCAGTCTGCTCACATCATTTCCAATAAAAACATCTTTTCCATTCTGAAGCTTCCCTCCAACCACTTTGCATATTTTATATATAATGTGATTCTGTACTTGCCAAATATGCTGCAGAAATCTCCCTCCACTGAGTCTGACCGCAGCCATTTTAACTGTGGGCAGCTGCCTGTTCACTTCCTGGATTTACACCTCCAGCTCTGCAGCTCTCATTGTCCCTCTTATGACTCCTCCCCCCTTCCTGGCAAACTCTCACGAGAGTGAGAGAGCAGTGCATGATGTTCCAGAAGTTGCTTCTTACTTTTCACTGGACTGCCTCTGCAGGCGATATCGCATGGACTATATGGACTTACATTAGTCAATTTTAAATATTTTAACTGTTCTTGATCATTTCCATCCCCTATGATGTGTAAAGAGAAAAAACGCGCAACCAAAAAAAAAAAAAGAGAATTATGTGATAAATGTGAAAAAATACCAAAAACAGAAAAAAAATTGGGTTTTTTTTGCCCTATGAAGCCTGTATTAACATTTTATGGGACACATTGCATAGGACTGTTTTTTGATTCATCACTAGAATATTCCTTAGTTTTTGTCTTTATTTATTCTCAGTATTATTTATTAATCGCAGAAGCTATTTGCAACATTTTGGTATTTTTTTCACATTTATCACATAATTCTCTTTTTTTTTCATTTTTTTGGTTGCGCATTTTTTCTCTTTACACATTTTCACGAGTTGGATATTCTGTTTTTTTTAGATGCTGCACCTTTTTGTTTAATATTCATTTTGTATATATGAATCATTTTTATATACAATATATACACCGTTGGGGTTTTTAGCGCAGATTGTTTCCTATATCTACCATCCCCTATGATGTCTTATATACTGGTGTGCTAACACCTAGCTTGATGCAAGCGCCTACTCATCCCTGTGTGTGGAAAAAGGTATTTACTGTCAGAAAAAAAATAGTTTACTAAAATTGTTTAAATTAAAACAACAAGGGAAGAAGATTGAATGGATGGAATAGATGAAATAAAAAATACTGAAGTTCCGCTTTAAATGTAAAAGGATTGCAATCAAATACATCCAGGGTTTTTTATAGAGCATGTGTACAATCCATCCATAGTGCAGATATCTTCAATATCAGTCTGTACCAACACCTCAACGCGTTTCAACTCATAGTGAGTCTTCATCAGGAGTTAAAAAAAAGTTATAGTCTGTAATACAAACATGAATAAATATCTACAATTCTCACAAAGAAAAAAAATAGGGAAGAACAGAAGAAAAACAAAAACAAAACAAGAACTAAAAAAAAACAAAACAACAACACACAGAACGGAAGAAAAAAAACATCAAAACAAAAAAAGTCCAGCACATGGCTCCGAGCTCCAACCGCTTATCTAGGAGACATACAGCTCATAAAAAAAAAAAAAAAAAACAGTCGAAGTGTTTCAGCTGCTGCAAAAACACTTGTTGCAATCGAAATGCGTTAGTAGATTGCATGTTATCTTAATGAAAGGACTGTCAAAACTAGGAGCCGTGTGCAGGATATTTTGTTGAATCTAATTTTACGTTGTCTTGTATGCCTCCATGTTGGTCATGTTTGAGATCAGAGAGTGGAAATAATATTGAAGGATTACTTTTCTTAGGGGAAGTAACAGGTCCACGTTATACCGGGCACCACAATGAGCATCTGGCAGGAGATGCACCCCTTATCCTGCCATCTGCTGCCAGATCCTGTCAAAAACCCAGTACCACTATGTATAGGGAGATCACGTGACCCCCCCCCCCCCCTCCCACCTTTCCGCCCCTTCCTTATTCTCGCTGTAGAGTACTCTGTGCCTGATTGGCCAATCATGTGACCCGGTGAACAGAAGGAACATGCAGAGCTCTGAACAAGTTTCCACCTGATGTCTGTTATCAGAAGTTGCAGAAGGCAATCAAGGAGGTGGGGGAGCGGGGGAAGAATAAGTATGTAGTTCATGTGGAGTCTACATTAAAGAGGAACTTCACCCCTCCCCCAACCAACCCCGCCCCCCCCCCACTTAAATTTTTTTCCTCCATCCCCTTTTGCACTTTAAACTGCTAATCTTTTTCTCCTCTGTCATCGGGAGCCGGCTGTCTCTTCCGGGTTCTTGCAGCCGCCCCCCCCCCCCCCCATGACGCCGCGTGATCCTGCCAAGAGAGTCCTTATTCAAACCCTTTCCTATGATGGGGTGACAACGCTGTATCCTTGTCTCTGTTATGTTGTCACCCCATAATGTAGCAGTATCAACACAAATTATTTAGGCGCAGTCTATTGGGAAACCTGTCCTGAAAAATGGCCTGCAACTAGAGCTGCACAATTAATCGTTATCGCAATTTTTAATTTTTTTTTTCCCCCTTGCGATCTTAACAAAGTATTTTCCTGATTTTCTTTCTATGCAGAGAATTCTCTGCTGAATCTGACAGCTGTCAAAAAAAAAACAACAGGCAGTCTGCCAAGTATCACAACATTCCTCAGCTGCTGAGCTGACTATAAACATTGTAACATTTTGGCCTTTAGATCAAAGGAATGAACTTTGGTCTGTAAATGAGGGAAGTTTAACCACTTAAAGATTAAACCTTTTTTTGACACTTGTTGGTTTCAAGTTAAAATCAGTATTGTTTGCTAGAAAATTACTTAGAACCCCTAAACATTATATACCGTAAATATTTTAGCAGAGACCCTGGAGAATAAAATGGTGGTTGTTGCAATATTTTATGTCGCACTGTATTTGTGCAGCATCCTTTTCAAATGCATTTTTTTGGGGGAAAAAAAATATACATTAATGAATTAAAAAAAAAAAAAAAAAGTAAAGTTAGCCCAATTTTTTTTGTATACTGTGAAAGATGACGTTACAGCAGGAGAATCGTGATCTTTATTCTAAGCGAAAATAAAATCGTGATTCTCATTTTGCCCAGAATCGCACAGCTCTACATGCAGCCTTCACTGGAGTGTATGTAGGCAGGAAGTGTCTGATGAAGCTCAGTGCTGCGGATCTCCTGCAGCCTCTTTACAAAGGATGAAAAAAAATGTGCAAACCAAGTTGTGTTTTTTTGTATATATAATGGCAGTTATTTATAATACTGAGTGTCATTCATTAATCTATTGTAAGGGGTCCTGCAGGTTCAGATTATGACTTTGTAGCTTTGAGGCTGTGCCTGGTGCAGTGTGCAACGCCTGCTTACCTCAGACACCTTGCCTGTTGGTTTTGTAGCTCGCTATCACCAGTTCCTGCGGCCCGGCTTATCTCGGGTTCCCAGAAGAAGCCGTTTGTAGAACTTCCTCCTGAAGTTGTCAAGCGAGGACATTTATAGAACTATAGTGACAATTTCTGTAAAAGATTGTTTCTCTTTGCTCGTTAACGAGTAACCACATCGTTCAGCTGATACGGGACAGGAAGCTAAAGAAATAAAGCTGCTAATCGTGGCTCAGTGGAGGGAACACAATTATTTCCTCTTTTTATCACCATTAAATAATAGTTCTAGAAGATCCTCAGTCACCATTTCTGATGCAATGCTTGGAATGTCTCGGGCACGTGCGTGCGGCTTGTACTCCAGCTTTGTCTCTGTGCCGCCATTCCTGATTCTCCGCATTTCTGAGGAGTCTGGGAGAAAAAAGATCTCAACTCCCAGATTATGAACTATATTGTCAGTCAGCCTAACCGCTTGAGGACACGCCATGCGCTACATCTGACCAAATGAGCGTCATCAATTACAAAAGGTGTGTACCACATCCTGTCCTTCGCTCCCCTTCCTACTTACTGCCAATTTCCAGTTCCTAAAATTAAAGCCTGGAGTTGCTGTGTAAATAAAGCAGCTCTAGTAGATGCTGCTATCAAGAAAAGACCACCTGGCACAGGGTTTATAAACATTGTTTATATAGGAGATAGAGAGATACAAAGTAACATTGTTTATAAACATTGATCAGACGGGAGATAGGGAGATACAAAGTAATATTGCAAAAAGAATGCCAGCAACTCGTTTGCTTCTTCTTAATTCTTTATTGAGCACAAACTGCAGAGCGACATTAAAACGCTAACATGTTTCGGCAAAAGCCTTCTTCATAGCATGTGAGGAAAGCTTTTGCCAAAACATGTTAGCGTTCTGATGTCGCACTGCTGTTTGTGCTCAATAAAGAATTAAGAAGAAGCAAACGAGTTGCCGGCATTCTTTTTGCAATTTTGATATATGGCACACAATGGCCTGAGCACCGTTATTCAGCTCATCATCCTATAAACATGCGGTAGAGCTTGGGTGAGTTTTTGTCTTTAATATAAACTAACATTGTTTATAAACAATGATCAGATGGGAGATAGAGATACAAAGTAACATTGTTTATAAACATTGATCAGACAGGAGATATAGAGATACAAAGTAACATTGTTTATAAACATTGATCAGACAAGAGATAGAGAGATACAAAGTAACATTTTTTTATAAACATTGATCAGACAAGAGATAGAGATACAAAGTAACATTGTTTATAAACATTGATCAGACGGGAGATAGAGAGATACAAAGTAACATTGTTTATAAACATTGATCAGACGGGAGATAGAAAGATACAAAGTAACATTGTTTATAAACATTGATCAGACGGGAGATAGAAAGATACAAAGTAACATTGTTTATAAACATTGATCAGACGGGAGATAGAAAGATACAAAGCAACATTGTTTGTAAACATTGATCAGACCGGAGATAGAGAGATACAAAGTAACATTGTTTATAAACATTGACAGGAGATAGAGAGATACAAAGTAACATTGTTTATAAACATTGATCAGATGGGAGATAGAGAGATACAAAGTAACATTGTTTGTAAACATTGATCAGCTGGGAGATGGAGAGATACAAAGCAACCTTGATCAGACAGGAGATAGAGATACAGAGTCTCCATTGGACGGTTGTGTGTCAGGGGTACAATGCCTGAGCACAGTTGGGAGACACGGACAGAGTGTTGTCACCCTATAACAGGAAGTGCCTGAACAATGACCTTCATGGCAGGAACACCGGGGATCATAACGAAAGTGCCAATTTTGAAAATGTTAAATAACTTTTGAAATGACAAGTGATCTGTCACCATTAAATAAATTCAGGTAAGAGCGCAGAAAAGGCAAGTTTTTTTTTTTTTCAATCCCTACAGTATTTTTCTTTTCTTTAAATGGTTTTTAATTGACTTTTCATGCCTCTGAAATGGCCAGAGAATTGACACAGTAGAAAATGTCAATTCCCGAGCACAGCCCTTCTCCTCCTTGCTTGTCATAGCCCTCTCCCCGTCTGGGACGGTTTAATTACGGTCTTCGCTGGCCCAGCTCCTCCACCCATCCTCTCACCTCCCTACATAACCTTTTATGTAGGTGTTGGATGGAGGAATGAAGGAGAATACAATAGAGACTTGAGGGACTTCTCTGAGTTTCCTGTGGGTGCTGATATCATCTCCAAGATCCCAACACCAGTCTCGGGGCTTTTGAGGGATTGTCTACACGGGGGGGGGGGATGGGGGGGGTTTATAACGAAATAACAACATACAATAATTGAACATATAATCATATAAGAACATTGTTGTTGAATTGTATAGGCTGATGACAGGGTCTCTTTATTGTTTGGGTCTCCATATATTATAGAAGTCACTGTTTTTGGTTAATGGAGTTTGACTCTTCACTTTGTGTATTGTGTCTTCATTTGATCACCTTCATCCACCATTGTTTGCAGTTCCAGTACAAACCCTTCTATTGCCTACCTTGAGGAAGTTCTCCTCAGGGTACCAAATGTCCAGACTTTTCCTCTTCAGGTTCCAGTCCTGGGTGGACTTTGTATGATGGTGGGGAGATATCACCAGGGGTTGAGGAGATTTATGTTCTTGGGTTGGTGGGGATGACTAGGTAACCTCCTTTTTGGTTTCCTCAGAATGAAGTGCCTTCTTATAACCAAGGACGCTTGGACTCCGAGGGCCTGGCATCACCGACCGAGTGCCGCACGCCTGAGAAAATGGAGCTGTCCGCAGTGGACGCAACTTGTGACCAGGCCAAGTAAGTTCTCACAGTCTGCCATGTACAGGAAAAGTCCAACTCCAACCCAAATGTCTTCCGTTTCTTTCAGTGTTGAATAGACTGAGGGGAAAAAATTATTTTCAGGTTTTTGTTTCTTAGTTTCCTTATTGGGGAAATTTTCCTTCACTTCCTGTCCCTATGATGCCTAAAAAAAGAAATGGGTGAGGGTGGTTGTCCACGGGACTGGAAGGCATGAACTGCGATAAAAACATTGTCTGAAGTTCGAACCTTTCTTCACTCCACTGAAAGGTCGTGTCTGTGTTCCTGCTGGAGATATTTCCCGTCACTTCCTGTCCAGACAGGAAATGAGAGGAAATTTCCTCAAGCACTAGATTTGAACCCTTCTCAGTTTTAGTTTTGTCTAGAATTGAGCATAATATTGATAGATTACATTCTTCAATGTTACTTGAAGGTTATGTCATGTAAGGTGGACCTTAGAGCATTATTTGGGGTTTGTGGCTAAATCACCCCTCTTACTTCCTCCACTACGTGAAAAAACTGAAAAGAAGGGAGCACCACACTAGTTTATACAGCCTATAAAAGATTTTATTCTGCAAAAATATCCAACGCGTTTCGGGACTTCAGCGCTCCCCCTTTATCAGGGCTTATAGGGCAATAACCATAGGCTGAGGGATACCATCCTGGACTCAAAGTTGGAACCCAAGTAGGGAGTCTACAGATCATGCACAGGTCTTCTCAGAAGCTGGTTTGGAAGTCCACTTCTATTCCTTTCACATTTGTTTTCAATCAAGACCTAATGAAGGGTGGGGTGGGGGGGGGGATGGACCCCCGAAGCATGTTGGATACATTTTAGCATCTTTGTTACATTACCCCACAAGCCTAGGAGACCATGGAGATCCTCTGGGGTGCCCAGGAACCAGATCACCTCCATCAACATCAATACTTTAAGATGGCAATACCATTAAGACAACCTTAGGGGTCCAACACTGTTTTCCTACAATATAGTAAATACATTCTTTTCAAGTATAAAAAAAAGTTTCATGTTTCAATACCCCTTTCTCAGGTATTCCTCAATAAAGGGGTGTAGGAGCACCCCACAGTGTCGTCCTTTTGGGACCTCATTTTATATCTTTCTGTTATGCGATTGGTAAACTTTTGTTTTTTCTTTTTTTGTACTTTTCCACTAAAGTTAAAGATTGGATCATTTTGTACATTGAGCCGTATTGTTGAGCACGGTACTCACTATGTGATGTCATCCCATTGGGAATCTGTCAGTAAGGATTTGATATAAAATGTTGATTATTTGTTTTAGGGGTGTGCTTGTTATTATAATTGTGCCATGTTTTGGGGGTGAATGGATGGCACCCTTCTGAATTTATAGCATATTAGTGGTGCACCAAAATGGAAATTTCGTGGCGAAACCAAAAATTCAGGATGCAACTGAAACCGAAATGCACAGTTTAAAAAAATGTAAAAAAGTAATTTAATTAATATGGCTGCGTTTTTTTGCATTGAAGTCAATAGGGGGCGTTTTTGCATTGAAGTCACTGGGACGCGTTTTTGCATTGAAGTCACCGGGACGCGTTTTTGCATTGAAGTCACTGGGACGCGTTTTTTTGCATTGAAGTCACCGGGACGCGTTTTTGCATTGAAGTCACCGGGACGCGTTTTTGCATTGAAGTCATTGGGACGCGTTTTTGCATTGAAGTCACCGGCATGCGTTTTTGCATTGAATTTACCGGGACGCGCTTTTGCATTGAAGTCACTGGGACGCGTTTTCTGCATTGAAGTCACCGGGACGCGTTTCTGCATTGAAGTCACCGGGACGCGTTTCTGCATTGAAGTCACCGGGACGCGTTTCTGCATTGAAGTCACCGGGACGCGTTTTTGCATTGTTGTCAAAGGGACGCATTTTTGCATTGAAGTCACCGGCATGCGTTTTTGCATTGAATTTACCGGGACGCGCTTTTGCATTGAAGTCACTGGGACGCGTTTTCTGCATTGAAGTCACCGGGACGCGTTTCTGCATTGAAGTCACCGGGACGCGTTTCTGCATTGAAGTCACCGGGACGCGTTTCTGCATTGAAGTCACCGGGACGCGTTTCTGCATTGAAGTCACCGGGACGCGTTTTTGCATTGAAGTCACCTGGACGCATTTTCTGCATTGAAGTCACCGGGACACGTTTTTGCATTGAAGTCACCTGGACGCGTTTTTGCATTGAAGTCACCTGGACGCGTTTCTGCATTGAAGTCACCTGGACGCGTTTCTGCATTGAAGTCACTGGGACGCATTTTCTGCATTTTTAGTCACTGGGACGCGTTTTCTGCATTGAAGTCACGGGGACGCGTTTTTGCATTGAAGTCACCGGGACGCGTTTTTTGCATTGAAGTCACCGGGACGCGTTTTTTGCATTGAAGTCACCGGGACGCGTTTTTTGCATTGAAGTCACCGGGACGCGTTTTTTGCATTGAAGTCACCGGGACGCGTTTTTTGCATTGAAGTCACCGGGACGCGTTTTTGCATTGAAGTCACCGGGACGCGTTTTTTGCATTGAAGTCACCGGGACGCGTTTTTTGCTCTGAAGTCACTGGGACGCGTTTTTGCATTGAAGTCACCGGGACGCGTTTTTTGCATTGACGTCACCGGGACGCGTTTTTTGCATTGACGTCACCGGGACGCATTTTTTGCATTGAAGTCACCGGGACGCGTTTTTGCATTGAAGTCACCGAGACGCGTTTTTGCATTGAAGTCACCGAGACGCGTTTTTGCATTGAAGTCACCGGGGGGCGTTTTTGCATTGAAGTCACCGGGACGCGTTTTTGCATTGAAGTCACTGGGACGCGTTTTTTTGCATTGAAGTCACCGGGACGCGTTTTTGCATTGAAGTCACCGGGACGCGTTTTTGCATTGAAGTCATTGGGACGCGTTTTTGCATTGAAGTCACCGGCATGCGTTTTTGCATTGAATTTACCGGGACGCGCTTTTGCATTGAAGTCACTGGGACGCGTTTTCTGCATTGAAGTCACCGGGACGCGTTTCTGCATTGAAGTCACCGGGACGCGTTTCTGCATTGAAGTCACCGGGACGCGTTTCTGCATTGAAGTCACCGGGACGCGTTTTTGCATTGTTGTCAAAGGGACGCATTTTTGCATTGAAGTCACCGGCATGCGTTTTTGCATTGAATTTACCGGGACGCGCTTTTGCATTGAAGTCACTGGGACGCGTTTTCTGCATTGAAGTCACCGGGACGCGTTTCTGCATTGAAGTCACCGGGACGCGTTTCTGCATTGAAGTCACCGGGACGCGTTTCTGCATTGAAGTCACCGGGACGCGTTTTTGCATTGAAGTCACCTGGACGCATTTTCTGCATTGAAGTCACCGGGACACGTTTTTGCATTGAAGTCACCTGGACGCGTTTTTGCATTGAAGTCACCTGGACGCGTTTCTGCATTGAAGTCACCTGGACGCGTTTCTGCATTGAAGTCACTGGGACGCATTTTCTGCATTTTTAGTCACTGGGACGCGTTTTCTGCATTGAAGTCACGGGGACGCGTTTTTGCATTGAAGTCACCGGGACGCGTTTTTTGCATTGAAGTCACCGGGACGCGTTTTTTGCATTGAAGTCACCGGGACGCGTTTTTTGCATTGAAGTCACCGGGACGCGTTTTTTGCATTGAAGTCACCGGGACGCGTTTTTTGCATTGAAGTCACCGGGACGCGTTTTTTGCATTGAAGTCACCGGGACGCGTTTTTGCATTGAAGTCACCGGGACGCGTTTTTTGCATTGAAGTCACCGGGACGCGTTTTTTGCTCTGAAGTCACTGGGACGCGTTTTTGCATTGAAGTCACCGGGACGCGTTTTTTGCATTGACGTCACCGGGACGCGTTTTTTGCATTGACGTCACCGGGACGCATTTTTTGCATTGAAGTCACCGGGACGCGTTTTTGCATTGAAGTCACCGAGACGCGTTTTTGCATTGAAGTCACCGAGACGCGTTTTTGCATTGAAGTCACCGGGGGGCGTTTTTGCATTGAAGTCACCGGGACGCGTTTTTGCATTGAAGTCACTGGGACGCGTTTTTTGCATTGACGTCACCGGGACGTGTTTTTGGATTGACGTCACCGGGACGCTGTTCAAGGGACAAATGACCGGTTGGTAGTTTTGGTGTCGTTGATCTTTAGCTGTCTTAGACCAAGCTGTTGTTTCCATTCCTCAGGTCTGGCCCATCCCCCATAGAATGGAACACATTCTGACTGCACCGCATTTCCCTCTTCTGATCACCCATAATGCTTCTGGTGGCCCTTTTTTTTTCACTCCGTGGTTTTTGCTGAATGTTGGTTTATTCTTTTGAGAAAACAGACTTCTAAAAATAACCATCGCCCACGTCATCGGGGGCTGAGTGCCAGCGTAACGCGGTGGAAATCTTGAATGAAGTCTTCACATTATATTCTGTAGGCGTCAATTACCTGCAGGCTGTTCTACAAATATATGTGTGTGCGCTGCACATCTGTGTCCCTCTATGGGATTCGTTATATCTTACCTGTCCTATTCCCGGGAGAAATGGCGGAACTCTGGGGTCTCTGCGTGGGATACAAACTCTCCCCCTTTTAACCATCCTATCTTCTTTTTTTTTTTGCACGTTAAAATCTGCATTTTTTTTGGTATAAATTGCTTTTAACCCCCAAAAAGTATATATTTTTTTCTGAAAGCAGTGGCCCTGGAGAATGAAATGGTGGTAGTTGCAATTTGTTTTATGTTGCAGGATATTCACACTTCAGGGGAAAAAAGTGCACAAATTAATTTTAGTGCAAACACAAAGTACACTATTTTTTTTTTTTTTTTTTTTGTAAAACATTAAAAATTTTGTTACGTCAAGTAAATGGATATCCAACACATGATGATGTCACAAAGAGCTACGGAACCCAAAATTCTCCACAGGAGACGCTTTAAAAAAAGCTTTTAGAGGTTTTATCAGTTTAGAGTTGACCATAAATGATGTCCCTTTAAAGTGGTGTTCCGGCCGAAATTATACTTTTTAAATAAAAATCCCCCTATAATAGACAAGCTTAATGTATTCTAGTAAAGTTAGTCTGTAAACTAAGGTCTGTTTTGTTAGTTTATAGCAGTAGTTTGTTATTTTATAAACTTACAGCAGGCCGCGGCCATCTTAAGTGTGGGCATCTGAAGCCAGACTGTATTTCTTCCTGGATCTCATCCTTGCAGATCTCGCACATGCTCAGTGCAGCACAAGCAGTGTAATAGGTTTTAGGTCGGGTTTCCATAGCAACGGCAGTGTCAGAGGAAGTTGCCGCTCCTTCCCAGAAGGCATTGCAAACAGGAAATGATGCGAAGGGCCGCGGCCAGGGAGGAGGAAGTGAAAAATGAATACAGCAGATATACAGGAGGTGCTGAGAAAAAAAATATCCAATTCGTTTACAGTGCACAGTTTAGTGAGGGATGCTGAAGAGTTGTAAAAGAGGGTGGAACTCCACTTTCAGTACAGCTCTCCCTCCGACATTCACCACAATACCTCACGTGTGTGGTGCAATCCATGTTTACATACCTGTGTGGTGCAATCCATGTTTACATACCTGTGTGGTGCAATCCATGTTTACATACGTGTGCGGTGCAATCCATGTTTACATACCTGTGTGGTGCAATCCATGTTTACATACGTGTGTGGTGAAATCCATGTTTACATACGTGTGCGGTGCAATCCATGTTTACATACGTGTGCGGTGCAATCCATGTTTACATACCTGTGTGGTGCAATCCATGTTTACATACGTGTGTGGTGCAATCCATGTTTACATACGTGTGTGGTGCAATCCATGTTTACATACCTGTGTGGTGCAATCCATGTTTACATACGTGTGCGGTGCAATCCATGTTTACATACGTGTGCGGTGCAATCCATGTTTACATACGTGTGCGGTGCAATCCATGTTTACATACGTGTGCGGTGCAATCCATGTTTACATACGTGTGTGGTGCAATCCATGTTTACATACGTGTGTGACGCAATCCATGTTTACATACATGTGTGGTGCAATCCATGTTTACATACGTGTGCGGTGCAATCCATGTTTACATACGTGTGCGGTGCAATCCATGTTTACATACGTGTGTGGTGCAATCCATGTTTACATACGTGTGTGGTGCAATCCATGTTTACATACGTGTGCGGTGCAATCCATGTTTACATACGTGTGCGGTGCAATCCATGTTTACATACGCGTGTGGTGCAATCCATGTTTACATACCTGTGTGGTGCAATCCATGTTTACATACCTGTGTGGTGCAATCCATGTTTACATACGTGTGCGATGCAATCCATGTTTACATACATGTGTGCTGAAATCCATGTTTACATACGTGTGTGGTGCAATCCATGTTTACATACGTGTGCGGTGCAATCCATGTGTACATACCTGTGTGGTGCAATCCATGTTTACATACCTGTGTGGTGCAATCCATGTTTACATACCTGTGTGGTGCAATCCATGTTTACATACCTGTGTGGTGAAATCCATGTTTACATACGTGTGCGGTGCAATCCATGTTTACATACGTGTGCGGTGCAATCCATGTTTACATACGTGTGCGGTGCAATCCATGTTTACATACGTGTGCGGTGCAATCCATGTTTACATACGTGTGTGGTGCAATCCATGTTTACATACGTGTGTGACGCAATCCATGTTTACATACATGTGTGGTGCAATCCATGTTTACATACGTGTGCGGTGCAATCCATGTTTACATACGTGTGCGGTGCAATCCATGTTTACATACGTGTGTGGTGCAATCCATGTTTACATACGTGTGTGGTGCAATCCATGTTTACATACGTGTGCGGTGCAATCCATGTTTACATACGCGTGTGGTGCAATCCATGTTTACATACCTGTGTGGTGCAATCCATGTTTACATACCTGTGTGGTGCAATCCATGTTTACATACCTGTGTGGTGCAATCCATGTTTACATACCTGTGTGGTGCAATCCATGTTTACATACCTGTGTGGTGCAATCCATGTTTACATACGTGTGTGGTGCAATCCATGTTTACATACGTGTGTGGTGCAATCCATGTTTACATACGTGTGTGACGCAATCCATGTTTACATACATGTGTGGTGCAATCCATGTTTACATACCTGTGCGGTGTAATCCATGTTTACATACGTGTGTGACCCAATCCATGTTTACATACGTGTGTGGTGCAATCCATGTTTACATACATGTGTGGTGCAATCCATGTTTACATACCTGTGCGGTGCAATCCATGTTTACATACGTGTGCGGTGCAATCCATGTTTACATACGTGTGTGGTGCAATCCATGTTTACATACCTGTGCGGTGCAATCCATGTTTACATACCTGTGCGGTGCAATCCATGTTTACATACGTGTGTGACGCAATCCATGTTTACATACGTGTGTGGTGCAATCCATGTTTACATACGTGTGTGACGCAATCCATGTTTACATACATGTGTGGTGCAATCCATGTTTACATACCTGTGCGGTGCAATCCATGTTTACATACGTGTGCGGTGCAATCCATGTTTACATACGTGTGCGGTGCAATCCATGTTTACATACGTGTGTGGTGCAATCCATGTTTACATACGTGTGGTCGCCCCGTTCTGTACTTTTTATATGGGGTGACCAGGGTGCTTTTAAGAATGTTTTTAAATATTTATATTTAACTTTATTTAATTTGCACCTATTTATTTATATTTTTACATTATTGCCATTACAAGGGGGGTAACCAGACCTGAGTTCTGGAATTTAGGGGGCGGTCCTAAGGGAGGGCGGAGACTGCTGCCTTCTATGAATCCGAATCTATGTGAAGTCATCAGATTGTGGAGAGTTCTTTTCTTCTTTTGGAAATTGAGACGGAAATTTTTGGGGAAATTCGATTCTGGGTAACAGTGTCATGTCCAATGTTCTTTAAAACAATTTTAAACGCTAAACTCCCCACTTGTCTTTGTCTGGGGCAGGGGACCCTATATTATTCTAAATGAGGGGCAGATTAATTGACTTTTGGATTATAGAGACCAGTGGGAGAAGAAAATGTCCCAGCATCAGAGGGAGTAAAAAAAACAATTGTAAATGGCCCATCATTGGTGTCAGTGGGAGGAATAGTGCCCCATCATTGGTATCAGTGGGAGGAATAGTGTCCCATCATTGGTATCAGTGGGAGGGGAATAGTGCCCCATCATTGGTGTCAGTGGGAGGAATAGTCCCCCATCATTGGTATCAGTGGGAGGAATAGTGCCCCATCATTGGTGTCAGTGGGAGGAATAGTGCCCCATCATTGGTATCAGTGGGAGGAATAGTGTCCCATCATTGGTATCAGTGGGAGGAATAGTGTCCCATCATTGGTGTCAGTGGGAGGAATAGTGTCCCATCATTGGTATCAGTGGGAGGGGAATAGTGCCCCATCATTGGTGTCAGTGGGAGGAATAGTCCCCCATCATTGGTATCAGTGGGAGGAATAGTGCCCCATCATTGGTGTCAGTGGGAGGAATAGTGCCCCATCATTGGTATCAGTGGGAGGAATAGTGTCCCATCATTGGTGTCAGTGGGAGGAATAGTGTCCCATCATTGGTATCAGTGGGGGGAATAGTGTCCCATCATTGGTGTCAGTGGGAGGAATAGTGTCCCATCATTGGTGTCAGTGGGAGGAATAGTGTCCCATCATTGGTATCAGTGGGAGGAATAGTGTCCCATCATTGGTATCAGTGGGAGGAATAGTGTCCCATCATTGGTATCAGTGGGAGGGGAATAGTGCCCCATCATTGGTGTCAGTGGGAGGAATAGTGCCCCATCATTGGTATCAGTGGGCAGAATAGTGCCCCATCATTGTTATCAGTGGGAGGAATAGACATACTTGGGGGGCACACCCTAAAAATGCATTACATTAAAGATGGGGCAGCTATAAGACCATACAAATTAAACAAAACATTACAGCACACATACAACAATGACATTTAAATCCAGCAAGGCCATTTAAAACACCTGAACATATTCAGCAAATAAGTAAAATAATGGGGATTTGGAAGGAATGGTGCCCCATCATTGGTGTCAGTGAGGAGGAATAGTGCCCCATCATTGGTTTCAGTGGGAGGAATAGTGCCCCATCATTGGTGTCAGTGAGGAGGAATAGTGCCCCATCATTGAATAATGGGAGTGGGTGGAATTATGCCCCACAGTTGGTGTCAGTTGGAGGAATAGTGATCTGTATTAGTGGGAGAAATGGTGCCCCAAGGGCTGGATAAAGACAAGCAAAGGGCCCCATGTGGCCCTCGGGCAACACTTGGGAGACCCCTGGTCTAGGCGGGTATCTTTTTAAAATGCAGTTTTCTAACCTCATCCCTCACTGCACAGTGTGACCACAGAAGTGCCACAGAGAAGAGGCTTCAGGCGAGCGGTTGCACACAGAGCGGGGAGCCTGTCGGGATAAGAGAACTGTAGAAAAGAACGCTCTTTGAACCCTTGGAGATGGGTTAGAACTTGTGTTGGGTTTTTATTGCTCCCTGTGAAATTTTCTCTGTGACACCAGGACACAAAATGAGGGGAATGGGTGTCCCCTGCACAGGAAGTGAGGGAAGATTTCCCCAGCAGGGAACCAATGCAAGAAAAAGAAGAATCTGTCAGGAGTTCTGTCCCTTCTCCTGTGTTGGTTGGAGTTGGACTTTAATGTATGAGGGCCGTCATGTCTTCTTGTCAGATCAAACATGGACATTACTCCTGACGTGGAAGATTTGTCTAGTCCTGCCCCATGATGAAGAGTTGTAATGTTAGACGGGATCATTCATTCTTGTATTCACTCTCCTACAGGCTGTGCTCCCCCAGGAATATCGCAGAGGAACTCGACCCAACCTTCAAATCCAAGAAGGACGCTCACCCTGAAGTCTTCACTGTCTGCTCTCAAGGTGCACAAAGTCACGTGATGTTCATGTGTAGATGTACTCAGTATGTCCCATTCCTCTTAAGACCAGGCCTCTGGAATGTTCCATAACTCCGTTCATAGTCCTGAGATGATTATCAGACCATACCCCCAAATACAAAATTTATATCCGTGTTCTGTACAATCTTCCCGATTTCACAGGAACATTTGGAGCCATTTCACTGCTAGATGTCAGGTTTGCATTGAGACCAAATCGGGGTCTGCATTCAGATTTCTGCCCACTAATGAGTGCCTGTATATCATCCAACTGTACCCCACTCACCTCAACCATACTCCCCTTCCTACCGTCCTTCTGTTCTCTACTCCACCCAACTGTACCCCACTCACCTCAACCGTACTCCACTCCCTACTGTCCTTCTGTTCTCTACTCCACCCTACTGTACCCCACTCACCTCAACCGTACTCCACTCCCTACTGTCCTTCTGTTCTCTACTCCACCCTACTGTACCCCACTCACCTCAACCGTACTCCACTCCCTACCGTCCTTCTGTTCTCTACTCCACCCTACTGTACCCCACTCACCTCAACCGTACTCCTCTTCCTACCGTCCTTCTGTTCTCTACTCCACCCTACTGTACCCCACTCACCTCAACCGTACTCCACTCCCTACTGTCCTTCTGTTCTCTACTCCACCCTACTGTACCCCACTCACCTCAACCGTACTCCACTCCCTACTGTCCTTCTGTTCTCTACTCCACCCTACTGTACCCCACTCACCTCAACCGTACTCCCCTTCCTACCGTCCTTCTGTTCTCTACTCCACCCTACTGTACCCCACTCACCTCAACCGTACTCCACTCCCTACCGTCCTTCTATTCTCCACTTCACCCTACTGTACCCCACTCACCTCAACCGTACTCCACTCCCTACCGTCCTTCTATTCTCCACTTCACCCTACTGTACCCCACTCACCTCAACTGTACTCCACTCCCTACCGTCCTTCTATTCTCCACTTCACCCTACTGTACCCCACTCACCTCAACCGTACTCCTCTTCCTACCGTCCTTCTGTTCTCTACTCCACCCTACTGTACCCCACTTACCTCAACCGTACTCCACTCCCTGCCGTCCTTCTATTCTCCACTCCACCCTACTGTACCCCACTCACCTCAACTGTACTCCACTCCCTACCATCCTTCTGTTCTCTACTCCACCCTACTGTACCCCACTCACCTCAACCGTACTCCACTCCCTACCATCCTTCTGTTCTCTACTCCACCCTACTGTACCCCACTCACCTCAACTGTACTCCACTCCCTACCGTCCTTCTATTCTCCACTCCACCCTACTGTACCCCACTCACCTCAACCGTACTCCTCTTCCTACCATCCTTCTGTTCTCTACTCCACCCTACTGTACCCCACTTACCTCAACCGTACTCCACTCCCTGCCGTCCTTCTATTCTCCACTCCACCCTACTGTACCCCACTCACCTCAACTGTACTCCACTCCCTACCGTCCTTCTATTCTCCACTCCACCCTACTGTACCCTACTCACCTCAACCATACTCGACTCCCTACCGTCCTTCTATTCTCCACTCCACCCTACTGTACCCCACTCACCTCAACTGTACTCCACTCCCTACCGTTTTTCTATTCTCCACTCCACCCTACTGTACCCCACTCACCTCAACCATACTCCCCTTCCTACCGTCCTTCTGTTCTCTACTCCACCCTACTGTACCCCACTCACCTCAACCATACTCCCCTTCCTACCGTCCTTCTGTTCTCTACTCCATCCTACTGTACCCCACTCACCTCAACCGTACTCCACTCCCTACCGTCCTTCTATTCTCCACTTCACCCTACTGTACCCCACTCACCTCAACCGTACTCCACTCCCTACCGTCCTTCTATTCTCCACTTCACCCTACTGTACCCCACTCACCTCAACCATACTCCACTTCCTACCGTCCTTCTGTTCTCTACTCCACCCTACTGTACCCCACTCACCTCAACTGTACTCCACTCCCTACCGTCCTGCTATTCTCCACTCCACCCTACTGTACCCCACTCACCTCAACCGTACTCCCCTTCCTACCGTCCTTCTGTTCTCCACCCCACCCTACTGTACCCCACTTACCTCAACCGTACTCCACTCCCTGCCGTCCTTCTATTCTCCACTCCACCCTACTGTACCCCACTCACCTCAACTGTACTCCACTCCCTACCGTCCTTCTATTCTCCACTCCACCCTACTGTACCCTACTCACCTCAACCATACTCGACTCCCTACCGTCCTTCTATTCTCCACTCCACCCTACTGTACCCCACTCACCTCAACTGTACTCCACTCCCTACCGTTTTTCTATTCTCCACTCCACCCTACTGTACCCCACTCACCTCAACCATACTCCCCTTCCTACCGTCCTTCTGTTCTCTACTCCACCCTACTGTACCCCACTCACCTCAACCATACTCCCCTTCCTACCGTCCTTCTGTTCTCTACTCCACCCTACTGTACCCCACTCACCTCAACCGTACTCCACTCCCTACCGTCCTTCTATTCTCCACTTCACCCTACTGTACCCCACTCACCTCAACCGTACTCCACTCCCTACCGTCCTTCTATTCTCCACTTCACCCTACTGTACCCCACTCACCTCAACCATACTCCACTCCCTACCGTCCTTCTGTTCTCTACTCCACCCTACTGTACCCCACTCACCTCAACTGTACTCCACTCCCTACCGTCCTTCTATTCTCCACTCCACCCTACTGTACCCCACTCACCTCAACCGTACTCCCCTTCCTACCGTCCTTCTGTTCTCCACTCCACCCTACTGTACCCCACTCACCTCAACCATACTCCACTCCCTACCGTCCTTCTATTCTCCACTCCACCCTACTGTACCCCACTCACCTCAACCGTACTCCACTCCCTACCATCCTTCTGTTCTCCACTCCACCCTACTGTACCCCACTCACCTCAACCGTACTCTACTCCCTACCGTCCTTCTATTCTCCACTCCACCCTACTGTACCCCACTCACCTCAACCGTACTCCACTCCCTACCGTCCTTCTATTCTCCACTCCACCCTACTGTACCCCACTCACCTCAACCGTACTCCACTCCCTACCGTCCTTCTATTCTCCACTTCACCCTACTGTACCCCACTCACCTCAACCGTACTCCACTCCCTACCGTCCTTCTGTTCTCTACTCCACTCACCCTGCTGTACCCCACTCACCTCAACCATACTCCACTCCCTACCGTCCTTCTATTCTCCACTCCACCCTACTGTACCCCATTCACCTCAACCGTACTCCACTCCCTACCGTCCTTCTATTCTCCACTCCACCCTACTGTACCCCATTCACCTCAACCGTACTCCCCTTCCTACCGTCCTTCTGTTCTCTACTCCACCCTACTGTACCCCACTCACCTCAACCGTACTCCACTCCCTACCGTCCTTCTATTCTCCACTTCACCCTACTGTACCCCACTCACCTCAACCATACTCCCCTTCCTACCGTCCTTCTGTTCTCTACTCCACCCACCCTGCTGTACCCCACTCACCTCAACCGTACTCCCCTTCCTACCGTCCTTCTGTTCTCCACTCCACCCTACTGTACCCCACTCACCTCAACCGTACTCCACTCCCTACCGTCCTTCTGTTCTCTACTCCACCCTACTGTACCCCACTCACCTCAACCATACTCCCCTTCCTACTGTCCTTCTATTCTCCACTCCACCCTACTGTACCCCACTCACCTCAACCGCACTCCACTCCCTACCGTCATTCTATTCTCCACTCCACCCTACTGTACCCCACTCACCTCAACCGTACTCCACTCCCTACCGTCCTTCTATTCTCCACTCCACCCTACTGTACCCCATTCACCTCAACCGTACACCACTCCCTACCGTCCTTCTGTTCTCTACTCCACCTTACTGTACCCCACTCACCTCAACCATACTCCACTCCCTACTGTCCTTCTATTCTCCACTCCACCCTACTGTACCCCACTCACCTCAACCATACTCCTCTTCCTACCGTCCTTCTGTTCTCTACTCCACCCTACTGTACCCCACTCACCTCAACCGTACTCCACTCCCTACCGTCCTTCTATTCTCCACTCCACCCTACTGTACCCCACTCACCTCAACCGTACTCCTCTTCCTACCGTCCTTCTGTTCTCTACTCCACCCTACTGTACCCCACTCACCTCAACCATACTCCCCTTCCTACCGTCCTTCTATTCTCCACTCCACCCTACTGTACCCCATTCACCTCAACCATACTCCACTCCCTACCGTCCTTCTATTCTCCACTCCACCCTACTGTACCCCACTCACCTCAACCGTACTCCTCTTCCTACCGTCCTTCTGTTCTCTACTCCACCCTACTGGTCCCACTCACCTCAACCGTACTCCACTCCCTACCATCCTTCTATTCTCCACTCCACCCTACTGTACCCCACTCACCTCAACCGTACTCCACTCCCTACCGTCCTTCTGTTCTCTACTCCACCCTACTGTACCCCACTCACCTCAACCGTACTCCTCTTCCTACCGTCCTTCTGTTCTGTACTCCACCCTACTGTACCCCACTCACCTCAACCGTACTCCACTCCCTACCATCCTTCTATTCTCCACTCCACCCTACTGTACCCCACTCACCTCAACCGTACTCCTCTTCCTACCGTCCTTCTGTTCTGTACTCCACCCTACTGTACCCCACTCACCTCAACCATACTCCACTCCCTATCGTCCTTCTATTCTCCACTCCACCCTACTGTACCCCACTCACCTCAGCCGTACTCCTCTTCCTACCATCCTTCTGTTCTCTACTCCACCCTACTGTACCCCACTCACCTCAACTGTACTCCACTCCCTACCGTCCTTCTATTCTCCACTCCACCCTACTGTACCCCACTCACCTCAACCGTACTCCACTCCCTACCGTCCTTCTATTCTCCACTCCACCCTACTGTACCCCACTCACCTCAACCGTACTCCACTCCCTACCGTCCTTCTATTCTCCACTTCACCCTACTGTACCCCACTCACCTCAACCATACTCCCCTTCCTACCGTCCTTCTGTTCTTTACTCCACCCACCCTACTGTACCCCACTCACCTCAACCGTACTCCACTCCCTACCGTCCTTCTGTTCTCTACTCCACCCTACTGTACCCCACTCACCTCAACCGTACTCCACTCCCTACCGTCCTTCTATTCTCCACTTCACCCTACTGTACCCCACTCACCTCAACCATACTCCACTCCCTACCGTCCTTCTATTCTCCACTCCACCCTACTGTACCCCACTCACCTCAACCGTACTCCACTCCCTATCATCCTTCTATTCTCCACTCCACCCTGCTGTACCCCATTCACCTCAACCGTACTCCACTCCCTACTGTCCTTCTGTTCTCTACTCCACCCTACTGTACCCCACTCACCTCAACCATACTCCTCTTCCTACCGTCCTTCTGTTCTCTACTCCACCCTACTGGTCCCACTCACCTCAACCGTACTCCACTCCCTACCATCCTTCTATTCTCCACTCCACCCTACTGTACCCCACTCACCTCAACCGTACTCCACTCCCTACCGTCCTTCTGTTCTCTACTCCACCCTACTGTACCCCACTCACCTCAACCGTACTCCACTCCTTACCGTCCTTCTGTTCTCTACTCCACCCTACTGTACCCCACTCACCTCAACCGTACTCCCCTTCCTACCGTCCTTCTGTTCTCCACTCCACCCTACTGTACCGCACTCACCTCAATCATACTCCACTCCCTACCGTCCTTCTGTTCTCTACTCCACCCTACTGTACCCCATTCACCTCAACCGTACTCCACTCCCTACCGTCCTTCTGTTCTCCACTCCACCCTACTGTACCCCACTCACCTCAACCGTACTCCACTCCCTACCGTCCTTCTGTTCTCTACTCCACCCTACTGGTCCCACTCACCTCAACCGTACTCCACTCCCTACCATCCTTCTGTTCTCTACTCCACCCTACTGTACCCCATTCACCTCAACTGTACTCCACTCCTTACCGTCCTTCTGTTCTCTACTCCACCCTACTGTACCCTATTCACCTCAACCGTACTCCACTCCTTACCGTCCTTCTGTTCTCTACTCCACCCTACTGTACCCCATTCACCTCAACCGTACTCCACTCCTTACCGTCCTTCTGTTCTCTACTCCACCCTACTGTACCCCACTCACCTCAACCGTACTCCCCTTCCTACCGTCCTTCTGTTCTCCACTTCACCCTACTGCACCCCACTCACCTCAACCATACTCCACTCCCTACCGTCCTTCTATTCTCCACTCCACCCTACTGTACCCCACTCACCTCAACCGTACTCCCCTTCCTACCGTCCTTCTATTCTCCACTCCACCCTACTGTACCCCACTCACCTCAACCGTACTCCACTCCCTATCGTCCTTCTATTCTCCACTCCACCCTGCTGTACCCCATTCACCTCAACCGTACTCCACTCCCTACTGTCCTTCTGTTCTCTACTCCACCCTACTGTACCCCACTCACCTCAACCATACTCCTCTTCCTACCGTCCTTCTGTTCTCTACTCCACCCTACTGGTCCCACTCACCTCAACCGTACTCCACTCCCTACTATCCTTCTATTCTCCACTCCACCCTACTGTACCCCACTCACCTCAACCGTACTCCACTCCCTACCGTCCTGTTCTCTACTCCACCCTACTGTACCCCACTCACCTCAACCGTACTCCACTCCTTACCGTCCTTCTGTTCTCTACTCCACCCTACTGTACCCCACTCACCTCAACCGTACTCTACTCCCTACCGTCCTTCTGTTCTCTACTCCACCCTACTGTACCCCATTCACCTCAACAACCGTACTCCCCTTCCTACCGTCCTTCTGTTCTCCACTCCACCCTACTGTACCGCACTCACCTCAATCATACTCCACTCCCTACCGTCCTTCTGTTCTCTACTCCACCCTACTGTACCCCATTCACCTCAACCGTACTCCACTCCCTACCGTCCTTCTGTTCTCCACTCCACCCTACTGTACCCCACTCACCTCAACCGTACTCCACTCCCTACCATCCTTCTGTTCTCTACTCCACCCTACTGTACCCCATTCACCTCAACTGTACTCCACTCCTTACCGTCCTTCTGTTCTCTACTCCACCCTACTGTACCCCACTCACCTCAACCGTACTCTACTCCCTACCGTCCTTCTGTTCTCTACTCCACCCTACTGTACCCCATTCACCTCAACCGTACTCCCCTTCCTACCGTCCTTCTGTTCTCCACTCCACCCTACTGTACCGCACTCACCTCAATCATACTCCACTCCCTACCGTCCTTCTGTTCTCTACTCCACCCTACTGTACCCCATTCACCTCAACCGTACTCCACTCCCTACCGTCCTTCTGTTCTCCACTCCACCCTACTGTACCCCACTCACCTCAACCGTACTCCACTCCCTACCATCCTTCTGTTCTCTACTCCACCCTACTGTACCCCATTCACCTCAACTGTACTCCACTCCTTACCGTCCTTCTGTTCTCTACTCCACCCTACTGTACCCTATTCACCTCAACCGTACTCCACTCCTTACCGTCCTTCTGTTCTCTACTCCACCCTACTGTACCCCATTCACCTCAACCGTACTCCACTCCTTACCGTCCTTCTGTTCTCTACTCCACCCTACTGTACCCCACTCACCTCAACCGTACTCCCCTTCCTACCGTCCTTCTGTTCTCCACTCCACCCTACTGTACCCCACTCACCTCAACCGTACTCCACTCCTTACCGTCCTTCTGTTCTCTACTCCACCCTACTGTACCCCACTCACCTCAACCGTACTCCCCTTCCTACCGTCCTTCTATTCTCCACTCCACCCTACTGTACCGCACTCACCTCAATCATACTCCCCTTCCTACCGTCCTTCTGTTCTCCACTCCACCCTACTGTACCCCACTCACCTCAACCATACTCCCCTTCCTACCGTCCTTCTGTTCTCTACTCCACCCTACTGTACCCCACTCACCTCAACCATACTCCACTCCCTACCATCCTTCTGTTCTCCACTCCCCTTTCATATCAATTTCATATGTATAGGTCTGTGTATGGGGTAAGGGTATCTTCTGCTTTATCTTACACCTCTCTATATATACATCTTTTCTTTTCTGTTATACGCTACTTCACTCCACTCATACACTGTATATATGACTGTATTCCACACTAGTATATTGTACTCCACTACCCTCTACTCAACTTTACCATACTCCACTCCTCTGTACTCTACCATACTCCACTCCTCTCTACCCGACAATATTCCATTCCACACCACCCTTCTCTACTCCACTCCTCTCTACCATACTCCATTCCCCTACCCTACAGTACTCCATTCCACACCATCCTACTGTACTCCACTCCTCTCTACCATACTCCACTCCTCTCTACCCGACAGTATTCCATTCCACACCACCCTTCTCTACTCCACTCCTCTCTACCATACTCCATTCCCCTCTATCCTACAGTACTCCATTCCACACCATCCTACTGTACTCCGCTCCTCTCTACCATACTCCATTCCCCTCTACCCTGCAGTACTCCATTCCACACCATCCTACTGTACTCCGCTACTCTCTACCATACTCCACTCCTCTCTACCCGACAGTATTCCATTCCATACCACCCTTCTCTACTCCACTCCTCTCTACCATACTCCACTCCTCTCTACCCGACAGTATTCCATTCCATACCACCCTTCTCTACTCCACTCCTCTCTACCATACTCCATTCCCCTCTATCCTACAGTACTCCATTCCACACCATCCTACTGTACTCCGCTCCTCTCCACCATACTCCACTCCTCTCTACCCGACAGTATTCCATTCCATACCACCCTTCTCTACTCCACTCCTCTCTACCATACTCCATTCCCCTCTATCCTACAGTACTCCATTCCACACCATCCTTCTCTACTCCACTCCTCTCTACTCTACTACACTCCATTCCCCTCTACCCTACAGTACTCCATTGCACACCATCCTTCTATACTCCACTCCTCTCTACTCTACCATACTCCCTACCATCCTTCTGGTTCTTCACTCCCCTCTACCATAATGTTCTCCTTTCTCCATCACTCCACTGTACTCCATTCTATATTACCATACTCTACTGTGTTGTGCTCCATTCCCCACTACCCTACTGTACACTCCCTATCATCCTTCTGTTCTCCACTCTACCCTGCTGTTCTCCACACTATCAATCATTCACTCGCCACCACCCTATTGTACTCCACTCTCCACCAGTCTACTGTACTTCACTCCCTGCCATCCTACTGTGCTTCATTGTATAATACTGTACTCTACACTACTTTGTTGTACGTCACTCCACTCCACTCCACTCAACTCCACTCTACTCCACTCCCCTCTACCATAACATTCTCTGTTCCCCACCATTCTATTGTAATCCACACTACTTTATTGTGCTCCATTTTCGAATACTTTTCTGTACACCACTCCCCTCTGCCCTCCTGTACTCTTCTCCACACTACCCTAGCATGCAGCACCCCCATCTACACTACTGTACTCCATTCCACTCCACCTGTACTCTGCTCCACCCTACCCTACCTTACTCCACGCTCATCTACACTACTCTACTCCACGCCAACTACTCTACTGTACTCCTATCCCCCCTGCGCTCCACTCCCCACCACCTCACTGTCCTCACTCCATACTACTCTACTGTACTGGCCTCCCCACCAGCCATATGTACTCCACACTACCATATTGTACTTCAGTATGTTACTCTACTGTACTCCGTTCCTCAACTTACTGTACTCAAACCCCACTACCCTACTGTCCACTCCCATGTACCCTACTGTTCTCCTCTCCACTCTATTTCCCACCACCTTACTGTACACCACTCCACACTACTGTACTCAGGTCACCTCCTGTACTCCACCACCCTTTACCTTACTGTACTTCACTACCTTGATGTACTTCCCTCCCCGCTGTACCCCGCTCTACATGACTCCACTGCAATCTAAACTTCTTTGTGCCGTTCTTCTTCACTCCAGTCTACTGAACTCTGCTCTACTCAACCAACCTCTACTCAACCTACCTCTACTCAACCTACCTCTACTCAACCTACCTCTACTCAACCTACCTCTACTCAACCAACCTCTACTCAACCAACCTCTACTCAACCTACCTCTACTCAACCTACCTCTACTCAACCTACCTCTACTCAACCTACCTCTACTCAACCAACCTCTACTCTACTCTATTCCATTCTACTCTACTCACCGATGTCTGTCTTCTCTATATATTGTAATCTATCTCATATCTTTGTGTTCTGATCTCTGTATTTTACAGTGGGGTATAGAAAATAATAGCCCCCTTTTCTGCATTGTATCTACAGAATTTCCAGTTTCGACACAGACCCAACCCGTCCCGGTCGATGGATTGTATGACTTTATGGACGATGGCACGGAGCCGATCTTTATACCACCGACAAAGAGGCCATCGGAAAAAGTGGGACGCAATAAACCCAAAGACAAGAAGGAAGGATGCAAGCAGCAGTGACTCGCCATTTAGTAGTATTACTTTTATTTCCTTCTAGCTGCCATCCGATTTGCCAAACTTTTTGCGTTCATTGTCGGTTCATCAATGTGGGCGGCGCGCTCTTCAACGTACGTCACCAAGAAGTGTATAAACTCATTCAGGGATGGAGATGAGACTCGATGATTATTTTTCATTTTTTGTTTCTTTTGGAATTCCGGTGCCTTAGGCATTTTTTTGACTCTAGAGAAGAATGGCTGTTAACTAATTGCGCCGATCGTCCTGCGTTCGGCACCCAAGAAGCACATTTTAGCGACCTACTGTCCAGTCTATTAGAGGAATATAATAATAATTATCATTATTAATATTATTAGCTGTGTGCTATGAAACTTGCTTATGACAAGCATTGTGGATTATCCGTCTGTCATGTACATGAATTATCCAAGTCTAGAATTAAAATGACTGCCTTTTGAAAAAATGCATCACAAATGATTTGCAAAATGTCAAATTTTTATTTTATTTTAAACATTTTTTTTTTTTTTAATTGTTAAAAGTCAGTTTCTTTTAAATTTTCCAAGTTGGCTTATTCAGTTTATGTTCAGTTATACTAACTGCAAATTGTTATGTGTCCCTCGGCCTCTGAGCGGAGATCACGCAGTGTTTGATAGGAGTACAATTATTTTTTTAAACATTTTGCACTGAATTTTTTTTTTTGTTTTTGTTTGTTTTTTGTTTATATCAGTATCTTTTTTGGTGCTTTTGTGTATAAATGCCTTTAGAACTTTACTTTAAAATACATTTTTATATAAAATATATGCATTTTATTTGTAATCCTTGTCTTTTTTTTTTTGGGTGGATTCAATTTTATTTATTTTTATTTTTTTGCATGAAAGAGAAAATTAAGTGAAGCAAACTTAAAGGGGTTTCCACTAGGGTTGCACAGATACCAGTATCGGTGCCAATAACGAGTGTTTTCACAAGTATCGGTACTCGTGCAAATAAACCGATACCTGAAACCGATACTTTCAAGCTCGGTTCTTTGAGCTGTCAGTGGGGTCTCCTCTGTTAACAACTAAAGTGTTAAAGAAGTCCGGTAATTAGACATGTGCACCGTCAATAAATTTATTTCGTTCTGTTTCGTATTAGAATTGATTCGTAATTCGTGTCCGAAATTCAATTTAAATTTGTACAAAATATGAATTTTCCTTAGGTTCGTTAACTTTTTGTAACAATTACGAATGTTCATTATGATGAATTTATCATTATGAGGGGCTCCGGCCATCCCTGTGCTGTGCTCATTATGAGGGGCTCCCACCATCCCTGTGCTGTGCTCATTATGAGGGGCTCCCACCATCCCTGTGCTGTGCTCATTATGAGGGGCTCCCACCATCCCTGTGCTATGCCCATTATGAGGGGCTCCCACCATCCCTGTGCTATGCCCATTATGAGGGGCTCCCACCATCCCTGTGCTATGCCCATTATGAGGGGCTCCCACCATCCCTGTGCTGTGCCCATTATGAGGGGCTCCCACCATTCCTGTGCTGTGCTCATTATGAGGGGCTCCCACCATCCCTGTGCTATGCCCATTATGAGGGGCTCCCACCATCCCTGTGCTCATTATGAGGGGCTCCCACCATCCCTGTGCTGTGCTCATTATGAGGGGCTCCCCCCATCCCTGTGCTGTGCCCATTATGAGGGGCTCCCACCATCCCTGTGCTGTGCTCATTATAAGGGGCTCCCCCCATCCCTGTGCTGTGCCCATTATGAGGGGCTCCCACCATCCCTGTGCTATGCCCATTATGAGGGGCTCCCACCATCCCTGTGCTGTGCCCATTATGAGGGGCTCCCACCATCCCTGTGCTGTGCCCATTATGAGGGGCTCCCACCATCCCTGTGCTGTGCTCATTATGAGGGGCTCCCACCATCCCTGTGCTGTGCTCATTATGAGGGGCTCCCACCATCCCTGTGCTATGCCCATTATGAGGGGCTCCCACCATCCCTGTGCTATGCCCATTATGAGGGGCTCCCACCATCCCTGTGCTGTGCCCATTATGAGGGGCTCCCACCATTCCTGTGCTGTGCTCATTATGAGGGGCTCCCACCATCCCTGTGCTATGCCCATTATGAGGGGCTCCCACCATCCCTGTGCTC
This sequence comes from Lithobates clamitans, assembly GCA_037952925.1. Classification (NCBI taxonomy): domain Eukaryota; kingdom Metazoa; phylum Chordata; class Amphibia; order Anura; family Ranidae; genus Lithobates; species Lithobates clamitans. The sequence goes on from JBBGZY010003108.1 coordinate 42,435, forward strand.
ATTATGAGGGGCTCCCACCATCCCTGTGCTGTGCTCATTATGAGGGGCTCCCCCTATCCCTGTGCTGTGCCCATTATGAGGGGCTCCCACCATCCCTGTGCTGTGCCCATTATGAGGGGCTCCCACCATCCCTGTGCTGTGCCCATTATGAGGGGCTCCCACCATCCCTGTGCTGTGCTCAGTGGCATTGTTAAGTGGGTTCGGGGGGTGCGGGCTGCACCCGGGTGACACCCGCCAGAGGGGTGACACCCGTAGGTAGCGGCACATCCATACAAGAGGAGGAGGAGCCCGAGGGACACACAGGGCTGTCTGTATCGTCCGCGCTGTTCTGAGGTCTGTAAACTTTATGTATATGTGGGCGGACATGTGCAGGGGGTGTCTATACTAATGGGTGGTCTGCACTGAGGGGGGTTCTATACTAATGGGGGTTGGCACTGAGGGGGGATTTTATACTGATGGGGGTCTGCACTGAGGGGGGTATTCTATACTAATGGGGGCTCTGCACTGAGGAGGGCTTCTATACTAATGGGGGTCTGCACTGAGGGGGGATTCTATACTAATGGGGGCTCTGCACTGAGGGGGGATTCTATACTAATGGAGGCTCTGCACTGAGGGGGGATTCTATACTAATGGGGGCTCTGCACTGAGGGGGGATTCTATACTAATGGGGGCTCTGCACTGAGGGGGGATTCTATACTAATGGGGGCTCTGCACTGAGGGGGGATTCTATACTAATAGGGGCTCTGCACTGAGGGGGGATTCTATACTAATGGGGGGTCTGCACTGAGGGGGGATTCTATACTAATGGGGGCTCTGCACTGAGGGGGGTTCTATACTAATGGGGGCTCTGCACTGAGGGGGATTCTATACTAATGGGGGTCTGCACTCAGGGGGGTTCTATACTAATGGGGGCTCTGCACTCAGGGGGCGTTATACTGATGGGGGTCTGCACTGAGGGGGGTTCTATACTAATGGGGGCTCTGCACTGAGGGGGGATTTTATACTAATGGGGGCTCTGCACTGAGGGGGGATTCTATACTAATGGGGGCTCTGCACTGAGGGGGGATTCTATACTAATGGGGGGTCTGCACTGAGGGGGGATTCTATACTAATGGGGGCTCTGCACTGAGGGGGGATTCTATACTAATGGAGGGTCTGCACTGAGGGGGGATTTTATACTAATGGGGGCTCTGCACTGAGGGGGGATTCTATACTAATGGGGGCTCTGCACTGAGGGGGGATTCTATACTAATGGGAGTCTGCACTGAGGGGGATTCTATACTAATGAGAGTTGGCACTGAGGGGGGATTTTATACTGATGGGGGCTCTGCACTAAGGGGGGATTCTATGCTAATGGGGTTTGGCACTGAGGGGGGATTTTATACTAATGGGGGTCTGCACTGAGGGGGGTTCTATACTAATGGGGGCTCTGCACTGGGGTGGGTTTATACTGATGGGGGTCTGCACCGAGGGGGGTTCTATACTAATGGGGGCTCTGCACTGAGGGGGGATTTTATACTGATGGGGGTCTGCACTGAGGGGGGATTTTATACTGATGGGGGTCTGCACTGAGGGGGGATTCTATACTAATGGGGGGTCTGCACTGAGGGGGGATTTTATACTAATGGGGGCTCTGCACTGAGGGGGGATTCTATACTAATGGGGGCTCTGCACTGAGGGGGGGGATTCTATACTAATGGGAGTCTGCACTGAGGGGGATTCTATACTAATGAGAGTTGGCACTGAGGGGGGATTTTATACTGATGGGGGCTCTGCACTAAGGGGGGATTCTATGCTAATGGGGTTTGGCACTGAGGGGGGATTTTATACTAATGGGGGTCTGCACTGAGGGGGGTTCTATACTAATGGGGGCTCTGCACTGGGGTGGGTTTATACTGATGGGGGTCTGCACCGAGGGGGGTTCTATACTAATGGGGGCTCTGCACTGAGGGGGGATTTTATACTGATGGGGGTCTGCACTGAGAGGGGATTCTATACTAATGGGGGCTCTGCACTGAGGGGGGATTCTATACTAATTGGGGGTCTGCACTGAGGGGGGATTTTATACTAATGGGGATCTGCACTGAGGGGGTATTCTATACTAATGGGGGCTCTGCACTGAGGGGGGTTTCTATACTAATGGGGTCTGCACTGAGGGGGATTCTATACTAAAGGGGGTTGGCACTGAGGGGGGATTTTATACTGATGGGGGCTCTGCACTAATGGGGAATTCTATGCTAATGGGGGTTGGCACTGAGGGGGGATTTTATACTGATAGGGGATTCTATACTAATGGGGGTTGGCACTGAGGGGTGGATTTTATACTGATGGGGGTCTGCACTGAGGGGGAATTCTATACTAATGGGGGGTCTGCACTGAGGGGGGTTCTATACTAATGGGGGTTGGCACTGAGGGGGGATTTTATACTGATGGGGGTCTGCACTAAGGGGGATTCTATACTAGTGGGGGTTGGCACTTAGGGGGGATTTTATACTGATGGGGGTCTGTACTGAGGGGGGTTCTATACTAATGGGGGCTCTGCACTGAGGGGGGATTTTATACTGATGGGGGTCTGCACTGAGGGGGGATTCTATACTAATGGGGGCTCTGCACTGAGGGGGGATTCTATACTAATGGGGCTCTGCACTGAGGGGGGATTCTATACTAATGGGGGGTCTGCACTGAGGGGGGTGTCTATACTAATGAGGGCTCTGCACTGAGGGGAGATTCTATACTGAGGGGGGATTCTATACTAATGGGGGCTCTGCACTGAGGGGGGATTCTATACTAATGGGGGGTCTGCACTGAGGGGGGATTCTATACTAATGGGGGGTCTGCACTGAGGGGGGTATTTATACCAATGGGGGCTCTGCACTGAGGGGTGGGATTTATACTGATGGGGGTCTGCACTGAGGGGGGATTCTATACTAATGGGGGCTCTGCACTGAGGGGGGATTCTATACTAATAGGGGCTCTGCACTGAGGGGGGATCCTATACTAATGGGGGCTCTGCACTGAGGGGGCATTCTATACTAATGGGGGGTCTGCACTGAGGGGGGGATTTTATACTGATGGGGGTCTGCACTGAGGGGGGGATTCTATACTAATGGGGGCTCTGCACTGAGGGGGGATTCTATACTAATGGGGGCTCTGCACTGAGGGGGGATCCTATACTAATGGGGGCTCTGCACTGAGGGGGCATTCTATACTAATGGGGGGTCTGCACTGAGGGGGGATTCTATACTAATGGGGGGTCTGCACTGAGGGGGGATTCTATACTAATGGGGGCTCTGCACTGAGGGGGGATTCTATACTAATGGGGGCTCTGCACTGAGAGGGGATTCTATACTAATGGGGGTCTGCACTGAGGGGGATTCTATACTAATGGGGGTTGACACTGAGGGGGGGATTTTATACTAATGGGGGCTCTGCACTAAGGGGGATTCTATGCTAATGGGGGTTGGCACTGAGGGGGGTTTTATACTGATGGGGGCTCTGCACTAAGGGGGAATTCTATACTAATGGGGGTCTGCACTGAGGGGGGTTCTATACTAATGGGGGCTCTGCACTGAGGGGGGATTTTATACTCATGGGGGTCTGCACTGAGGGGGGATTCTATACTAATGGGGGTCTGCACTGAGGGGGGATTCTACACTAATGGGGGCTCTGCACTGAGGTGGGATTCTATACTAATGGGGGTTGGCACTAAGGGGTGGATTTTATACTGATGGGGTCTGCACTAAGGGGGAATTCTATACTAATGGGGGGTCTGCACTGAGGGGCATTCTATACTAATTGGGGGTTGGCACTGAGGGGGGATTTTATACTGATGGGGGGTCTGCACTGAGGGGGGATTCTATACTAATGGGGGCTCTGCACTGAGGGGGAATTCTATGCTAATGGGGGGTCTGCACTGAGGGGGGTTCTATACTAATGGGGGTTGGCACTGAGGAGGGATTTTATACTGATGGGGGTCTGCACTGAGGGGGGATTCTATACTAATGGGGGGATCTGCACTGAGAGGGGGATTCCATATTGATGGGGGTCAGCACTGAGGGAAGGGGGTCTGTACTGAGGGAGGGGGCTATATTGATGGAGTGGGGTCTGTAGTTAGTGGAGGGGGGTCTGTACTGAGGTAGTTGGTGGAAGAGGGAGTGACACCAATTTTTTTGGCGCCGGGTGACACCAACCCTAGTGACGCCACTGGCTGTGCTCATTATGAGGGACTCCCACCATCCCTGTGCTGTGCTCATTATGAGGGGCTCCCACCATCCCTGTGCTGTGCTCATTATGAGGGGCTCCCACCATCTCTGTGCTGTGCTCATTATGAGAGGCTCCCACCATCCCTGTGCTGTGCTCATTATGAGGGACTCCCACCATCTCTGTGCTGTGCTCATTATGAGGGGCTCCCACCATCCCTGTGCTCATTATGAGGGGCTCCCACCATCCCTGTGCTCATTATGAGGGGCTCCCACCATCCCTGTGCTGTGCTCATTATGAGGGTCTCCCACCATCCCTGTGCTCATTATGAGGGGCTCCCACCATCCCTGTGCTCATTATGAGGGGCTCCCACCATCCCTGTGCTCATTATGAGGGGCTCCCACCATCCCTGTGCTCATTATGAGGGGCTCCCACCATCCCTGTGCTGTGCTCATTATGAGGGTCTCCCACCATCCCTGTGCTGTGCTCATTATGAGGGGCTCCCACCATCCCTGTGCTGTGCTCATTATGAGGGGCTCTCACCATCCCTGTGCTGTGCTCATTATGAGGGGCTCCCACCATCCCTGTGCTGTGCTGACTTCCTGGGTTTTTAACTTTTAGGTTCGTTAACTTTTCGTAACAATTACGAATGTTCATTAGGAATTTGGATCCGAAATTTGTAAATGAAATTTCTTATTTCATACAAAATTCGGAAGCATAGCAATTCATATTTCGGATTCCTCCCGAATGTACGAATTTACGGAAAACTAATCGCACATGATTACCGGTAATTGAAGCTGTCAAAAAAAAAAAAGCACCTGGCAATGTTTATTAACAACATTGCTCAGCCACTGAAACAAAAAGAAACATTGTTTCTTTTTGTATCTTTGTTTCTTCATCTGCAGATCAAAGGGATGAGGAAACGTTCCTCTGTTTAACCCCTTATTAACCCTTAATTTACCAGAATCATCCTTAATTAACTCCCTATTCTCCTCCGTTTTAATTATTATTTTCCTGCTTTTTTTTATAAACGATAAACAATTACAACTTTTCTTTTTGTTTGCCTTGTTAGTGAATATTTTTTCACATATATATTAACATATTTACACATTTACATTGAAAAAGCGCAGAGTTAAAAAAAAAATCAATCTATTTAATTTATATAAATTTTCAGTGCTTTGTACCATTGCTGACAGCGGAAGTGAAAACAGTTGCGGTAGATATCGGTAATCGGTATCGGCGAGTACTAAAAAAAAAAAGTATCAGTACTTGTACTCGTAAAAAAAATGGTATCGGTGCATCCCTAGTTTCCACTTTTAGCAACAACTCTGGCTAATAAGGAAGGAGCCTTGGACATTTGGGACTCGGCACCTTCACCGAAGTGGGAGATGTGGAGGAGTTTTCCGGTTAGTGGGAGATGTGGAGGATTTTTCCGGTTAGTGGGAGATGTGGAGGAGTTTTCCGGTTAGTGGGAGATGTGGAGGAGTTTTCCGGTTAGTGGGAGATGTGGAGGAGTTTTCCGGTTGGTGGGAGATGTGGAGGAGTTTTCCGGTTAGTGGGAGATGTGGAGGATTTTTCCGGTTAGTGGGAGATGTGGAGGAGTTTTCCGGTTAGTGGGAGATGTGGAGGAGTTTTCTGGTTAGTGGGAGATGTGGAGGAGTTTTCCGGTTAGTGGGAGATGTGGAGGAGTTTTCCGGTTAGTGGGAGATGTGGAGGAGTTTTCCGGTTGGTGGGAGATGTGGAGGAGTTTTCCGGTTAGTGGGAGATGTGGAGGAGTTTTCCGGTTAGTGGGAGATGTGGAGGAGTTTTCTGGTTGGTGGGAGATGTGGAGGAGTTTTCCGGTTAGTGGGAGATGTGGAGGAGTTTTCCGGTTAGTGGGAGATGTGGAGGAGTTTTCCGGTTAGTGGGAGATGTGGAGGAGTTTTCCGGTTGGTGGGAGATGTGGAGGAGTTTTCCGGTTAGTGGGAGATGTGGAGGAGTTTTCCGGTTAGTGGGAGATGTGGAGGAGTTTTCTGGTTGGTGGGAGATGTGAAGGAGTTTTCCGGTTGGTGGGAGATGTGAAGGAGTTTTCCGGTTAGTGGGAGATGTGGAGGAGTTTTCCGGTTGGTGGGAGATGTGGAGGAGTTTTCCGGTTAGTGGGAGATGTGGAGGAGTTTTCCGGTTAGTGGGAGATGTGGAGGAGTTTTCTGGTTGGTGGGAAATGTGGAGGAGTTTTCCGGTTAGTGGGAGATGTGGAGGAGTTTTCCGGTTAGTAGGAGATGTGGAGGAGTTTTCCGGTTAGTGGGAGATGTGGAGGAGTTTTCTGGTTAGTGGGAGATGTGGAGGAGTTTTCCGGTTAGTGGGAGATGTGGAGGAGTTTTCCGGTTAGTGGGAGATGTGGAGGAGTTTTCCGGTTAGTGGGAGATGTGGAGGAGTTTTCCGGTTAGTGGGAGATGTGGAGGAGTTTTCCGGTTAGTGGAAGATGTGGAGGAGTTTTCCGGTTAGTGGGAGATGTGGAGGAGTTTTCCGGTTAGTGGGAGATGTGGAGGAGTTTTCTGGTTGGTGGGAGATGTGGAGGAGTTTTCCGGTTAGTGGGAGATGTGGAGGAGTTTTCCGGTTAGTGGGAGATGTGGAGGAGTTTTCCGGTTAGTGGGAGATGTGGAGGAGTTTTCCGGTTGGTGGGAGATGTGGAGGAGTTTTCCGGTTAGTGGGAGATGTGGAGGAGTTTTCTGGTTGGTGGGAGATGTGAAGGAGTTTTCCGGTTGGTGGGAGATGTGAAGGAGTTTTCCGGTTAGTGGGAGATGTGGAGGAGTTTTCCGGTTGGTGGGAGATGTGGAGGAGTTTTCCGGTTAGTGGGAGATGTGGAGGAGTTTTCCGGTTAGTGGGAGATGTGGAGGAGTTTTCTGGTTGGTGGGAAATGTGGAGGAGTTTTCCGGTTAGTGGGAGATGTGGAGGAGTTTTCCGGTTAGTAGGAGATGTGGAGGAGTTTTCCGGTTAGTGGGAGATGTGGAGGAGTTTTCTGGTTGGTGGGAAATGTGGAGGAGTTTTCCGGTTAGTGGGAGATGTGGAGGAGTTTTCCGGTTAGTAGGAGATGTGGAGGAGTTTTCCGGTTAGTGGGAGATGTGGAGGAGTTTTCTGGTTAGTGGGAGATGTGGAGGAGTTTTCCGGTTAGTGGGAGATGTGGAGGAGTTTTCCGGTTAGTGGGAGATGTGGAGGAGTTTTCCGGTTAGTGGGAGATGTGGAGGAGTTTTCCGGTTAGTGGGAGATGTGGAGGAGTTTTCCGGTTAGTGGGAGATGTGGAGGAGTTTTCCGGTTAGTGGGAGATGTGGAGGAGTTTTCTGGTTGGTGGGAGATGTGGAGGAGTTTTCCGGTTGGTGGGAGATGTGGAGGAGTTTTCCGGTTAGTGGGAGATGTGGAGGAGTTTTCCGGTTGGTGTGAGATGTGGAGGAGTTTTCCGGTTAGTGGGAGACGTGGAGGAGTTTTCTGGTTAGTGGGAGATGTGGAGGAGTTTTCTGGTTGGTGGGAGATGTAAAGGAGTTTTCCGGTTCTCTGCATGTTCACCGACCTCCATCCATGTCTCGGGGGGGACATTTATTGTCTTGTTTAATAACAAACTATCTGAGGTTTTCCAGTAATTGCCTCCAGATTTCCATCACATCAACTATTAAAGCCGAATTCCACTCAGACAGCTAAATGTTTATTTTGAAATACATGTATGGAAGTTTTTTTACCGGCATTTCTGTCCATCCAGCCCTGAGATCTGTACAGCTCTGCCACACACCAGCGTCAGATTTTTTTACTTTCTGCAGTTGAAGTGATATTACACCCTCAGTTCTTTCTAAAACGGAACTTCAATCATTTTTTTTTGTTTCATCTTTTAAATCTTCCGCCCTTGTTGTTGTTGTTTTAACTTTGGTTAGTAAAACTTTTTTTTTTTCTGCCAGTAAATCCCTTATACAGCCCACTTCCCGTTTCCTGTCTGGTCATTAGCCTAGGCTTATGACATCATACACAGCTCTCTCTCTGAGAGTTTGCCAGGAATGGAGGGGGAGATGAGTCATAAGAAAGCCAATGAGAGCTTCAGAGCTGAAGGCGTGCCTCTGTGTGTCTGTGTAAATCCAGGAAGTGAACAGGCAGCAGCTTCAGCTGCCCACAGTTAAAATGGCTGCAGCCGGACTCAGTGGAGGGAGATTTCTGCAGCATATTTGGCAAGTACAGAATCCCAGTACAGTGGAACCTTGGTTTATGAGTTACGCGGTTATTGAGCGTTTTGAAAGACGAGCAACTTTTTTTTTTTAATTCTGACTCGGTTTGTCAGTGTTGTCTTGCAAAACCAGCAGAATTCAAGCTAATGTGGTGTGTAATACCGCATTTGGCCAGAGGTGCGGGGGCGCCGGGGACACTCATAATGGTTTGGAGCCGTTCGGAAATACTCAGTTCCCGAGTGTTTCTGAGCCTTTCTGAGGCTTTTCAAGTTCAGCCGAGCTGTCGCCGAGGCTCTCCAGCGCCCCCCCACCTTTGGCCACATGTGGTATTGCATGTAATAGAAATTAATGCGGAACGAATTATCTTCGTTTCCATTAACTTCTATGGGGAAACTCGCTTTGATATGCGAGTGCTTTGGATTACAAGCATTCTTCTGGAACGGGTTATGATCGTAATCCGAGGTATATATAAAATAATATGCAAAGTGGTTGGAGGGAAGCTTCAGAATGGCAAATATGTTTTTATTACATACTATGTTAGCAGACTACAGTTCCTCTTTAAGCACTTTCTGCAGCTGATTTAATCACTGAATATGCAGCTTCTATTTTGTTTCTTGCCTACAGTGCCTTGAAAAAGTATTCATACCCCTTGACATTTCCCACATTTTCTCATGTTACAACCAAAAACATAAATGTATTTTATTGGGATTTTATGTGATAGACCAACACAAAGTGTCACATAATTGTGAAGTGGAAGGAAAATGATAAATGATACAAATAAATATGTGAAAAGTGTGGGGGAGGGGCATTTGTATGGCGCCCCCCGTAGTCAATACTTTGTAGAACCCCCTTTCTCTACAAGTCAGAGTTGATGGGAAGATGGATGGAGACAAATACAGGACAATCTTAGAAGAAAACCTGTTAGAGTCTACAAAAGACTTGAGACTGGGGCGGAGGTTCACCTTCCAGCAGGACAACGACCCGAAACATCCAGCCAGAGCTACAATGGAATGGTTTACATCAAAGCATATTCATGTGTTAGAATGGCCCAGTCACAGTCCAGACCTAAATCACATTGAGAATCTGTGACAAGACTTGAAAATTGCTGATCACAGACGCTCTCCATCCAATCTGACAGAGCTTGAGATATTTTACAAAGAAGAATGGGCAGAAATGTCCTCTCTAGATGTGCAAAGCTGGTAGAGACACCCCCAAAAAGACTTGCAGAGAAAGGGGGTTCTACAAAGTATTGACTACGGGGGGCGCCATACAAATGCCCCTCCCCCACACTTTTCACATATTTATTTGTATCATTTATCATTTTCCTTCCACTTCACAATTATGTGACACTTTGTGTTGGTCTATCACATAAAATCCCAATAAAATACATTTACGTTCTTGGTTGTAACAAAGTGTGGGGAATTTCAAGGGGTATTAATACTTTTTCCTAGCACTGTGTGTTCCATTTATGGCGGGTGAATGCTGCTCTATAGGAGATTACAGAATGAAGATAGCAAATCAAATTCAGGTACTTTAGATTTCTTTAGATCCTTTTTTTTTAAACCACAAATAGATGATCTGGTGTTTGTATTGTCTGGCCGGAGCTCAGGTTGTAGACCGCCGGCCACCATTTCCGCCATCTGTAGCAGAATATCGATCTATAGATGGTCGGTGATCGGTTGCCTGGAGGTGGTTTTTTTTTGGCTCGTTGGTTGAACTGGTGTTTTCGGCCAATCACAATGCCCAGATCCATCAGACCGATGCTCTCCACGGTCTCGCCAACCCCCAATCAGAATCTCGGAACAATGTGGTCATGACTACTCTGCCGATCTTCTATTGGAAGGGTGGGGCCCCTGTTATCTGTGGTGCAGTAACTTTGTTGCTGTTATTTAATTTTCAAATAAAAAAGAAATAATTAAATTCCATCAGTGCACGAGGAGGTTGGAGTTTGTCGCCTGCAATGCCTCCAATCCAACATCCTCATCTGACAGCGCCATCTTCACTGGGGGTGGGGGAGGGGAGGGGGCAAGTTCTGGGTGGTGAAGAGGGGAGGAGAATTGTGCTAGGAAGGGACATTTTTGTTTGGGTGGGGGTTGGGGGAGGGTTGGATTTGTGCTAGGAGGGGGAATTCTGGAGCGGGGGAGAAAGGATGTATATTCAGAAGGGATATATGAGGGGTAGAGGTTTTCTGTATGGGGGGGGGGGATTTTGCTGACCCATAATGATCATACATCTTGGGGGGGGGCAGTTTATCATATTTGCCCTGGGCTCTAGGAAAGTCCCGGCACTGCAGAGATGCGACTTATGTGAGAACTACAGAATTCAGGGCCAGTTCACACCACATGCAGTCCAGTGCATCTAAAACGCATGGAAGTAGGTTATGTGGTCTCCAATGGCATCGTTCACACCGGTGTATTCAGTTTCAGAAAAAATAAAAGTAGAATATGCGGCATTTTTCCTGCACTGGAATGCTGTAAACGCATCAAAAATGCACTGGAATGCATCAACACCGCACTGAACCCCAGTACAGTGAAAAAAGAAGAAAAAAAGTATCTGGAATTCATCAAAAACGCGTTAAAAACGCATGCGGACTGGATCTGGATTGGGTTTTTGTGGTGTGAACCGGCCCCAAGACAGTTTTGGATGGGTATGTTTATTTTTTCTTATCACATGGGGGAGGGGAGAATTGCTTTCTCTTGCAGTGGATCCATCTCCCCCCTGTGGGGGCAATTCAGCACCGCAGGAATCTTTGCCTTAAAGGGGTTGTAACCCCCCCCCCCCCATCCTATGCACTAAGGTGAAAAAACTTCTGTCACTGACCGGCTCACCTGAGTCCCGTAATTCCCACGCCGGAGATGCGCTCTTCCTTGGCCCCGGGTCCCGGCTCTTGATTGGATAGATTGATAGCAGTGCAGCCATTGGCTCCCGCTGCTGTCAATGAAATCCAATGACACGGGCGCCGGGGGGCGGGGCTGAGTCCGGCATTCTGTGTCTGTGGACGCAAATGCTGGACTCGGGAGCACGCCCGCAAGGTAACCCCCCCCCCCAGGGAGAGCGTTTCTCCTAGGGGGGTATCTGATTGTGGGGAGGAGCCGCCGGGGGACCCCAGAATAGGAGGATCGAGGATCGGCTTACAATCACTTTAATGTAACTCGGCATTCATCTCACCAGTGGTCTATTCACTAACAAACAGTGGCAGCCCTTCCATAGGGGGACGCAGGGGCGCTGCCCCCCTAATCCATGTGTCCGACCCCCTAATCTACATTCGGGGTGCTGGACGCACAGATTCCAATGGGGTTTTTTTTTTTTTTTTTTAGAAGCATGTGATTGGAGCCTGAGGGTCTGATAGGCTTTAAAAGAGGGTGGCCTCGGAGCGCAGAGCATTGCACTTTGAGCCCACCCAGTTGTGTTACAATAGCAAATTATTATTCACTATTGTCTTCCTGATATCCCCCCCAGCCAATCAGGAAGCAGGTCCTGAGACCCGATTGGCTGAGAGGAGAAGACGCAGCCGCCCGTGATGCCTGGGAGGAGGAGATGCTGAGCAAAACCGACAAGGAGGAAGCGCTACTCGCGACCTAGATGTGGTAAGTGCTGACGATCGAGTGACAGGGGGGGGGGGCATCAGCCGCCACTAATCACCAAACGTATGTTCGTTAACAAATGTGTTAAATATGAATGTTTTGTGATATTTTAGCACTTAAATCCGGGTTATTATTTTGTGGTTTTCATACATTTATTTCTTTTCCACAGGAAATCTCTGCAGCCGAAGACGATCGTTCTGTGAATGAAGAGAGAAATATTGTGAAACTACGAGAACAATTCTCAGTCTTCATTCACAGAACCGTCTCCCTCCGCTACAATCTCACCAATACTTTCCATTACTCAGCACAATATTTCCACTCTGATACATCCCATTACTCACTACTCTGATACATTGTATTCTCACTACTCTGATACATTGTATACTCACTACTCTGATACATTGTATACTCACTACTCACTACTCTGATACATTGTATACTCACTACTCACTACTCTGATACATTGTATTCTCAATACTCTGATACATTGTATACTCACTACTCTGATACATTGTATTCTCACTACTCTGATACATTGTATACTCACTACTCTGATACATTGTATTCTCACTACTCTGATACATTGTATACTCACTACTCTGATACATTGTATACTCACTACTCTGATACATTGTATACTCACTACTCTGATACATTGTATTCTCACTACTCACTATTCTGATACATTGTATTCTCACTACTCACTACTCTGATACATTGTATTCTCACTACTCACTATTCTGATACATTGTATTCTCACTACTCACTACTCTGATACATTGTATTCTCACTACTCACTACTCTGATACATTGTATTCTCACTACTCACTATTCTGATACATTGTATTCTCACTACTCACTACTCTGATACATTGTATTCTCACTACTCACTACTCTGATACATTGTATTCTCACTACTCACTACTCTGATACATTGTATTCTCACTACTCACTATTCTGATACATTGTATTCTCACTACTCACTACTCTGATACATTGTATTCTCACTACTCACTTCTCTGATACATTGTATTCTCACTACTCACTATTCTGATACATTGTATTCTCACTACTCACTACTCTGATACATTGTATTCTCACTACTCACTACTCTGATACATTGTATTCTCACTACTCTGATACATTGTATACTCACTACTCACTACTCTGATACATTGTATTCTCACTACTCTGATACATTGTATTCTCACTACTCTGATACATTGTATTCTCACTACTCTGATACATTGTATACTCACTACTCTGATACAATGTATTCTCACTCTCACAGTTCTCCTCTCTGAACATTCTAAAACCGTGCAATAAATAACAGAGGCGATTTTTAGTGCCGGTTCACACAAATGCGATGCGGGAACCCTGCAAATCCACTGCAGGAACCCTGCGAATCGCACCTGAATCGCACAGTGCTTCACACTGAGATCTGCAAACCGCTGCGGGTGTCAATGTAAAGTCAATGACACCCCCTGATCGGTCTGCAGATTGTAGTGCGAACTGTGAAATATTGCAGGAATCGGATCACATGCGGACACCCATGCGATCCAATCCCAGTGCGGACCCCAAAAAGGGTCCTGCACCCTTTTGGTATGAATGCGAAGCGATTTTAGCCATACAGTTTGCATGAAATCGTATTGCACAGACATCACATGTGATCTACACAGCAATGCAGTGCGAATCACATGCGATGTCTGGCATGGCACTCCTGTGAACCGGGCCAGAAAGAATTCAAGTGATTGTAAACCTAATGTCTAATGTGATTGAGGTGCCCCACTTGGGCTCCCCGGGTTCACACTATAGCGATGCGAGAACCAGTGCGATTCCAGTGTGGGTCCCCACATCGCATCTCTCCCGCAGGCAGTTTACCCCGCCCTCCACCAACCGCTGCAGGGGGCAGTACAATGGTAATGACCCCCCCAATTGTTTCACAGATCGCAGTGCCAACTGTCAGATGGTGCAGGAATCGCATGTGCGTGAATCCGTCTCAGATCTCCGATCTTCCCGATGTTATCAGATCTTCCTTTGTGGAATAAAAATGGTTCACACATCTCATCGCACCTCATCGCACCTCATCACATCTCATCACATCTCATCACATCGCATCACACCTCATCGCACCTCATCACATCTCATCTCATCACATCTCATCACATCTCATCACATCTCATCACACCTCATCGCATCTCATCACACCTCATCGCATCTCATCACACCTCATCGCATCTCATCACATCTCATCACATCTCATCACACCTCATCGCACCTCATCACATCTCATCTCATCACATCTCATCACATCTCATCACATCTCATCACACCTCATCGCATCTCATCACACCTCATCGCATCTCATCACACCTCATCGCATCTCATCACATCTCATCACATCTCATCACACCTCATCACATCTCATCACATCTCATCGCACCTCATCGCACCTCATCACATCTCATCACATCTCATCACATCTCATCACACCTCATCACATCTCATCACATCTCATCACATCTCATCACATCTCATCGCATCTCATCTCATCACATCTCATCACACCTCATCTCATCTCATCACATCTCATCACATCTCATCACATCTCATCACATCTCATCTCATCGCATCTCATCGCATCTCATCGCATCTCATCACATCTCATCGCACCTCATCGCACCTCATCACATCTCATCACATCTCATCACATCGCATCTCATCACATCTCATCGCACCTCATCGCATCTCATCACATCTCATCACATCTCATCACATCTCATCACATCTCATCACATCTCATCACATCGCATCTCATCACATCTCATCGCACCTCATCGCACCTCATCACATCTCATCACATCTCATCACATCTCATCACATCTCATCGCACCTCATCACATCTCATCACATCTCATCACATCTCATCACATCTCATCACATCTCATCACATCTCATCACATCGCATCTCATCACATCTCATCACATCTCATCACATCTCATCACATCTCATCACATCGCATCTCATCACATCTCATCGCATCTCATCACATCTCATCACATCTCATCACATCGCATCTCATCACATCTCATCGCACCTCATCACATCTCATCACATCTCATCACACCTCATCACATCTCATCACATCTCATCACATCTCATCACATCTCATCACATCTCATCACATCTCATCACATCGCATCTCATCACATCTCATCGCACCTCATCGCACCTCATCACATCTCATCACATCTCATCACATCTCATCACATCTCATCGCACCTCATCACATCTCATCACATCTCATCACATCTCATCACATCTCATCACATCTCATCACATCTCATCACATCGCATCTCATCACATCTCATCACATCTCATCACATCTCATCACATCTCATCACATCGCATCTCATCACATCTCATCGCATCTCATCACATCTCATCACATCTCATCACATCGCATCTCATCACATCTCATCGCACCTCATCACATCTCATCACATCTCATCACACCTCATCACATCTCATCACATCTCATCACATCTCATCACACCTCATCACATCTCATCACATCTCATCACATCTCATCACATCTCATCGCATCTCATCTCATCACATCTCATCACACCTCATCTCATCTCATCACATCTCATCACATCTCATCACATCTCATCACATCTCATCTCATCGCATCTCATCGCATCTCATCACATCTCATCACATCTCATCACACCTCATCACATCTCATCACATCTCATCACATCTCATCACATCTCATCACATCGCACCTCATCACATCTCATCACATCTCATCACATCGCATCTCATCACATCTCATCGCACCTCATCGCATCTCATCACATCTCATCACATCTCATCACACCTCATCGCATCTCATCACACCTCATCGCATCTCATCACACCTCATCGCATCTCATCACACCTCATCACATCGCATCTCATCACATCTCATCGCACCTCATCGCACCTCATCACATCTCATCACATCTCATCACATCGCATCTCATCACATCTCATCGCACCTCATCACATCTCATCACATCTCATCACATCGCATCTCATCACATCTCATCGCACCTCATCGCATCTCATCACATCTCATCACATCTCATCACATCTCATCACATCTCATCACATCTCATCACATCGCATCTCATCACATCTCATCGCACCTCATCGCACCTCATCACATCTCATCACATCTCATCACATCGCATCTCATCACATCTCATCGCACCTCATCGCATCTCATCACATCTCATCGCACCTCATCGCATCTCATCGCATCTCATCTCATCACACCTCATCGCATCTCATCACATCTCATCTCATCACATCTCATCACACCTCATCGCATCTCATCACATCTCATCACACCTCATCGCATCTCATCACATCTCATCACATCTCATCACATCTCATCTCATCACATCTCATCACACCTCATCACATCTCATCACATCTCATCACACCTCATCGCATCTCATCACATCTCATCACATCTCATCACATCGCATCTCATCACATCTCATCGCACCTCATCGCATCTCATCACATCTCATCACACCTCATCTCATCGCATCTCATCACACCTCATCACATCTCATCACATCTCATCGCATCTCATCACACCTCATCGCATCTCATCACATCTCATCACATCTCATCACATCTCATCACATCTTATCACATCTCATCACATCTCATCACATCTCATCACATCTCATCACATCGCATCTCATCGCACCTCATCACATCTCATCACATCTCATCACATCACATCTCATCGCACCTCATCGCATCTCATCACATCTCATCACACCTCATCACATCACATCTCATCGCACCTCATCGCATCTCATCACATCTCATCACACCTCATCACATCTCATCTCATCACACCTCATCTCATCGCATCTCATCACACCTCATCACATCTCATCACATCTCATCGCATCTCATCACACCTCATCACATCTCATCACATCTCATCACATCTCATCACATCTCATCACATCTCATCACATCGCATCTCATCGCACCTCATCACATCTCATCGCATCTCATCGCACCTCATCACATCTCATCGCATCTCATCGCACCTCATCACATCTCATCACACCTCATCATACCTCATCACATGACATCTCATCACATCTCATCGCATCGCATCACATCTCATCACATCTCATCACATCTCATCACATCTCATTGCATCTCATCGCATCTCATCACACCTCATCTCATCTCATCGCATCTCATCTCATCGCATCTCATCACACCTCATCATACCTCATCACACCTCATCATACCTCATCACACCTCATCATACCTCATCACACCTCATCACACCTCATCATACCTCATCACATGACATCTCATCACATCTCATCGCATCGCATCACATCACATCACATCTCATCACCTCATCGCATCTCATCACACCTCATCACATCTCATCACATCTCATCACATCTCATCGTATCTCATCACCTCATCACATCTCATCGCATCTCATCACACCTCATCATACCTCTTCACACCTCATCATACCTCATCACACCTCATCATACCTCATCACACCTCATCACACCTCATCACACCTCATCATACCTCATCACATGACATCTCATCACATCTCATCGCATCGCATCACATCACATCACATCTCATCACACCTCATCACATCTCATCACACCTCATCATCTCATCACACCTCATCATACCTCATCACATGACATCTCATCACATCTCATCGCATCGCATCTCATCACATCTCATCACATCTCATCACATCTCATCACATCTCATTGCATCTCATCGCATCTCATCACACCTCATCACACCTCATCACACCTCATCATACCTCATCACACCTCATCATACCTCATCACACCTCATCACACCTCATCATACCTCATCACATGACATCTCATCACATCTCATCGCATCGCATCACATCACATCACATCTCATCACACCTCATCACATCTCATCTCATCGCATCTCATCACACCTCATCATACCTCATCACACCTCATCATACCTCATCACACCTCATCATACCTCATCACACCTCATCACACCTCATCATACCTCATCACATGACATCTCATCACATCTCATCGCATCGCATCACATCACATCACATCTCATCACACCTCATCACATCTCATCACATCTCATCACATCTCATCGTATCTCATCACATCTCATCACATCTCATCGCATCTCATCACACCTCATCATACCTCTTCACACCTCATCATACCTCATCACACCTCATCATACCTCATCACACCTCATCACACCTCATCACACCTCATCATACCTCATCACATGACATCTCATCACATCTCATCGCATCGCATCACATCACATCACATCTCATCACACCTCATCACATCTCATCGTATCTCATCGCATCTCATCGCATCTCATCGCATCTCATCGCATCTCATCACACCTCATCGCACCTCATCACACCTCATTGCATCTCATCGCATCTCATCACACCTCATCACACCTCATCGCATCTCATCACACCTCATCATACCTCATCACATGACATCTCATCACATCACATCACATCTCATCACACCTCATCACATCTCATCACATCACATCACATCTCATCACACCTCATCGCATCGCATCACATCACATCACATCTCATCACACCTCATCGCATCTCATCGTATCTCATCGCATCTCATCACCCCTCATCACACCTCATCACATCTCATCACACCTCATCACATCTCATCACACCTCTTCATACCTATTCACATCACATCACATCTCATCACCCCTCATCATACCTCATCACATCTCATCGCATCTCATCGTATCTCATTGCACCTCATCACACCTCTTCGCATCTTATCACACCTCATCACACCTCATCACATCTCATCGCACCTCATCGCACCTCATCACACCTCATCACATCTCATCGCACCTCATCACACCTCATCACACCTCATCACATCTCATCGCACCTCATCGCACCTCATCACCTCATCACATCTCATCACCTCATCACACCTCATCACACCTCATCACATCTCATCGCACCTCATCGCACCTCATCACACCTCATCACACCTCATCACACCTCATCACATCTCATCGCACCTCATCGCACCTCATCGCACCTCATCACACCTCATCACACCTCATCACATCTCATCGCACCTCATCGCACCTCATCGCACCTCATCGCACCTCATCGCATCTCATCACACCTCATCATACCTCATCACATCTCATCACATCTCATCACATCTCATCGCACCTCATCGTATCTCATCACATCTCATCACATCTCATCACACCTCATCGCACCTCATCGCATCTCATCGCATCTCATCGCATCTCATCACACCTCATCACATCTCATCACATCTCATCACATCTCATCGCACCTCATCGTATCTCATCACATCTCATCACATCTCATCACACCTCATCACACCTCACCGCATCTCATCACATCTCATCACATCTCATCGCATCGCATCACATCTCATCACACCTCATCACACCTCTTCATACCTCATCACATCTCATCACCCCTCATCATACCTCATCACATCTCATCGCATCTCATCGTATCTCATTGCACCTCATCACACCTCTTCGCATCTTATCACACCTCATCACACCTCATCACATCTCATCGCACCTCATCGCACCTCATCACACCTCATCACATCTCATCGCACCTCATCGCACCTCATCGCACCTCATCGCATCTCATCACACCTCATCATACCTAATCACCTCATCGCACCTCATCACATCTCATCGCACCTCATCACATCTCATCACACCTCATCGCACCTCATCTCATCTCATCGCATCTCATCACACTTCATCACATCTCATCACACCTCACCGCATCTCATCACACCTCATCACATCTCATCGCATCTCATCGCATCTCATCGCATCTCATCACACCTCATCACACCTCACCGCATCTCATCACATCTCATCACATCTCATCGCACCTCATCGTATCTCATCACATCTCATCACATCTCATCACACCTCATCACACCTCATCGCATCTCATCACATCTCATCACATCTCATCGCATCTCATCACATCTCATCACACCTCATCACATCTCATCACACCTCATCGCACCTCATCACACCTCATCACATCTCATCGCACCTCATCACATCTCATCACATCTCATCACATCTCATCGCACCTCATCACATCTCATCACATCTCATCACACCTCATCACATCTCATCACATCTCATCGCACCTCATCACACCTCATCACATCTCATCGCACCTCATCGCATCTAATCGCATCTCATCGCATCTCATCACACCTCATCGCACCTCATCGCACCTCATCGCATCTCATCGCACCTCATCGCATCTAATCACATCTCATCACATCTCATCACACCTCATCATCTCATCACACCTCATCACATCTCATCACACCTCATCACATCTCATCACACCTCATCACATCTCATCGCACCTCATCACATCTCATCACATCTCATCACACCTCATCACATCTCATCACACCTCATCACATCTCATCGCACCTCATCACATCTCATCACCTCATCACATCTCATCACACCTCATCACACCTCATCGCATCTCATCACACCTCATCACACCTCATCGCATCTCATCACATCTCATCACATCTCATCATCTCATCACATCTCATCACCTCATCACATCTCATCACACCTCATCACATCTCATCACATCTCATCACACCTCATCACACCTCACCGCATCTCATCACATCTCATCACATCTCATCGCATCGCATCACATCTCATCACATCTCATCACATCTCATCACATCTCATCACATCTCATCGTATCTCATTGCACCTCATCACACCTCTTCGCACCTCATCACACCTCATCACATCTCATCACACCTCATCACATCTCATCGCACCTCATCGCACCTCATCACATCTCATCACATCTCATCACATCTCATCGTATCTCATTGCACCTCATCACACCTCTTCGCATCTTATCACACCTCATCACACCTCATCACATCTCATCGCACCTCATCGCACCTCATCACACCTCATCACATCTCATCGCACCTCATCGCACCTCATCGCACCTCATCGCATCTCATCACACCTCATGATACCTAATCACCTCATCGCACCTCATCACATCTCATCACACCTCATCATCTCATCGCATCTCATCACACTTCATCACACACCTCATCACATCTCATCGCATCTCATCGCATCTCATCGCATCTCATCACACCTCATCACACCTCACCGCATCTCATCACACCTCATCGCATCTCATCACATCTCATCACATCTCATCGCACCTCATCACATCTCATCACCTCATCACATCTCATCACACCTCATCACACCTCATCACCTCATCACATCTCATCACACCTCATCACATCTCATCACCTCATCACATCTCATCGCATCTCATCACACCTCATCACACCTCATCACATCTCATCACCTCATCACATCTCATCACACCTCATCACATCTCATCACACCTCATCACACCTCATCACACCTCATCACATCTCATCACCTCATCACATCTCATCACCTCATCACATCTCATCACACCTCATCACACCTCATCACACCTCATCACATCTCATCATCTCATCACATCTCATCACACCTCATCACATCTCATCACCTCATCACATCTCATCACACCTCATCACACCTCATCACACCTCATCACACCTCATCACATCTCATCACACCTCATCACATCTCATCACCTCATCACATCTCATCACACCTCATCACACCTCATCACCTCATCACATCTCATCACACCTCATCACATCTCATCACCTCATCACACCTCATCACATCTCATCACACCTCATCACATCTCATCACACCTCATCACATCTCATCACACCTCATCGCATCTCATCGCATCTCATCACATCTCATCACCTCATCACATCTCATCACACCTCATCACACCTCATCGCATCTCATCACACCTCATCGCACCTCATCGCATCTCATCACACCTCATCACATCTCATCATCTCATCACACCTCATCACATCTCATCACCTCATCACACCTCATCACACCTCATCACATCTCATCACACCTCATCACATCTCATCACACCTCATCACATCTCATCACCTCATCACATCTCATCATCTCATCACATCTCATCACATCTCATCACACCTCATCACATCTCATCACACCTCATCACATCTCATCGCATCTCATCGCATCTCATCACCTCATCACATCTCATCGCATCTCATCACACCTCATCACACCTCATCACATCTCATCACACCTCATCACATCTCATCACCTCATCACACCTCATCACATCTCATCACATCTCATCACACCTCATCACACCTCATCACATCTCATCACACCTCATCACACCTCATCTCATCACACCTCATCATCTCATCACATCTCATCACTCCTCATCATCTCATCACATCTCATCACCTCATCACATCTCATCACATCTCATCACCTCATCACATCTCATCACACCTCATCACACCTCATCACACCTCATCACATCTCATCACATCTCATCACACCTCATCACACCTCATCTCATCACACCTCATCATCTCATCACATCTCATCACTCCTCATCATCTCATCACATCTCATCACCTCATCACATCTCATCACATCTCATCACCTCATCACATCTCATCACACCTCATCACACCTCATCACACCTCATCACATCTCATCACATCTCATCACACCTCATCACACCTCATCACATCTCATCACATCTCATCACATCTCATCACATCTCATCACATCTCATCGCATCTCATCACATCTCATCACATCTCATCGCATCTCATCACCTCATCACATCTCATCACCTCATCATACCTCATCACACCTCATCACATCTCATCACATCTCATCACACCTCATCACATCTCATCACATCTCATCACATCTCATCACACCTCATCACACCTCATCACATCTCATCACACCTCATCACATCTCATCACACCTCATCACACCTCATCACATCTCATCACCTCATCACATCTCATCACACCTCATCACACCTCATCACATCTCATCACATCTCATCACACCTCATCACACCTCATCACATCTCATCACATCTCATCACATCTCATCACACCTCATCACATCTCATCACATCTCATCACATCTCATCACATCTCATCGCATCTCATCACCTCATCACATCTCATCACCTCATCATACCTCATCACACCTCATCACATCTCATCACATCTCATCACACCTCATCACATCTCATCACATCTCATCACATCTCATCACACCTCATCACACCTCATCACATCTCATCACACCTCATCACATCTCATCACACCTCATCACACCTCATCACATCTCATCACACCTCATCACATCTCATCACCTCATCACACCTCATCGCATCTCATCACACCTCATCACACCTCATCACATCTCATCACACCTCATCACATCTCATCACCTCATCACATCTCATCACATCTCATCACATCTCATCACACCTCATCACACCTCATCACATCTCATCACATCTCATCACACCTCATCACATCTCATCACATCTCATCACATCTCATCACATCTCATCGCATCTCATCACCTCATCGCATCTCATCACACCTCATCACACCTCATCACATCTCATCACACCTCATCACATCTCATCACCTCATCACATCTCATCACATCTCATCACATCTCATCACACCTCATCACACCTCATCACATCTCATCACCTCATCACATCTCATCACACCTCATCACACCTCATCACCTCATCACATCTCATCACATCTCATCACATCTCATCACCTCATCACATCTCATCACACCTCATCACACCTCATCACCTCATCACATCTCATCACACCTCATCACATCTCATCACCTCATCACATCTCATCACACCTCATCACACCTCATCACCTCATCACATCTCATCGCATCTCATCACACCTCATCACACCTCATCACATCTCATCACCTCATCACATCTCATCACACCTCATCACATCTCATCACACCTCATCACACCTCATCACATCTCATCACCTCATCACATCTCATCACACCTCATCACACCTCATCACCTCATCACATCTCATCACACCTCATCACACCTCATCACATCTCATCACCTCATCACATCTCATCACACCTCATCACACCTCATCACATCTCATCACCTCATCACATCTCATCACACCTCATCACACCTCATCACACCTCATCACATCTCATCACCTCATCACATCTCATCACACCTCATCACATCTCATCACACCTCATCACACCTCATCACACCTCATCACACCTCATCACATCTCATCATCTCATCACATCTCATCACACCTCATCACATCTCATCACCTCATCACATCTCATCACACCTCATCACACCTCATCACACCTCATCACACCTCATCACATCTCATCACACCTCATCACATCTCATCACCTCATCACATCTCATCACACCTCATCACACCTCATCACCTCATCACATCTCATCACACCTCATCACATCTCATCACCTCATCACACCTCATCACATCTCATCACCTCATCACATCTCATCACACCTCATCACACCTCATCGCATCTCATCACACCTCATCGCACCTCATCGCATCTCATCACACCTCATCACATCTCATCATCTCATCACACCTCATCACATCTCATCACCTCATCACACCTCATCACATCTCATCACATCTCATCACACCTCATCACATCTCATCACATCTCATCACACCTCATCACATCTCATCACCTCATCACATCTCATCACCTCATCACATCTCATCACCTCATCACATCTCATCACACCTCATCACATCTCATCACACCTCATCACATCTCATCACACCTCATCACACCTCATCACATCTCATCACCTCATCACATCTCATCACATCTCATCACACCTCATCACACCTCATCACATCTCATCACATCTCATCACATCTCATCACACCTCATCACATCTCATCACCTCATCACATCTCATCACACCTCATCACATCTCATCACCTCATCACATCTCATCACATCTCATCACACCTCATCACACCTCATCACATCTCATCGCATCTCATCACCTCATCACATCTCATCGCATCTCATCACACCTCATCACACCTCATCACATCTCATCACACCTCATCACATCTCATCACCTCATCACATCTCATCACATCTCATCACATCTCATCACACCTCATCACACCTCATCACATCTCATCACACCTCATCACACCTCATCTCATCACACCTCATCATCTCATCACATCTCATCACTCCTCATCATCTCATCACATCTCATCACCTCATCACATCTCATCACATCTCATCACCTCATCACATCTCATCACACCTCATCACACCTCATCACACCTCATCACATCTCATCACATCTCATCACACCTCATCACATCTCATCACATCTCATCACATCTCATCACATCTCATCGCATCTCATCACCTCATCACATCTCATCGCATCTCATCACACCTCATCACACCTCATCACATCTCATCACACCTCATCACATCTCATCACCTCATCACATCTCATCACATCTCATCACATCTCATCACACCTCATCACACCTCATCACATCTCATCACACCTCATCACACCTCATCATCTCATCACATCTCATCACTCCTCATCATCTCATCACATCTCATCACCTCATCACACCTCATCACATCTCATCACCTCATCACATCTCATCACACCTCATCACACCTCATCACATCTCATCACATCTCATCACACCTCATCACACCTCATCACATCTCATCACCTCATCGCACCTCATCACACCTCATCACACCTCATCACACCTCATCACATCTCATCACCTCATCACATCTCATCACACCTCATCACATCTCATCACCTCATCACAGCTCATCACATCTCATCACATCTCATCACACCTCATCACATCTCATCACCTCATCACATCTCATCACCTCATCACATCTCATCACACCTCATCACATCTCATCACACCTCATCACATCTCATCACATCTCATCACATCTCATCACCTCATCACATCTCATCACACCTCATCACATCTCATCACCTCATCACATCTCATCACATCTCATCACACCTCATCACACCTCATCACATCTCATCACACCTCATCACACCTCATCACACCTCATCACACCTCATCACATCTCATCACACCTCATCACACCTCATCACACCTCATCACATCTCATCACATCTCATCACACCCATCACATCTCATCACATCTCATCACATCTCATCACCTCATCACATCTCATCACACCTCATCACATCTCATCACCTCATCACATCTCATCACACCTCATCACACCTCATCACATCTCATCACCTCATCACATCTCATCACACCTCATCACACCTCATCACACCTCATCACATCTCATCACATCTCATCACACCTCATCACACCTCATCACATCTCATCACCTCATCACACCTCATCACACCTCATCACATCTCATCACCTCATCACACCTCATCACATCTCATCACACCTCATCACACCTCATCACATCTCATCACCTCATCACACCTCATCACATCTCATCACACCTCATCACATCTCATCACCTCATCACATCTCATCACATCTCATCACATCTCATCACACCTCATCACACCTCATCACACCTCATCACACCTCATCACATCTCATCACATCTCATCACCTCATCACATCTCATCACACCTCATCACACCTCATCACATCTCATCACCTCATCACATCTCATCACACCTCATCACATCTCATCACATCTCATCACACCTCATCACACCTCATCACATCTCATCACACCTCATCACACCTCATCACATCTCATCACCTCATCACATCTCATCACACCTCATCGCACCTCATCGCACCTCATCACACCTCATCACCTCATCACATCTCATCACACCTCATCACACCTCATCACATCTCATCACCTCATCACATCTCATCACACCTCATCACACCTCATCACATCTCATCACCTCATCACATCTCATCACACCTCATCACACCTCATCACACCTCATCACATCTCATCACCTCATCACATCTCATCACACCTCATCACATCTCATCACACCTCATCACACCTCATCACATCTCATCACCTCATCACATCTCATCACACCTCATCACACCTCATCACACCTCATCACATCTCATCACCTCATCACATCTCATCACACCTCATCACATCTCATCACCTCATCACATCTCATCACACCTCATCACACCTCATCACATCTCATCACACCTCATCACACCTCATCACATCTCATCACCTCATCACATCTCATCACACCTCATCGCACCTCATCGCACCTCATCGCACCTCATCACATCTCATCACATCTCATCACATCTCATCACACCTCATCATCTCATCACACCTCATCACATCTCATCACATCTCATCATCTCATCACATCTCATCATCTCATCACATCTCATCATCTCATCACATCTCATCACACCTCATCACACCTCATCACATCTCATCACACCTCATCATCTCATCACATCTCATCACACCTCATCACACCTCATCACATCTCATCACATCTCATCATCTCATCACATCTCATCATCTCATCACATCTCATCACACCTCATCACATCTCATCACATCTCATCATCTCATCACATCTCATCATCTCATCACATCTCATCATCTCATCACACCTCATCACATCTCATCACATCACATCTCATCACACCTCATCACATCTCATCGCATCTCATCGCATCTCATCGCATCTCATCACACCTCATCACATCTCATCACACCTCATCGCATCTTATCACACCTCATCACATCTCATTACATCTCATCATATCTCATCTCATCTCATCGCATCTCATCGCATCTCATCACACCTCATCGCATCTCATCACACCTCATCACACCTCATCGCATCTCATCGCATCTCATCACACCTCATCGCATCTCATCACACCTCATCACATCTCATCACATCACATCTCATCGCACCTCATCACATCTCATCACATCACATCTCATCGCACCTCATCACATCTCATCGCATCTCATCGCATCTCATCGCATCTCATCACACCTCATCACATCTCATCACACCTCATCGCATCTTATCACACCTCATCACATCTCATTACATCTCATCATATCTCATCTCATCTCATCGCATCTCATCGCATCTCATCACACCTCATCGCATCTCATCACACCTCATCGCATCTCATCGCACCTCATCGCATCTCATCACACCTCATCGCATCTCATCACACCTCATCGCATCTTATCACACCTCATCACATCTCATCACACCTCATCACATCTCATCACCTCATCATACCTCATCACACCTCAGGGTGTTATGGGTTTTGTTTGTTGCTCTTATACCCCATACTCACCATTTTATTACCCCGCACTCCTCACACAATAGATATCGGGGTGATTGTATGGAGTTGATCTTCTCCATTGTAAATGAATCTCATTCTGTATAAAAATGACCATTTAGTGTTTCCTGTTCCTGATTGGTGGGTGATGATTGTATAATAATAATGATACATTGTGAAGGAACTGAAATCTCTTTTGTAACTTTAATTTAAAGAATAATGAATCCCCAATCAATGGGAATTAACGAGGGACACCGACGGCCATTAAAGAGGATGTAAACCCCCCACAATCTGTAATACAAAGGCATAATGTGTGGGGGAGGTGCATCACATACTAGCGCATTATGAAATATGTACCTTAGAACGAAGCTCTGCTGCGGCGCCCGCTCACCGCTGAGACAGCTGACACCTTCCCCAGTGTTTCTTCTGGGTACGCAGGCTCCAGCGCTGTGATTGGCTGGAGCCACGATGACATCGCTTCTGCACATGCGGCGCGGGAGCTGCCAGTCACGGCACAGGGCCCTGAGGAAATAGCACGGGCGGCCGTTCCTTCAGAGCGTAAGCGCATGCGCGATGACGTTTAGGAGATATTTCCAGTACCTTCAGATAGACCTTATTTTTTTTTTTTTTTTATAGACATGTTTTTATCAATGTTTCTAAATAAAATGTGAATTTTTTACATAATTTCTGTGTCACCTATTGCACCTTCAAAGCCCCAGTTTCTTATATTTTCTTCACACTGTATGACCTAAGCGATGTGGTGCCAATATTTGTGTTAGATGCGAGGCAATCACTTACATTTCTCCATTAATGGACAGCAGTGATGGACATTGATGGGCAGCACTGATAGGTGGCACTGATAGCCAGCACTGACTGGCATTGCTAATGGGCACTAATTGGTGGCACTTGTGGGCACTGATTGCTTGCACTGATTGGTGACACCGTTGGCGCTATATTGTAATCAGGGCACTGATGATCAGTGCCCTGATTACATGTGTAGATGTCCCCCTGCGTGGAGATGCCGCTGATCGACTCTCCTCGCCACACACTCTGTCAGGAGAGCCGATTACCAGCGTCTCCATGTTTACATGTGACCGGCTGTGATTGGACACAGCCGATCACATGGTTAAAGAGCCGTGGACGCGCGAGAGTGGCCGTTCTGGGACGCCGTCATATGAAGGCATCCCAGAACGAGAGCCGCACCGCCCCACTGTCATTTGACGGTGGGCGGGCGGCAACTAGTTAATGAATGTGCATTGATTGAGGCTGTACAGAGGTGAGTGGCCCCTGATGATGTCCTAAGTGAAACGCGTCAGTCACAAGCTTGTAAAGTCAGACTCTGGTGTGCAGTGGTGTCGCTAGGGGGTGGCTTTTTGGTGCTATAGTCCCGAGTCTCTGCAGGGGTCCCCGAGGGGAGGCTCTCTGAGGAGCCTGATTTTAAAGGGGAGGCTCTCTGCGGACTCTAATGTAAGGGGGGGCTCTCTGGGGACCCTAATGTAAGGAGGGCTCTCTGGGGATCCTGATGCAATGGAGAGGCTCTCTGGGGACCCTAATGTAAGGGGGGCTCTCTGGGGACCCTGATGTAAGGAAGGGGCTCTCTGGGGACTCTGATGTAAGGAGGAGGCTCTCTGGGGACCCTGATGTAAGGGGGGCTCTCTGGGGATCCTGATGCAAGGGGGAGGCTCTCTGGGGACCCTGATGTAAGGGGGAGGCTCTCTGGGGACTCTGATGTAAGGAGGAGGCTCTCTGGGGACCCTAATGTAAGGGGGGGCTCTCTGGGGACCCTAATGTAAGGGGGGGGCTCTCTGGGGACCCTAATGTAAGGGGGTGGCTCTCTGGGGACCCTAATGTAAGTGGGGGGCTCTCTGGGGACCCTGATGTAAGTGGGGGAGGCTCTCTAGGGACCCTGATATTAAGGGGGAGGCTCTCTGGGGACCCTGATTTTAAAGGGGAGGCTCTCTGGGGACCCTAATGTAAGGGGGGGGCTCTCTGGGGACCCTAATGTAAGGGGGTGGCTCTCTGGGGACCCTAATGTAAGTGGGGGGCTCTCTGGGGACCCTGATGTAAGTGGGGGAGGCTCTCTAGGGACCCTGATATTAAGGGGGAGGCTCTCTGGGGACCCTGATTTTAAAGGGGAGGCTCTCTGGGGACCCTAATGTAAGGGGGGCTCTATGGGGACCCTAATGTAAGGAGGGCTCTCTGGGGATTCTGATGCAAAAGGGAGGCTCTCTGGGGACCCTAATGTAAGGGGGGCTCTCTGGGGACCCTGATGTAAGGAGGAGGCTCTTTGGGGACCCTGATGTAAGGGCGGCTCTCTGGGGATCCTGATGCAAGGGGGAGGCTCTCTGGGGACTCTGATGTAAGGGGGAGGCTCTCTGGGGACCCTAATGTAAGGGGGGGGGCTCTCTGGGGACCCTAATGTAAGGGGGGCGCTCTCTGGGGACCCTAATGTAAGGGGGGGCTCTCTGGGGATCCTGATGCAAGGGGGAGGCTCTCTGGGGACCCTGATGTAAGGGGGGGGCTCTCTTGGGACACTAATGTAAGGGGGCTCTCTGGGGACCCTGATGTAAGGGGGGCTCTCTGGGGATCCTGATGCAAGAGGGAGGCTCTCTGGGGACTCTGATGTAAGGGCGGCTCTCTGGGGACCCTGATGTAAGGGGGGGCTCTCTGGGGACCCTGATGTAAGGGCGGCTCTCTGGGGATCCTGATGCAAGGGGGAGGCTCTCTGGGGACTCTGATGTAAGGGGGAGGCTCTCTGGGGACCCTAATGTAAGGGGGGGGCTCTCTGGGGACCCTAATGTAAGGGGGGCTCTCTGGGGACCCTAATGTAAGGGGGTGGCTCTCTGGGGATCCTGATGCAAGGGGGAGGCTCTCTGGGGACCCTGATGTAAGGGGGGGCTCTCTTGGGACACTAATGTAAGGGGTCTCTCTGGGGACCCTGATGTAAGGGGGGCTCTCTGGGGATCCTGATGCAAGGGGGAGGCTCTCTGGGGACCCTGATTTAAGGGCGGCTCTCTGGGGATCCTGATGCAAGGGGGAGGCTCTCTGGGGACCCTGATGTAAGGGGTGCTCTCTGGGGACCCTGATGCAAGGGGGAGGCTCTCTGGGGACCCTGATGTAAGGGGTGCTCTCTGGGGACCCTGGTGCAAGGGGGAGGCTCTCTGGGGACCCTAATGTAAGGGGGGCTCTCTGGGGATCCTGATGCAAGGGGGAGGCTCTCTGGGGACCGCTCTCTGGGGACCCTAATGTAAGGGGGGGCTCTCTGGGGACCCTAATGTAAGTGGGGGGCTCTCTGGGGACCCTGATGTAAATGGGGGAGGCTCTCTAGGGACCCTGATATTAAGGGGGAGGCTCTCTGGGGACCCTGATTTTAAAGGGGAGGCTCTCTGGGGACCCTAATGTAAGGGGGGCTCTATGGGGACCCTAATGTAAGGAGGGCTCTCTGGGGATTCTGATGCAAAAGGGAGGCTCTCTGGGGACCCTAATGTAAGGGGGGCTCTCTGGGGACCCTGATGTAAGGAGGAGGCTCTCTGGGGACCCTGATGTAAGGGCGGCTCTCTGGGGATCCTGATGCAAGGGGGAGGCTCTCTGGGGACTCTGATGTAAGGGGGAGGCTCTCTGGGGACCCTAATGTAAGGGGGGGGCTCTCTGGGGACCCTAATGTAAGGGGGGGGGCTCTCTGGGGACCCTAATGTAAGGGGGGGCTCTCTGGGGATCCTGATGCAAGGGGGAGGCTCTCTGGGGACCCTGATGTAAGGGGGGGGCTCTCTTGGGACACTAATGTAAGGGGGCTCTCTGGGGACCCTGATGTAAGGGGGGCTCTCTGGGGATCCTGATGCAAGGGGGAGGCTCTCTGGGGACCCTGATGTAAGGGGGGGGCTCTCTTGGGACACTAATGTAAGGGGGCTCTCTGGGGACCCTGATGTAAGGGCGGCTCTCTGGGGATCCTGATGCAAGGGGGAGGCTCTCTGGGGACTCTGATGTAAGGGGGAGGCTCTCTGGGGACCCTAATGTAAGGGGGGGCTCTCTGGGGACCCTAATGTAAGGGGGGGCTCTCTGGGGACCCTAATGTAAGGGGGTGGCTTTCTGGGGATCCTGATGCAAGGGGGAGGCTCTCTGGGGACCCTGATGTAAGGGGGGGCTCTCTTGGGACACTAATGTAAGGGGTCTCTCTGGGGACCCTGATGTAAGGGGGGCTCTCTGGGGATCCTGATGCAAGGGGGAGGCTCTCTGGGGACCCTGATTTAAGGGCGGCTCTCTGGGGATCCTGATGCAAGGGGGAGGCTCTCTGGGGACCCTGATGTAAGGGGTGCTCTCTGGGGACCCTGATGCAAGGGGGAGGCTCTCTGGGGACCCTGATGTAAGGGGTGCTCTCTGGGGACCCTGGTGCAAGGGGGAGGCTCTCTGGGGACCCTAATGTAAGGGGGGCTCTCTGGGGATCCTGATGCAAGGGGGAGGCTCTCTGGGGACCGCTCTCTGGGGACCCTAATGTAAGGGGGGGGCTCTCTGGGGACCCTAATGTAAGGGGGGGGCTCTCTAGGGATCCTGATGCAAGGGGGAGGCTCTCTGGGGACCCTGATGTAAGGGGGGGCTCTCTTGGGACACTAATGTAAGGGGGCTCTCTGGGGACCCTGATGTAAGGGGGGCTCTCTGAGGGTCCTGATGCAAGGGGGAGGCTCTCTGGGGACCCTGATTTAAGGGCGGCTCTCTGGGGATCCTGATGCAAGGGGGAGGCTCTCTGGGGACCCTGATGTAAGGGGTGCTCTCTGGGGACCCTGATGCAAGGGAGAGGCTCTCTGGGGACCCTGATGTAAGGGGTGCTTTCTGGGGACCCTGATGCAAGGGGGAGGCTCTCTGGGGACCCTAATGTAAGGGGGCTCTCTGGGGATCCTGATGCAAGGGGGAGGCTCTCTGGGGACTGCTCTATGGGGACCCTAATGTAAGGGGGCTCTCTGGGGACCCTAATGTAAGGAAGGGGCTCTCTGGGGACTCTGATGTAAGGGGGGCTCTCTGGGGATCCTGATGTAAGGAGGAGGCTCTCTGGAGACCCTAATGTAAGGGGGGGCTCTCTGGGGACCCTAATGTAAGGGGGGCTCTCTGGGGACCCTGATGTAAGGAGGGCTCTCTGGGGACCCTGATGCAAGGGGGATGCTCTCTAGGGACTCTGATGTAAGGAGGAGGCTCTCTGGGGACCCTGATGTCAGTGGGGGGCTCTCTGGGGATATATACACACACACACACACATCTCCAGAAAATGCTCCCCCCCCCCCCCCCATACCACTCTGTCCTGCTCTTTGTAGCTCTGCTCTGCTATGGAGCCTGAATAGAATGAAATGACTTTCATTATATTACACCCCTAGTGGCCACTTTGAGCTGTTAAAACTGCATGCATGTGCAGCGCGTCCTCCCCTGGCTCCAGCTAACCTTAGTAGTGGCCTCTCCAGACCATTCAAACTCCACGCATGCAAAGCGCGCTCCGCTAGCGAACAAGACTGCGCATGCATAGAATTGAGGACTGCTCAGTCTAAACACTTTAAGGATTAATAGGAAAGGTCTTCATGGGGTCACTGACCTTGTTTAACCCCTGGAACGCCCTTTGATGTGAACACAACCTCCCAGTTCCCTGTTGTGCAGTCAGGAGCCGGGTGAGGTGTCCTCTAAGGAGGAAGTCCAGAAGAGCGCCTGACCTTTCCTCCATGACCCATCCCTCTGAATCACCCCCCTGTGTAGGGATCATAGGGCTCTGATGATAACTGGGGAATTGTGATGCAGAACGTAGACGCGGGTCATCAGCTCTTCTGAAAAGAATTTGTTGTTCCAGAAACAATTGTGTCCCGTCCGTCGTACTTCCATATTTGTTTTCCACAAAACTTATCACTAATCCTTCTACATTGATGGAAAGTGGAACTTCAGTGCAGAAGTTATTGTTGGGAGATTTCACCGGCCAATCGAATTCATGGATCAAAGATCTCCTATAAATAATACTGCTGGACCCCAACAGACCCCCAAATATTTCTCCCCTCTCTGCTGTGCCCATGTGTGCCAATGAGGGGTTACCCTCCCCCCGCTGTGCCAACTTGTGGTATTGCCCCATCCCCAGGCTGGCCTCTAAATAGAGGAAGAACGATCGGTGATAAGGATGGCACTGCGGTTTGTAGAGGCCGAAAATGGTGGGAGGAAGAAAGAGAGAACCACAGAGAGTCCTCCATCCTCAATTATGACCACAGACCTCTCTATTTACACAGTGGAGTTCCTCTATAACAGGGGTCTCCAAACTACGGCCCGAGGGCCACATCCGACCCCCAACTCTGATAGAGACCCTGATGTAAGGGGGAAATCTGATGCAAACTTTGGTGTAAGGGGGATTCTGATGGGGAGCCTGATGTAAGGGGGGACTCTGATAGGGAGCCTAAAGTGTAAGGGGGACTCTGGTAGGAAATCTGATGTAAGGGGGACTCTGATGGGGAGCCTAAAGTATAAGGGGGACTCTCATAGGGAGCCTGATGTTAGGGGGGACTCTCATAGGGACTCCCTGATGTACGGGGGGGGCCAATCCCCAGACGACGTCCGCTAGTGAGGAAACGCGTAGGGAGGAGCCTATGACGTCACCACGTCCGTATTCTGTGTAGGGCTGTACACGAACCAGGAAGGCGGAGGCAGCAGACGGAGGCGCTGACTGTCAGTTGTACGCGATATGCTGTTTATACTACGAGATTTTGTAAGTGCAATTCCTTTATTAAAACGATTGTGCAGACTATATTATGCGATGGTTTGTCCTTTCTCTCTTTGAATCCTGAGATACCATCTGTCGCCCATCGGTACCATTGAGCTGAGGTTGTGGGGAGCCCCAAAATTCCCTGTGCTGTTTTTGACCGCTGTAATGGCGGTCAACGGGATCTGGTGAGCATATTTGATATTCCACCTCGGGTGTGAGGAACTATAGAAGATTCTCTCCACTGCATCCTCATCTCTGTTGTGGCCCTTTTTGCACTCTTTCTTGATTCATCACGGACTCTTCCTTGCTTTGCTCTTTGGATTTTATTTGTCCATCTTACTAAGTTTGGGACATTGGATATGATATTAACTTGCACTAATTATTTTTGATTATTGTATCAATTTTATTTCACTGGTCTTATTTGTTTTTAGCGCCGCATCTTTTTTGTATTATTATGACTCTCATAGGGAGCCTGATGTTAGGGGGGACTCTCATAGGGACTCCCTGATGTACGGGGGGGGGGGATTTGATGGAGAGCCTAATGTAAGGCGGGGACTCTCATATGGATTTTGATGGGAGCCCTCATATAAGTGGGTATAAGGGGGGACTCTCATAGGGACTGTGTTGTGAGCTCTGATGTAAGGGGGGACTCTGATGGGGAGCCTGATGTGGGGGGGGGGGGACTTGAATCGGGACCTTGATTTAATCGGGACTCTGATGAGAAAGGTTCGGACTGATTTTTCTTTTATTAGTTATTATTGGCTCGGGTTCATTTGGAAGTTCTTTGCTTAGAGTGTCACTAAAGGCAAACTTTATTTTTTTCCATATTTAAATGGTGTAAGGGAGGATTATAACCCCTGTCAGGTGTCCATTGTGGAGATTTCCCTTTACTTCCTGTCCCATAACCAAAACAGGAAGTGAGAGACAATCCTTCTAATGGGAGGGAATCCCCAGGTGTCCCCATTGGAAGATTTCCCCTCTATTCCTGTTCTGGTGACAACCCAAAATCTGGGATTTTCTTTTACTTTCAATGATAAAGGTAAACAGGACAAATAGAGGGGGGTCAACCTAATGACACAGACAGCAATAAAACCTGAAAAACCTGACAGGGGGTCTCATCCCTCTCCACCCCATCCAACACTTTTCAGGCGCCTCCGTATAGCGGATCCTTCTTGCTTAGTGGAGGGATCGATCCGCTGATCCCTGCTGAGCAGGTGGATGGCGGGTCCGTGTCCTCTCACTGTGCAGAGCAGACACAGACACCATCCCCCTATCCTCTATGGAGAAATCGGATGGAAACAGATCTACCTGTCCGTTCCCATCCCATCCCATCCGCCTGTCCGTTCCCATCCGACCCGCCTGTCCATTCCCATCCCATCTGACCCGCCTGTCCATTCCCATCCCATCCGCCTGTCCATTCCCATCCCATCTCATCCGCCTGTCCGTTCCCATCCCATCCGCCTGTCCGTTCCCACCCGACCCGCCTGTCCGTTCCCATCCCATCCGCCTGTCCGTTCCCATCCGACCCGCCTGTCCATTCCCATCCCATCCGCCTGTCCATTCCCATCCCATCCCATCCGCCTGTCCGTTCCCATCCGACCCGCCTGTCCATTCCCATCCCATCCCATCCGCCTGTCTGTTCCCACCCGACCCGCCTGTCCATTCCCATCCCAACCCATCCGCCTGTCCGTTCCCATCCGACCCGCCTGTCCGTTCCCATCCGACCCGCCTGTCCATTCCCATCCGACCCGCCTGTCCATTCCCATCCCATCCCATCCGCCTGTCCGTTCGCATCCGACCCGCCTGTTCGTTCCCATCCCATCCCATCCGCCTGTCCATTCCCATCCCATCCCATCCGCCTGTCCGTTCCCATCCGACCCGCCTGTCCGTTCCCATCCCATCCCATCCGCCTGTCCGTTCCCATCCGACCCGCCTGTCCATTCCCATCCCATCTGACCCGCCTGTCCATTCCCATCCCATCCGCCTGTCCATTCCCATCCCATCTCATCCGCCTGTCCGTTCCCATCCCATCCGCCTGTCCGTTCCCATCCCATCTGCCTGTCCGTTCCCACCCAACCCGCCTGTCCGTTCCCATCCCATCCGCCTGTCCGTTCCCATCCGACCCGCCTGTCCGTTCCCATCCGACCCGCCTGTCCATTCCCATCCCATCCCATCCGCCTGTCTGTTCCCACCCGACCCGCCTGTCCATTCCCATCCCAACCCATCCGCCTGTCCGTTCCCATCCGACCCGCCTGTCCGTTCCCATCCGACCCGCCTGTCCATTCCCATCCGACCCGCCTGTCCATTCCCATCCCATCCCATCCGCCTGTCCGTTCGCATCCGACCCGCCTGTTCGTTCCCATCCCATCCCATCCGCCTGTCCATTCCCATCCCATCCGCCTGTCCGTTCCCATCCGACCCGCCTGTCCGTTCCCATCCCATCCCATCCGCCTGTCCGTTCCCATCCGACCCGCCTGTCCATTCCCATCCCAACCCATCCGCCTGTCCATTCCCATCCCATCCGACCCGCCTGTCCGTTCCCATCCCATCCGCCTTTCCCTTCCCATCCGACCCGCCTGTCCATTCCCATCCCATCCGCCTGTCCGTTCCCATCCCATCCCATCCGCCTGTCCGTTCCCATCCGACCCGCCTGTCCATTCCCATCCCAACCCATCCGCCTGTCCATTCCCATCCCATCCGACCCGCCTGTCCGTTCCCATCCCATCCGCCTTTCCCTTCCCATCCGACCCGCCTGTCCATTCCCATCCCATCCGCCTGTCCGTTCCCATCCCATCCCATCCGCCTGTCCGTTCCCATCCGACCCGCCTGTCCATTCCCATCCCATCCCATCCGCCTGTCCATTCCCATCCCATCCGACCCGCCTGTCCGTTCCCACCCGACCCGCCTGTCCATTCCCATCCCATCTCATCCGCCTGTCCGTTCCCATCCCATCCGCCTGTCCGTTCCCACCCGACCCGCCTGTCCGTTCCCATCCCATCCGCCTGTCCGTTCCCACCCGACCCGCCTGTCCGTTCCCATCCCATCCGCCTGTCCGTTCCCATCCGACCCGCCTGTCCATTCCCATCCCATCCGCCTGTCCATTCCCATCCCATCCCATCCGCCTGTCCGTTCCCATCCGACCCGCCTGTCCATTCCCATCCCATCCCATCCGCCTGTCTGTTCCCACCCGACCCGCCTGTCCATTCCCATCCCAACCCATCCGCCTGTCCGTTCCCATCCGACCCGCCTGTCCGTTCCCATCCGACCCGCCTGTCCATTCCCATCCGACCCGCCTGTCCATTCCCATCCCATCCCATCCGCCTGTCCGTTCGCATCCGACCCGCCTGTTCGTTCCCATCCCATCCCATCCGCCTGTCCATTCCCATCCCATCCCATCCGCCTGTCCGTTCCCATCCGACCCGCCTGTCCGTTCCCATCCCATCCCATCCGCCTGTCCGTTCCCATCCGACCCGCCTGTCCATTCCCATCCCAACCCATCCGCCTGTCCATTCCCATCCCATCCGACCCGCCTGTCCGTTCCCATCCCATCCGCCTTTCCCTTCCCATCCGACCCGCCTGTCCATTCCCATCCCATCCGCCTGTCCGTTCCCATCCCATCCCATCCGCCTGTCCGTTCCCATCCAACCCGCCTGTCCATTCCCATCCCAACCCATCCGCCTGTCCATTCCCATCCCATCCGACCCGCCTGTCCGTTCCCATCCCATCCGCCTTTCCCTTCCCATCCGACCCGCCTGTCCATTCCCATCCCATCCGCCTGTCCGTTCCCATCCCATCCCATCCGCCTGTCCGTTCCCATCCGACCCGCCTGTCCATTCCCATCCCATCCCATCCGCCTGTCCATTCCCATCCCATCCGCCTGTCCGTTCCCACCCGACCCGCCTGTCCGTTCCCATCCCATCCGCCTGTCCATTCCCATCCGACCCGCCTGTCCATTCCCATCCCATCCGCCTGTCCATTCCCATCCCATCCCATCCGCCTGTCCGTTCCCATCCCATCCCATCCGCCTGTCTGTTCCCACCCGACCCGCCTGTCCATTCCCATCCCAACCCATCCGCCTGTCCGTTCCCATCCGACCCGCCTGTCCGTTCCCATCCGACCCGCCTGTCCATTCCCATCCGACCCGCCTGTCCATTCCCATCCCATCCCATCCGCCTGTCCGTTCGCATCCGACCCGCCTGTTCGTTCCCATCCCATCCCATCCGCCTGTCTATTCCCATCCCATCCGACTGTCCTTTCCCATCCTATCCGACTGTCCATTCCCATCCGACCCGCCTGTCCATTCCCATCCCATCCGCCTGTCTGTTCCCATCCGACCCGCCTGTCCGTTCCCATCCCATCCGCCTGTCCCTTCCCATCCCATCCGCCTGTCCGTTCCCATCCCATCCGCCTGTCCGTTCCCATCCCATCCGCCTGTCCGTTCCCATCCCATCCGCCTGTCCGTTCCCACCCGACCCGCCTGTCCATTCCCATCCCATCCCATCCGCCTGTCCGTTCCCATCCTATCCGCCTGTCCCTTCCCATCCCATCCGCCTGTCCGTTCCCATCCCATCCGCCTGTCCGTTCCCATCCCATCCGCCTGTCCGTTCCCATCCCATCCGCCTGTCCGTTCCCACCCGACCCGCCTGTCCATTCCCATCCCATCCCATCCACCTGTCCGTTCCCATCCCATCCGCCCGTCCGTTCTCATCCCATCCGCCTGTCCGTTCCCATCCCATCCCATCCGCCTGTCCGTTCCCATCCCATCCGCCTGTCCGTTCCCATCCCATCCCATCCGCCTGTCCGTTCCCATCCCATCCCATCCGCCTGTCTGTTCCCATCCCATCCCATCCGCCTGTCCGTTCCCATCCCATCCCATCTGCCTGTCCGTTCCCATCCCATCCCATCCGCCTGTCTGTTCCCATCCCATCCCATCTGCCTGTCCGTTCCCATCCCATCCCATCTGCCTGTCCGTTCCCATCCCATCCCATCTGCCTGTCTGTTCCCATCCCATCCCATCCGCCTGTCCGTTCCCATCCCATCCCATCTGCCTGTCCGTTCCCATCCCATCCGCCTGTCCGTTCCCATGCCATCCTATCCGCCTGTCCGTTCCCATCCCATCCCATCTGCCTGTCTGTTCCCATCCCATCCCATCCGCCTGTCCGTTCCCATCCCATCCCATCTGCCTGTCCGTTCCCATCCCATCCCATCTGCCTGTCCGTTCCCATCCCATCCCATCTGCCTGTCCGTTCCCATCCCATCCCATCTGCCTGTCCGTTCCCATCCCATCCCATCTGCCTGTCCGTTCCCATCCCATCCCATCTGCCTGTCCGTTCCCATCCCATCCCATCTGCCTGTCCGTTCCCATCCGACCCGCCTGTCCGTTCCCATCCCATCCCATCCGCCTGTCCGTTCCCATCCGACCCGCCTGTCCATTCCCATCCCAACCCATCCGCCTGTCCATTCCCATCCCATCCGACCCGCCTGTCCGTTCCCATCCCATCCGCCTTTCCCTTCCCATCCGACCCGCCTGTCCATTCCCATCCCATCCGCCTGTCCGTTCCCATCCCATCCCATCCGCCTGTCCGTTCCCATCCGACCCGCCTGTCCATTCCCATCCCAACCCATCCGCCTGTCCATTCCCATCCCATCCGACCCGCCTGTCCGTTCCCATCCCATCCGCCTTTCCCTTCCCATCCGACCCGCCTGTCCATTCCCATCCCATCCGCCTGTCCGTTCCCATCCCATCCCATCCGCCTGTCCGTTCCCATCCGACCCGCCTGTCCATTCCCATCCCATCCCATCCGCCTGTCCATTCCCATCCCATCCGCCTGTCCGTTCCCACCCGACCCGCCTGTCCGTTCCCATCCCATCCGCCTGTCCATTCCCATCCGACCCGCCTGTCCATTCCCATCCCATCCGCCTGTCCATTCCCATCCCATCCCATCCGCCTGTCCGTTCCCATCCCATCCCATCCGCCTGTCTGTTCCCACCCGACCCGCCTGTCCATTCCCATCCCAACCCATCCGCCTGTCCGTTCCCATCCGACCCGCCTGTCCGTTCCCATCCCATCCGCCTTTCCCTTCCCATCCGACCCGCCTGTCCATTCCCATCCGACCCGCCTGTCCATTCCCATCCCATCCCATCCGCCTGTCCGTTCGCATCCGACCCGCCTGTTCGTTCCCATCCCATCCCATCCGCCTGTCTATTCCCATCCCATCCGACTGTCCTTTCCCATCCTATCCGACTGTCCATTCCCATCCGACCCGCCTGTCCATTCCCATCCCATCCGCCTGTCTGTTCCCATCCGACCCGCCTGTCCGTTCCCATCCCATCCCATCCGCCTGTCCGTTCCCATCCGACCCGCCTGTCCGTTCCCATCCCATCCGCCTGTCCCTTCCCATCCCATCCGCCTGTCCGTTCCCATCCCATCCGCCTGTCCGTTCCCATCCCATCCGCCTGTCCGTTCCCATCCCATCCGCCTGTCCGTTCCCACCCGACCCGCCTGTCCATTCCCATCCCATCCCATCCGCCTGTCCGTTCCCATCCCATCCGCCTGTCCCTTCCCATCCCATCCGCCTGTCCGTTCCCATCCCATCCGCCTGTCCGTTCCCATCCCATCCGCCTGTCCGTTCCCATCCCATCCGCCTGTCCGTTCCCACCCGACCCGCCTGTCCATTCCCATCCCATCCCATCCACCTGTCCGTTCCCATCCCATCCGCCCGTCCGTTCTCATCCCATCCGCCTGTCCGTTCCCATCCCATCCCATCCGCCTGTCCGTTCCCATCCCATCCGCCTGTCCGTTCCCATCCCATCCCATCCGCCTGTCCGTTCCCATCCCATCCGCCTGTCCGTTCCTACCCGACCCGCCTGTCCATTCCCATCCCATCCCATCCACCTGTCCGTTCCCATCCCATCCGCCCGTCCGTTCTCATCCCATCCGCCTGTCCGTTCCCATCCCATCCCATCCGCCTGTCCGTTCTCATCCCATCCGCCTGTCCGTTCCCATCCCATCCCATCCGCCTGTCCGTTCCCATCCCATCCGCCTGTCCGTTCCCATCCCATCCCATCCGCCTGTCCGTTCCCATCCCATCCCATCCGCCTGTCTGTTCCCATCCCATCCCATCCGCCTGTCCGTTCCCATCCCATCCCATCTGCCTGTCCGTTCCCATCCCATCCCATCCGCCTGTCTGTTCCCATCCCATCCCATCTGCCTGTCCGTTCCCATCCCATCCCATCTGCCTGTCCGTTCCCATCCCATCCCATCTGCCTGTCTGTTCCCATCCCATCCCATCCGCCTGTCCGTTCCCATCCCATCCCATCTGCCTGTCCGTTCCCATCCCATCCGCCTGTCCGTTCCCATCCCATCCTATCCGCCTGTCCGTTCCCATCCCATCCCATCCGCCTGTCCGTTCCCATCCCATCCCATCCCATCTGCCTGTCCGTTCCCATCCCATCCCATCTGCCTGTCCGTTCCCATCCCATCCCATCTGCCTGTCCGTTCCCATCCCATCCCATCTGCCTGTCCGTTCCCATCCCATCCCATCTGCCTGTCCGTTCCCATCCCATCCCATCTGCCTGTCCGTTCCCATCCCATCCCATCTGCCTGTCCGTTCCCATCCCATCCCATCTGCCTGTCCGTTCCCATCCCATCCCATCTGCCTGTCCGTTCCCATCCCATCCGCCTGTCCGTTCCCATCCGACCCGCCTGTCCATTCCCATCCCATCCGCCAGACAGATGAAAAACAGGACCACCATCTGCCTGGTTTCTGTGGGCAGGATCGGATCAGATGGTGGCGGGTGTCAGTGGACATCTGCTGCTCTATAGAGGAGACTGAAGGGTCCAATCAGATTGGACCGCTGTGTCACCCTTAGTGACACTAACTGAAGTTCTCTGTTGTTCTGAATTATATTGTGCAAGGGGTTCACTATGGTGGGCAACAGGGGTGGGGGAGGAGCCCCCAGGGGACCCGAGAAGAGGAGGAGTCAGGAGCACTAGCAGGGGACCAGAGAAAAGGAGGAGCCAGAGCACCGACAGGGGGCCCGAGAAGAGGAGGAGCCAGGAGCACCGGCAGGGGACCCGAGAAGAGGAGAAGCCAGGAGCACTGGCAGGGGGCCCGAGAGGAGGAGCCAGAGTACCGGCAGGGGACCCGAGAAGAGGAGGAGCCAGGAGCACTGGCAGGGGACCCGAGAAGAGGAGGAGCCAGGAGCACCGGCAGGGGACCCGAGAAGAGGAGGAGCCAGGAGCACCGGCAGGGGACCCGAGAGGAGGAGCCAGAGAACCGGCAGGGGATCTGAGAAGAGGAGAAGCAGCGGCAGGGGACCCGAGAAGAGGAGGAGCCAGGAGCACCGGCAGGGGACCTGAGAAGAGGAGGGGCCAGGAGCACGGGCAGGGGACCCGAGAAGAGGAGGAGCCAGGAGCACCGGCAGGGGACCCAAGAAGAGGAGGAGCCAGGAGCACCGGCAGGAGACCCGAGAAGAGGAGGGGCCAGGAGTACCGACAGGGGACCCGAGAAGAGAAGGATCGGGACTGCTCTGTGCAAAACCATTACAGATCTGCTAAGTATAACTCCTGGACATTTATACAGTTCATGGAACACATTGGCCCGGATCCCCAAATTGCATCCAATATTAAAGTAAATCACAAAATTGCTGATTCTCTTAATTTGATCATTAACTGCTTCAGGTCCACGCTATAGCCGAATGATGGCTACAGCACAGACCTACTTTGCTGGGAGTACGTCAATAGACGTCCTCTCGCGCTCAAGCGGCCTGCGCGCCCCCTGTAGGGTGCGCACGACGCGCTCTGTGATCAGCGAATCTATGAGACCCAGCTGATAACAGATCACGTGATCAGCCAATGACAGCTGATCATGTGATGTAAACAGTGCCGGTGATCAACTATTTTTTCTCCTCGTGCTGACAGTGTGGGGAGAAAAAAAAAAAAAGCCGATCACCGGCGACTCGCAGAGGGACATCGGTCCTGATCAAGGAGAGCTCCCGCCAGCTCATCTGTGCCCACCTGAGCCACCTGCCAGTGCCACCCATCAGTTCCCAAAATGCTGCCCATCAGTGTCACCTACCAGTGCCACCTATCAGTGCCCATCAGTGCCATCTATCAGTGGTACCTATGAGTAACACCTATCAGTGCCCATCAATGCCACCCATCAGTGCCATCTCATCAGTGGCCATCAGTGCTGCCTTATCTGTACCTATCAGTGCCACCTTATCTGTGCCTATCAGTGCCCATCAGTGCAGCCTCATCAGCGCATATCAATGAAGGAAAAAAATTACCTGTTTGCAAAATTTTATAACAAACTATGAAACATGATTTTTTTTTCAAAAATTTCCATCTTTTTTTGTTTGTTTAGCAAAAAATAAAAACCCCGGTGGTGATTAAATACCACCAAAAGAAAGTT
This sequence comes from Lithobates clamitans, assembly GCA_037952925.1. Classification (NCBI taxonomy): domain Eukaryota; kingdom Metazoa; phylum Chordata; class Amphibia; order Anura; family Ranidae; genus Lithobates; species Lithobates clamitans. The sequence continues at coordinate 87,069 of JBBGZY010003108.1, forward strand.
CTATTTGTGTGAAAAAAATGATAAAAATGTCATTTGGGTACAGTGTTGCATGACCGCGTAATTGTCATTCAAAGTGCGTCAGCGCTGAAAGCTGAAAATTGGTCTGGGCAGGAAGGGGGTTTAAGTGCCCAGTAAGCAAGTGGTTAATAGTTCCGATCAGGTTACAGACAGTTTTTTTTCAAGAATCTGGGGATTTTTAATGATAATTATGGCTGTTCTGGATTCTTCTGAGGGTTGGAGGAAGGTCAGATGTTCTATGGGGATTCTTCTGAAGGTTGGAGGAAGGTCAGATGTTCTAACCCCTGCTAAAGAAACCCAATCTCGACCCTAACTACCGCAGACTGATAACAAGCCTCAACACCATCTTCAAGATTATGGAGAAAGCGTTAGTACAACAGCTACAACGCCACCTGGACACACACCAACTCCTGGACCCTCTGCATTCAGGCTTCCGCCCAGGCCATGGCACAGAAACAGCACTTCTAAAAATATGGGACGATGCCCTTGAAGCAGCAGATGATGGAGAATCATGTCTCCTGGTATTGTTAGACCTCAGTGCAGCATTTGATACAGTGGACCACAATACTCTACTTGTCCACCTCACAGAAGTAGCAGGAGCCACAGATTCTGGTCTAAAATGGTTTGCATCCTTCTTAGAGAATCGCTCTCAGTGAAACTAGGAGCATTCACCTCTGAAACCCGCGCAATCTCCTGTGGAGTCCCTCAAGGTTCACCCTTGTCACCAGTGCTATTCAACATCTACATCCGCTCACTCCTCAAAATCATCAAAAAATTGGACTTCTGCTTCCACTCATACGCTGATGACACCCAACTCTACTTTCGCATCACAGGACAAAAAGACCACCATCAGCAATTAGAGAAATGCCTCACTTTGATAGATGACTGGATGACCATTAGCTCCCTCAAACGCAATGGTTCAAAAACAGAACTTCTTCTCCTACACGCTAACCAAAATTCCAAAACCAAGACTCCATGGACACCTCCCACCATCTTTGGACAGACCATCTCCCCGAGCACCAAAGCCAAGAGCCTCGGAGTTATCTTTGACTCAGAAATGACAATGGATGCACAAATAGGATCAGTAGTCACCGGATCTCATCATCTCCTCCGCCTGCTACGTAGACTCATCCCCTTCATCCCAGAAGATGACAAAACAGCAGTAGTTGGAACAATCATCAATTCCCGACTCGACTACGCAAACTCGCTCTACATAGGATTACCCCAATATCAGCTTGCGCGCTTACAGGTCATACAAAATGCGGCGGCAAGACTGCTAACAGGAAAAAAACCCTGGGAGTCCATCTCCCCATCCCTGAGGAGCCTACACTGGCTAACCGTAAAGAATCGGATCACATTCAAGACCCTCTGCCTCAGCCACAAATGCATACAAGGAAATGCTCCTCAATACCTTAGAGAGAAAATAAAACACACCCAATCGCAATCTTCGATCAACTATCCAAAACCTCCTTCTCATTCCCAAATACAAATACAAAGCAAAGGGAGAACGAAGATTCGCAGTCCAAGGACCTCGGCTATGGAACGCTCTTCCGACTCACATCAGCATGGAAGAAAACCATCTGACCTTCAGGAAAAAACTCAAGACCCTCCTCTTCTAAGAAGCTGAAAACACAAAACGCATTTAGCGCCTAGAGGCGATTCAGTTCGCATTTGCATCGCTTTACAAATCATTCATTCATTCATTCTATGGGGATTCTTCTGAAGGTTGGAGGAAGGTCAGATTTTCTATGGGGATTCTTCTGAAGGTTGGAGGAAGGTCCGATGTTCTATGGGAATGTATTTCCCGGAATGCAGCACACAATGTCCTTCCTGGGAATGTTCCCGAGTGTCCAGCCTCATATTGCAGGATAAGAGAATGAAGCTGAAGACGGGACGGGTGTTGGGAAGAGAAGTGCGGCTTCTAACCTCAGAGCTCTCCGCCATCCCTCATTATATTTATGTCACAATATCTGTGTCTATTGAAAAACAATGGAGGGAAATCCCTGAGCGAAGCTGTCATTCAATGGGACAGTCCCACACCGGGAACCAGATCCCCCGTAATTTCCTCCTCATGTGTCCCCCATTATGGTCTGATATATAGACCTCCATAAGACATGTACCATGTAAGTCTTCAATACAAATCTTCGAGGTCCGTGTTTCTCAACTTCTCAATTGCAAAAACGAGGATGGTCCCGGGCAGCGGCACTGCTAGGTCTACAAAAGTTTTGGGGCTAGAGCCCATAGCTGTGTAGTAAAGAAAGTCATATGCTTGGGTGGGCATACACATGTATATACAGTAATATACATGTGTGTGTGTGTTTATATCCCTAGAGAGCCCCCACCTACATCAGGGTCCCCAGAGAGCCCTCCACTTACGTCAGGGTCCCCAGAGAGCCCTCCCTTACATTGGGGTCTCCAGAGAGCCCCCCCTTACATCAGGGTCCCTAGAGAGCCCCCTTACATCAGGGTCCCCAGAGAGCCACCCCTTGCATCGGGGTCCCCAGAGAGCCTCCCCCTTGCATCGGGGTCCCCAGAGAGCCTCCCCCTTACATCAGGGTCCCCAGAGAGAACCCCTTAAATCAGGATCCCCAGAGAGCCTCCCCCTTAAATCAGGGTCTCCAGAAAGCCTCCTCCTTGCATCAGGGTCCCCAGGGAGCCCCCACTTACATCAGGGTCCCCAGAGAGCCTCCCCTCCCTTTGGGGACCCCTGCAGAGACTCGGGGCCATAGGCCCCAGATTCGGGGCTATAGCCCCAAAAGCCACCCCCTAGCAACACCACTGGTCCCGGGAACCCAGTACAATATGTGATATGGACTTTCTAAGGTGTATGGGGGTCCGGCCTGCAGGACTACAGAGCAGAAGATTTCCCCCCTCAATGACCAGGCCATTTTTTGCGATACGGCACTGCGTCGCTTCAACTGACAATTTCACGGCCGTGCGACGCTGTACACAAATAAAATTGACGTCCTTTTTTTCCCACAAATAGAGATTTCTTTTGGTGGTATTTGATCACCTCTGCGGTTTTTATTTTTTGCGCTATAAATAAAAAGGAAAGACAATTTTGAAAAAAAAAAACAATATTTTTGCTACAATAAATATCCCAAAAAAGTAAAGAGCCCCCCCCCCCCCCACGCCCTCCCTCACATCACAATGCACCCCCTTATCTTGTGCTGCTGGCGAAGAAGTAAGGGATGGAGCTGTGAGGAAGAAAGTGCAGGGTCTGGAGGAGGACCAGAGGAGGGCTGGAGTCAGCTGCCAGAGTCTGCTAAATGCTGAGACCAGAGGAGGCGGAGATGAGGGATGTGCTGCAGACCTGGAGGAGGAGCTCTGTCCTTCCCTCTGCTACTGGCTGCTGAGACAAGGTGAGGGCGAAGACAGGGGGGGCGGAAACAAGGGGGGCGGAGACAAGGTGGGGGCGGAGACAAGGGGGCGGAAACAAGGGGGGCGTACACAAGGTGAGGGCGAAGACAAGGGGGGAGAAAACAAGGGGGGCAGAGACGAGGTGAGGGCGAAGATAAGGGGGGCGAAAACAAGGGGGGTGGAGACAAGGTGGGGGCGGAGACAAGGGGGGCAAAAACAAGGGGGCGGAGACAAGGTGGGGGCAGAGACAAGGGGGCGGAAACAAGGGGGGCGGACACAAGGTGAGGGCGAAGACAAGGGGGGCGAAAACAAGGGGGGCAGAGACAAGGTGAGGGCGAAGACAAGGGGGGCGAAAACAAGGGGGGCGGAGACAAGGGGGGGGCCGCAGCTGCAGGGGAGGTGCGAGGGCCACATGAAATGGCCTGGCAGGCCTTGTGTTTGACACATTTGCTTTTAAATAGTTTGTTTGCCAAGCTGGACCAATGGAACGATTTCCTTTACTAATGTATGTGCCGCTGTCAGCGCTGTATACGCGATCGGCCGATACAAAGCGTTCGTCTGGCGTTGCCGATCTCCCGTGTGTTGTATAATTGGGGAGATCTCATAGAAGAAACATTTGCTGTCACTTTCATGTTTGCAGTTTGCTGAACGTTTTGATGGGCGGAAAGTTTCCTCCCCAGATTCTATATTTAGTCCCTGCGGTCGCGCTGGCAGGGTGGGCTGCGTGTGCAGAGAACGAGCGTGCGGACTGCATGCAGCAACATCGATTGTTTCTAGAATTTACTTAAAGCTGAAACTTCCGGGCAGAAATAAAAGATACAAAGTAGCTTCCCTCTGTAATCAATACAATACTAAAGTGTGTCTGATCAGAACCTAAAATCCGATCCTCGGCACATAGACAATGAGCCCCGGGGACAGTGAATGGGGGTGCAGCTCAGACCCCAATTATGAGACCCTTCAACCCCAAAAAAAATTGCTTGTGGGAGGGTGTCTATGGGAATGTTTGACCATTCTTCCAGAAGAGCATTTGTGAGGTCAGGCACTGATGTTGGACGAGAAGGCCTGGCTCGCAGTCTCCACTCTAATTCATCCCAAAGGTGTTCTATCAGGTTGAGGTCAGGACCAGTGGCGGCTGGTGGGTTCTTCTTTTTGGGGGGTCAAACAAACAACAACCCCCCCCCAGCGGCATGGCGGCAATGAAACAAAACCCCCCAGATGGGCGGTCGGGCACTTACCCGCTTGTGTAGTGGGGCTATGGTGTCCTCTCCTCCTCTCCTGGAGTGCGGGAAGCAGCCGTTGTGGCTCCGGTGTCCGCTCCTCCAGCTTTCTCCACCGTGTGTCTTCCGCCAAAGCGCTAGGCATCCAATAGGATCGCCTGAGGCTTTGGCTAATTGGGAAACGGGTCTCACAGACCTGCCTCCTGATTGGCGGGGAGGAACTTTAGTGTGATAATAGCGAAAATTAATTTGCTATCGTCACACAACTGGGTGGCCTCGGAGTGCAATGCTCTGCAGCTCTGAGCTGACCCTTTTTTGAAGCCTATTAAAGCCTCTGGCTCTAATCAGGGGCATCAACCCCCTCCCGCACTGGAATCCATAGTCCGGTGCCACTGAGATGTAGATCAAGGGGCCGGGTGCATGGATAGGGGAGGCGGCGGCTGTGCGCCCTCTATGGATGGGCTGCCACTGGTAAGGACTCTGTGCAGGCCAGTCAAGTTCCTCCACCCCAAACTCGCTCATCCATGTCTTTATGGACCTTGCTTTGTGCATTGGTCCAAATCATTTGGTGGAGGGGGGATTATGGTGTGGGGAGTTGTTTTTCAGGGGTTGGGTTTGGCCCCCTAGTTCCAGTGAAGCGAGCAAGTTTGGGGTGGAGGAACATGACTGGCCTGCACAGATTCCTGACCTCAACCCCATAGAACACCTTTGAGGTGAATTAGAGCGGAGACTGCGAGCCAGGCCTTCTCGTCCAACATCAGTGCCTGACCTCACAAATGCCCTTCTGGAAGAATGGTCAAACATTCCCATAGACACCCTCCTAAACCTTGTGGACGGCCTTCCCAGAAGAGGTGAAGCTGTTATAGCTGCAAAGGGTGGGACAACTCAATATTGAACCCTCCGGACTAAGACTGGGACGCCATTAACGTTCATGTGTGTGTAAAGGCAGGGGTCCCAATACTTTTGGTAATATGGAGTATATCAAAATAGTCAGTTGGTATCCTAGCGCTTGACGCGTTTCGTGAAATAAACGTTTACTTCTTCAGGAGGGAATGATGTTTCATAGAATATCTGTGGCGAGTCCATGTCAGTATTTACAAAACTTATCAGGTATAGCGAACAAAGCGGAAAAAACAAAACACACAACCCATCAAATGTCCAAAAGAGTTCATTCAAGGGCGGTAGCCAGACAAACCAAGGCATTACCCAGCAAAATACCAACTACTGTATATGAAAGTCAAAATCTCAGGACCTTTTCTGGTAAAAAAAAAAAACAATGGAGTGTAATGGAGAGGCAGCACCGGACTGTAGAGAGGGCAGGAAATCACAAAACAAGGGCCACAACATGGAAATAGAGGCAAACATAACATAGAGAGTTAAAACAAACAAAAATAATAAAAATAAGGTCCGGGATAAATACCTGCTATCAAAAACTTCAGTATTGGAAATAGATAAGTGGGGCAGCAAGTAAAATCCGATCTTCATCTCCACATTGTCCTCCAACGATCTCCAGCCTCCTCCTATCATTCTGATCCATCTGGAAGTTTGTGAAGACCCCACACAGTTTGTGAAGACCCCACTCATTTCCCGGGAGGCTAGTCTAGGTCAGATGGTAGCAATTTAGTAAAATGTTTGAATATTAATGCACTAGTCATCTGTTATTCCATGATATTAAAGCTCTAGTTCTGAGGACCACTTACCATCAAAGGAAATGCCCTTGTATGTATGCCACACGAGCTTAGCAATTGAATGGTCGCAGGTTTGAATCCTTAGGTGGCTACCTTTTCAGATTTGGTTAATAAAGTTGCAGAAACCTTATCCAACCAATCAGCTTTGAGACGAGGTGTCCTTCCATATTGGTTGCACGTTGTAGGCAGCAGTTGAGATAATGTCCTATGTTTTGAGGCCATGGACTCTTGAAGGTACCGTTTTACCAGATGGGAATTTCCTCTAGGCCGAGTGAGAGATTTGTCTAGGTCTGATGGTCGCAGTTTAGTAAATTGTGTGAATATTAATCCACTAGTCACATCGTATCCCATTAAATTAAAGGGCTCGTTTTGAGCCCCCCACCCCACCTCAGCATCTGAGGTAGTTGCCTTGTATGTAAGAAACTGGACTAGCAAGTAAAATGGTTAGAAGTTTGTATCCCTAGGCCAAGGTGGCCACCTTTTCAGATTCATTTCTTAAAATTGCAAACAAACCTAAAGCAACCAATCGACTTTCAGAGGACTTATTCCATCTTATTATTTGATATGGATTATTGCTCTTTGTAGGCAGCAACTGAGTGCTCTGTGGTTCATGGCAATGGACTATTGAAAGTATGGTCTTGAGAAATGGGAATTTCCTCTATGCCAAGTGGCAGACTGGTCTAGGGTCTGATGGTAGCAATTTAGTCAAATACTCAAATATTAAGCCCCTAGTCATGTGTTATTTCATGATATTAAAGCGCTAGTTTTAAGCCCCGCCCACCATACAGTTTTACCAGATGAGAATATCCTTTGGAAGGTCAACTGGGAGACTAGTTTTTGTTAGATGATGCCAATTTAGTACAATGTTTGAACATCAATCCACTGATCACATGGTATGTCATGATATGATATTACAACTCTGGCTTTGGGTACGGCCCACTATCTGAGACTATAGCCTTGGAGGTATGTTGGTGATCTCATGTAATTGAAATGGTCATCATGAGTTCAAATCCTCAGGTGGTCACCTTTCCAGATTTATTTATTAATGTTGTACAAACAGCTGAAACCAATAGCAACCAATCCTCTTGCTATGAGTTACTACACGTTGCAGCTTGAATTTAGGAGGTGTAGGCACTGCAGTCAGGCTTGATCATCCAGGTCTGTGGCGCAGCATGTAGGGCGGCGAATCTGAAGCACATGAGTTTGATTCCCAAAAGCAGGGAAAGCTGGTGTCTATTCAGAGCTGTTTGAGGTGGAACAGCAACTATGTGCTTGGTGGCAAAGGGGTATCTTTGTGTAATGAGAAGGAGCTGACCTTCTCACTGTGTAACCATGATGTGAGTGACCTAGGCACCATGCAAATGAAGCCTCAATGAAATGAGCTCCAGCCATATAACTTTCAAGTGGGTGTCCTTGGTGAATGAAGCCTCAATGAAATGAGCTCCAGCCATGTAACCATGAAGTGGGTGTCCTTGGTACTATGTGAATGAAGCCTCAATGAAATTAGTTCAAGCCATGTAACCATGAAGTGGGTGTCCTTGAAACCATGTGAATGAAAGCCACAAGCAGCGGATACTGTGCCACAATGGAATAAACGGGAAGGTGAACATAGACAGCACAGAACAAGGACACTGAAAGCCTTAGCAGGTCCTCATAGGTCAACAAATTCTGTGCAAACATCTTTAGACCGAGGACAGATTTTTTTTTTGGCCTTCTCCATTACAGTATTCCTGCACCAGATCCACACATTCACTCAAGCCCCAACCAATGGTGGTCCACACCACCAACTTAGCTAAGCCCTGGCCACTTCATCGCCATCTTTTCAGTTCCATCCACCCTTCACACAGCTGCCAAAGTCTCGTTGTTACTTTGAGGAACCATCTTTGCTCGTTCATGGGTATCAAACTTATAGCCCTCTGACTCACACTTCAGTATCTTACACGCTACGCCACAGAACCAGGAGACATCCAAGCTTGTTGCTAGTGCACCTATATCACAGGTCTAGACTCTCTAACCCTTTGAAACTTAAAACTTGTACCACATCAGAGATTCGAACTAAGAAATCCTCAGCTTCCTACATTTAACAGAAGCACACCAACATTGCTCACCACAGGATCTAACCAGCAATGCCACTTCTCTGTAGAACTGTATACTGAAGACGACATGATGGGAACAATTGAAAAACATTTAGTGGCCCGCAAAAACGTAATTGTTACCACATCAGATTCAAACTAAGAAATGTAGGGCTTTCAGCGTTCAACGTCAGCACAGCAACACCGTGCATCACAGGCTCTAGCCAGCAACATATCTTCTCTGTAGAAGTATATACCAAATACATGGTCAGAACGATTGAAAAACATTTGGTGGCTCACGAAACACAAAACTGGGTTCAGTACTTCATAAATGCAGCGCTCATTTTATTGGCCACAAATCAATGCTGGGTTAGAGATTCACTAAGCGGTAAAGCAAAAGGTAACGGTTACAGCTTCCAAAATTAGACGCCAGTGGTGGCTACCATTTCTTATTTTATTCTGGCAGGTTACCTCTATGGGTTCAGGCTCAGTTAGAAAGTATCTACATGGACATTGGATGCAAAGCACATCCAGAAACTGAGTTTATTTTGGCCAACAACCAGACGGAGTTGCTATTGCTCCCCTGGCAGAAAGTTATATGAGTGCCTAGTCAAGGCCAATAAATGCATGTGACGTTCAGAATAACAGAGCACTCTGCAATGCCTGATGGCAGGGCCGTCTTTAATATTGACTGGACCCCGGGCAAACATTTTCTTGGGCCCCCTCTTGCATGCAATTTTGCTCTCCACCTGCTTTGAGACATACAATAAATAGCAGCTAGACTCAAAATCAGTTTACTGAATCAGATCAGGCAGCAATTGTGATTGGTTGCTAGAGGTTACAGTGTATCATTACCGCTCACTGACTGGCTGCTAGAGGTTACACCGCACATTACAGCTCACTGTTTATTTTCTAGAGGTTACAGCACATGACTTCTGCTTGTTGATTGGTTGCTAGAGATTACTGTACATCAATACTGCTCACTGATTGATTGCTAGAGGTTATTGAACATCGATACCACTCACTAATTGGTTGTTAGAGGTACTGCACATTATTACTGCTCACTGATTGGTACCTAGAGGTTACTGCTTATCCTTATCGCTCAATGATTGGTTGCAAGAGGTTAGTGCACAACATTACTGCTCACTGATTGGTTGCTAAAGGTTACAGCACATCATCTCCTTACTGCCTACACACCATGGACTGGGGGGGGGGGTACCATCAATAGACAGAAAACTCGTAGGAATCCTTGGACTCCTGGGATCAGTGGCAATGCTGGGGGAGGGGGGTTGTGATCACTGGCAATGCTGGGGGAGGGGGGTTGTGATCACTGGCAATGCTGGGGGAGGGGGGTTGTGATCAGTGGCAATGCTGGGGGGTTGATGGGATTAGTTAGGAGGCAGTACACTGTGGCAAATTCTGAATCATGTAGAGCAAAGCTGGAAATCTTTCGCAAGTATATAGTGGGGGATTTTACACTGACCACCAATGTGAGGGGGAATTTGCACTGACCACCATGTAACAAGGGATTTTATGCCACCTACCAATAGAAAAGATAGATTTCTACACTGACACCAATGTAATAAGAGCATTTCCACCAACCACCAGTGTAAGGGGGAATATACAATGACCTCCATGTAAGGGGCAATTTACACTGACAACCATTGTCGAGGAGATTTGTACTGACCACCAATGTAAGGTGACACTTCTACACTGACCACCAATGTTGGGGGGGGTTACACTGACCACCAATGTAAGGGCAATTTTGCACTTACCACCAATGTAAAAGGAAATGTTCACTGATCACCAATGTTATGGAAAATTTACACTGACAACCAATGTAATGAGGGGTTTTACATCAACAGCCAATAAAGGGGTATTTCTACACTGGCCACCAATGTAAGGGGGATTTACACTGACCACCTATGTAAGGGGGACCTTCACACTGGCCACTAGTGTGAATGTAAGGATTGTACACCAAGCCTCGATGTAATGAGAAGATTTACACTGACCACCAATGTAACTGAGACATTTACCCTGCGTTCACATTTGTGTGTGTCGGGAACTCATGCAAAATCCCTTTCCTGACACCACAGAAATGTGCCGCCCTTTAGTAGATACAAAGCAGTGCCATTATTTGTTAATGACACCCTCACACATTGGCTGAGATGTGCGTATTCACATGCACCACAATTCAGGGTGCTGTGGCCCCATGTTACTTTGAAGAAGGGTTCCACCTCCAGGCTGATGTTTGGCTTAATGATTATAGCTGTAGGCAGGACTTTCAAGCATTCTCCTTTACCTCCCCAGTGGGCAGCATTCCGCAGAAGCGATGGTAGATATGACCTCAGGGGGCCATGATATACATATGAATGCCGCCTCTATTTACATATCAATGCAGGTTATCTATTTGTAAACACAGGGTCTGCAGGTAAGTCATCTGTACACGACAATAGGGCAGAGCTGGGCAGCAGCAACAGAACTTTACACTGAGATATCGGGACACAGCACGGGACTAAAACTTCAAGGGATAAGGGAAATTATACTGGGATAGTTGGCAAGAATGAGGCAGCTGCTTTGGGCCCCACAAAAATGATGGCGCCCAGGGCGGCTGCCCCTTTTGCCCTGCCTTAAAAATGGTCCTGCCTGTTGATGAACATATAGGCTTTCCAATCTGACGCTCTGTGCTTTTCAAACGCTGAAACGTTGAGCAACCCGGGAGGGAGCCTCTGATCCCAGATTACATAATATGCAAATATCAACTTCACCGCGGATTTGGAGAATGTGCAGTGAGGCCCCCACTCCGGAGCCAGATGCAGGCACTATATACTGAATACAAGGACCTCCTTTTCTCACCTAATACCCATTTAGCTAAGTGACAGGCTTGCTTTTAAAAAGGACTTTGGTAAAAATAAAATACCTTTTTGGGAGGGCACTGGTGGAAGCTCTTATTCTTGCCCTCTCAGCCTGCATGTTACTGTAGTTCTCACCCCCCGGAAGGGCCCGCTGATTTGTCCCAGGTTCCTTTCCCAGATTTGTGCAATAGCAGGCGGGCACACAGCCAGTGCCGGGATAAGGTCACCCGGCGCCCAGGGCGAAGATGCCAAATTGCACCTCTTTGCTTTGGGATGTGTGTGCCCAATTGTCTTACCCACATACAAAGTGCAGGGCAGCCTTCCATATGGGCCCAGGGCAGCTGCCCCTCCTGCCCCTCTCTTGTCTTAGCCCTGCACTCTTTCTGTTGCAGTAGAAGGTGTCAGACGAATAGGTTGACAAGAACTGTTCTGTTGCGTGGACAGACCCTTTGAGTTGCAAGAAACACATGAGAAAACACAACAACAAATATGACGCACTAATAAAAATCAACAGATCTTTTATTTTTGCCTGGGACACATTGCTTGTTCCATTGAAGTTTCCACCTGTAACAGCTTTAAATCTAGAATCATTTTGGATATGTTACCAGTTCCAAAAAACTGTAAAGAATACCTGCTATGTGTGCACTGTGGTGGCATTGACCCCAAATATGGACCCCATGACGCATAACAGGCCAGACATGCACTGATAAAGCACCCCTTTACTGGATGTCACATTGATACCATTTATTAACATCAGTGCCAAAAATATAAATTAAATCTATTTTTAAATACAAACAATAAGAAATAAAAAGTCTATAAAAAAAGAAAAGAAAGAAGAGGAGACGAAGGCTTGTGGGTTACTAGACCCCGGTGCAAATTGCTTTCAATTTAAAGTGGTTGTAAACCTCTGAAATAAAAAAAAAAAAAAATGAGCAAAGCATATCCCTCTATAGTGTGTACTTGCCTCAGTCCAAAGCACTGAGTGTGGTTTCTGTCTGTTTGCAGCCAAATGAGTCCTGCCTAGTTCTTGGTTGTAATATGCGGCTATAATATCTAATATCTATATTCAGACTGGAGAAAGTGGTATATGATGGTCGGAAGCACTCAAGCCGAGTGTGGGACGTTCCTTTACAAATCCATAGATTTAACAGTTTACAAAAACATTTACATTTTTGACACAAGCAGGGAATGCTAACTGTCACATTGGATGTGCCCTCAACCAAACTGTCAATCCATCAATGGCTGGTGTCATAACTGATCACTTGGGCAGCATCATGGCAGTTTAAGATCAAACAGAGGCCAAGATGGCGGCTTCCTTGGCTGAAAACGATAGGAGGGTTTACTTCCACTTTAATTGGCTTTTTCCCACATTGGGAAACATCATGTATCAATCAGTCACTTATATGAGTTTCATGCAAGTCAGTGCTTAGTGGTTGTCCTCTCAAATCTGTGCCAAATCAGTAAAGGCAGTGGTAAAGTGATCAACATCCCCAGTATCAAGAGATAACGTTCTTCTGCAGCCATGGGGGGGGGGACTCTGCAGAATGACCTTTGATTGTGACCATTGAATGCCATAAGAATGTTCTTCACAAAGGCAGAAGTTACATTGATTCCAAGTCAACAGGAGAATTACAATATTCATCAGAGTTTATCAAGTTGAGATCTGCGGTTCACAGGTTAATCAGTTAAGTTCCACTTGAGATACGATGTCCTCTACTGGAGAACCTAAGAGTCTCCCAAGACAAGTTTATGGGAAAAGCAAAACTGTATTTTTCCTCAATGGTTACAGCATGACATTGACCTCCATCGCGTTCCATAGATAAACTCAGGCCAAACATGTAGGATTATAACGTGTAGGACCCTCGGCCGGTGTTCCAGTCTTTTCAGCAGGCCTTGCCCCACACCAGTCGTCCCATACATTGTCATAGCAGCCGTTACCTCCGCGATGCACTTATTACGTAATGCTGTATCCAAAAGTCAGCCGCTACAGAAAAAGAAAGGTGCTGAGAGTTGGCCATGTCATGGCTCTGATGACAGGGTCTCCTCTTCTCCACCATGTTCCTCCTCCGGGTAATGACAGCTACAAGCGTCTTCTTGTTCTGTCTGCTTAACTATTGTGAAAGGAATTAACAAATAATAAGAAAAGGATTAGTGGGTATGTTTGGCAAAAGAAGCAAATTGGATACAATGAAAGACATTGTAATTATCCCATCAGAATAGGTGAAGCGTGACTTATAACTGTACACCTGTGCCAACGTGCCAAGTCTACACCCGTGCCAACGTGCCAAGCATACACCCGTGCCAACGTGCCTGAAGGAGGAATCACAGAACCGTATTCATTTGGGTATGAGGGACTTTTCAGGCACATTATATAAACAACATAAGAGATGTATAAAAAAATGTTTATTTTATTATTATTATTATTATTATTATTATTAATAGCGATATAATAAAATCATATTACCCTGTTTCCCCGAAAATAAGACCTAGCGTGATTGTCGGTGATGGCTGCAATATAAGCCCTACTCCCCAAATAAGCCCTACCTTGAAAATAAGACCTACAAGGACTTCAACTAGGGCTTATTTGGAGGGTAGGGCTTATATTGCAGCCATTACCGACAATCACGCTAGGTCTTATTTTTGGGGAAACAGGGTAGCATGAAAATAATGGCTGACAAAGTATCAGCATCACTCCTCCCCTATATAGAGGTTCTTCATGTTCCACACTTGATTCAAATGCCTTGTACAGTTTGTATGTGTGGGGAATGCCCAACGCGTTTCGAACAAACCTTAATCAGGGGCAGGAGTACAGTAATATAGAGTAAGGGAAATATATTCATACTTATCAGCCAAGCAATAATAATAAAAAAAGGTACTCCCAAGTGTATAGGGTGCTCCTGGTGGGACCTGGTATGGCTGGTCTAAACCCTGGATCATTCCTGAACATACATGGACTTTGCGCTTTCATATTCACGTTCTGGGTTCTTGTGAGCACCATATCCCCTCACACCTGTCCGGATATCCTCTGGGTCTAGAGACTGGGATTATATTTTATTATTGCTTGGCTGGTATTATTTCCCCCCTTATGGAGTGTACTCCTGCCCCTGATAAAGAGGTCTTCAAAACGCGTTGGGAATTCCCCCCCCCCCACACACACACACCTGTACAGGAGATCTGAATAAAGTGTGGAACGTGGAGAACCTCTATATACGGGATGAGTGATAATGATACTTTGTCAGATATTATTTTTATGCTAATATGATGTTATCATTGTAATAGTAATTTTTTTATTTATTTATTTTTACATATTTTGTGTTCTTTATATTTATGACTAAAAATTCCCACATACCCCAATGAATACGGTTCTGTGATATTGCAGTTGTTTTGGCTGCTGGACCCGACACAGGTTGTTCCCTTTCTATGGGGTTTTATTATACAGTATAGCCGGATGACCTATGGCCAAATATTGTGTCGTTTGTCCGATGATCGTACGCTTATGACAATTTTCCCAGCCAAATGTTACGGCCCAAATAAAACTATAGAAAAAATATACATTGTAATTAGTGACAATATTGGGGGAATCCCAGGATTTTGTTGGTCTAGAATTAAAGTATAACTAAAGGAAAAACTTTTTTTTTTTTTTTAAGTTTTGGAGTGGAGGTGGATTAAATCATCTGCCGGGATTTTATTGGTTTCTGTGTCCCCGTTGGGGAGATTCATCCTCTGTGTCCCCCGTCTACCTTTATCATTAAGAGTGATAGAAAATCCCAAAATTTTGTGTTGTCCCCAGAAAAGTAATACAGTGGAACCTCAGTTTACCAGTAACACGGTTAAGGAGCGTTTTGAAAGACGAGCAACTTTTTTTTTTTTAAATCCTGACTCGGTTTGGGAGTGTTTGTCTCGCAAAACAAGCAGGATACAAGCCAATGGGGTGTGCAGTACTGCATTTGGCCAGGTGTGGGGGCGCCGGTGACACAGTTCGGAGCCGTTCTGAGCCATTCGGAAATACTTGAAATCACTCGGAAATACTCAGTTCCCGAGTGTTTCTGAGCCTTTCTGAGGGTTTCCGAGTTCAGCTGAGCTGTCCCCAAGTATTTCTGAGGCTCTCCTGCGCCCCCCCCACCTCTGGCCACATGCGGTATTGCATGCAATAGAAGTCAATGCGGAAATGCGGAACAAATTATCTTAGTTTCCATTGACTTCTATGGGGAAACTCGCTTTGATATGCGAGTGCTTTGGATGACAAGCATTCTCCTGGAACGGATTATGCGAGTAATCCAAGGTTCCACTGTAGAGGGGAAATCTTCCAATGGGAACACTAGTTCTGGTGACCTGGGGGGGGGGGTCCCCAAGGAATTCCCCAATTTCTTAATTTGAAGTGATTTACTTTTACTTCCTGTTTGGCTATGGGACAGGAAGTGAAGGAAAATCTCCCCAATGGGACACAGATGGCGGAAAAGAAAAAAATCTGAGGGAGGTTATAACCCTTCCTTACTCTATCCAAAATGAAACCAAAAAGTTTTCCCCATAGTTCTACTTTAATATAAAACTAAAGGTGACCCTATGGCTCTGCATTGTGTCATTTCACCAGATTGAATCCCAGAAGAGCTCTTCTATATGAAAGACAAACAGTAGAACCTCGGATTACAAGGATAATCTGTTCCAGGAGAATGCTTGTAATCCAAAGCACTCGCATATCAAAGCGAGTTTCCCCATAGAAGTCAATGGAAACGAAGATAATTTGTTCCGCATTGACTTCTATTGCATGCAATACCGCATGTGGCCAGAGGTGGGGGGGGCACCGGAGAGCCTCGGAAACACTCGGGGACAGCTCGGCTGAACTCGGAAAGGCTCCGGAACTGAGTATTTCCGAGTACTTCCTAGTGATTCCGAGTATTTACGAACAGCTCCGAAACGTTCCGAGTATCTTTCAAAACGCTCGTTAACCGCGTTACTCATTAACCAAGGTTCCACTGTAAATGACTTTATAAAGGGAAATCCCAGGATCCATTTATTGTTGGTGTAGAAATAAAAATAAAACTGTATTACAATTACAATTAAGGCTGCATTCACACTTCAGCGCTTTGAATCGCGGGGCAGATTTGCCGTGATTTGAAAGCCCCGCTGTGTGAATGAGAAATTGCAGGAATCGCATTTCAGATGCCATTCGTTTGAATGGCACCTAAAATGGTGGTGCGGGTGTGCCGCGATTGTCGCGCTGCAGAAAGCACGTCTGCCAAAAAGTAGCTCCTGAACTTTTACTTGGACGACATGCTTCCCGCGGTGCGGGTTACCGCGATTGCTGCGCGATTTATTGCGTGTCAAATCGTGGTAGACCCCACACCGCAATTTTAGGTGCCATTCAAATGAATGGCATATCAAATCTCAAAAAGTCCTGCGATTTCTCATTCACACATCGGCGCTTCCAAATCGCGGCAAATCTGCCCCGCGCTTCAAAACGCTGAAGTGTGAATGCAGCCTAAAAGCTGTAATTAATGGCTTTATTATTATTGTTCTAAAATTAAAATAAAACTAAAAAGGTGAACCTATGCCATTTGAGGCCCGTACACACGATCAGGAAATCGCATGAAAAATACCACTTTCCAAGCGATCGTGCGATAATCTCACCGTGTGTACCAGATCCTCAAGCCTTAAGCCTGGTACACACGCTTAGATTTTCGGACGACCGAATGTCCGTTTTTTGTGGCATGTGGAAAGTGAAGAGGTTACTGACAATCCGAAAAATTTTCGTACGACAGAATACAACGTCAGAAGTGACGTAACGCGTTGAATAGTTTCGTATGTATTTTTTTGTTTCTGATCACATGCCTAGTAACTCTTACAATTTATTTTGTAAGAAAACCGTAATGATGAAACAAAAATCGGACGTCAAGTTCACATCCGACAAAAATTTTTTATAGTCTGCACATCCAGCTTTTGTCTGATGAAAAGGAAAAATCGTCTGTCGGAAAGCACCGGACTGACGATCCGAAAATCGGCAGACAGATCGGCGTACAAAGCTTTCCATCTGATTTTCGTACCACGTGTACCCGCCGTGTCATTTCACCAGATTAAACCCCAGAACTGCCGCCCTTTATTACAGGAAAGTTTCTTTCTAGCCATAAAATACAACAAAAAGCCACTTACTTTTCATGAATGTATTTTTGATCCTTTCCAATCTTATCGACAGGCACCAAAAAACCGCAATGAACACAATGATGCTGGAAACGACGGAGATGACAACGATAATGATGCTCTGATTATAGGATGGAACGTCTTGTGGGGCTAAAATGACACATGAAGCAAATGTATTATTACAAGGAGACAATCGAGTGAAGGAGAAGTCCATCCTAAGACTAAAATCGCTACATCTCCAGGTATCTACCATCATCTAACACTCACCTATCCAGCCCTGTAAAGAAGAAATCACCAACCATACCTTCTTCTGAAGCCCCTCCGGTCCGATCCCACGCTGAGCTGTCAGCGGCGGCTTCTCTGTGGAGCAAACAAACCCTCCCCAGGTCCACCTGCACTCAGCCCCATCTGGAGATGACGGAAGAGTCAGAGATGTCATGGGAGCAGATCATGAGAACATGCAAATCAATGACTTCCAGTGACGGTCCCCGGCACTCGACCTCACCACGGTGACGGTCCCCGGCACTCGGCCTCGCCACGGTGACGGTCCCCGGCACTCGGCCTCGCCACGGTGACGGTCCCCGGCACTCACCTCTCCACGGTGACGGTCCCCTGCACTCGGCCTCGCCACGGTGACGGTCCCCGGCACTCACCTCTCCACGGTGACGGTCCCCTGCACTCGGCCTCTCCACGGTGACGGTCCCCTGCACTCGGCCTCTCCACGGTGACGCTCCCCGGCACTCGGCCTCTCCACGGTGATGGTCCCCGGCACTCTGGCCTCTCCACGGTGACGGTCCCCGACACTCGGCCTCTCCACGGTGACGCTCCCCGGCACTCACCACTCCACGGTGATGGTCCCCGGCACTCGGCCTCTCCACTGTGACTGTCCCCGGCACTCGGCCTCTCCATGGTGACGGTCCCCGGCACTCGGCCTCTCCATGGTGACGGTCCCCGGCACTCGGCCTCTCCACGGTGATGGTCCCCGGCACTCGGCCTCTCCACGGTGACGGTCCCCGGCACTCGGCCTCTCCATGGTGACGGTCCCCGGCACTCACCACTCCACAGTGACGCTCCCCGGCACTCGGCCTCTCCACAGTGACGGTCCCCGGCACTCAGCCCCCCCACAGTGACGGTCCCCAGCACTCGGCCTCTCCATAGTGACGGTCCCCTGACACTCAGCCTCTCCACAGTGACAGAAGCCGGCCAAACAGCCAGATCAACATACACACGGGCCAAATGTCGGGTGGTATTTTTTGAACTGGCTGTTGTCTCCTGACATTCTGCCTGTGTGTACGAGGCTTAAAGTGGATGTGAACCCTCCATATCCCCAGTGAAGTGATCAGCCTCAGATGATACACCGAGAGGAAACAAATCTCCCTACAGAAGTATTACATCGATATCTGCTCTCATCAGCTTGCTATAACACTTTAGAAAGTTCACATCCTGTTAGAGATTTTTTCTTCATGTTCAGCACTGGGAGTGGATTCTTGGCATACACTGTGTGACAGCTGATTGAAGGAAAGGCACCCCCCCTCCCCCCTCCACATAGGTAGAGGAAGGAATGTGCAGAGCTGTGCTGTGAATAGACAAGCTCTCTGCTAATCTATTTATAGCGCCCATCCGGACACAAAATTCTGCCTGGTTTTATCTTGGTTGACGGAGAACTTGTCAAGAGTTATCATGCTGATAACAGAAGAACGGAGCAGCAGAAAGACACAGGTCTTAGGGCTTTGGAGAGAGATAAGTAAACACTACAGGTAGATGTGCCCAGCTCTAATTTCATGAATCGGGTATACATCCACTTTAAGTGTCCCCAATCTATGTGACTCAATTACCCGACTAGGCCAAGATGATTTCTCTACCCCGCAGACACATGATCAACCCGGCCCGACCTTCCAAGAGCTAAACAAGACCATGGGCAGTGCATGGAATATGATACTGTCAGAGCTGCAGGTAGGATTTGTATCATCCCACCCTCCCCCCCTCTAACCAGTAATGGACACTCCCAATGTCAGGCTGATATTGTATTTCACCTGGTGTGCAAATGATGATAGACAATGAGTATATAGAAGGGTTATAGAGAGCAAAGATTAAAAAGGAAAATGTAGCGATTGTTGAGTGACCGCGGACATGGGCGGAGATTTGGGGACTTACGTGTCGCGGTGACGGCGGCGGATGACGTAGACGGGATCTTTGTAGGTTTGGGCAGGCACACCACGTCTGATGTAATAGTTCCGTTCACATAAATGACGGCGTTTATGGCTGAGCAGCTGTGAGAGGAGAAGAGTCATCAGATTATCGAACGTTCACACATCACTACACCATACATCTTACAGGGAAGACATTGTTGTTTTACATTATATGTTATGTATTGTGGTCATTATTATGATCAGAACTAAAAAAAAAAAAAATTGGTACAGCGCCTTGAAAAAGTATTCATACCCCTTGAAATTTCCCACATTTTGTTACAACCAAAAACATAAATGTATTTTATTGGGATTTTATGACCAACACAAAGTGTCACATAATTGTGAAGTGGAAGGAAAATGATAAATGATACAAATAAATATGTGAAAAGTGTGGGGGGAGGGGCATTTGTATTCAGCCCCCTTTACTCTGATACCCCCTAACTAAAATCTAGTGGAACCAATTGCCTTCAGAAGTCACATAGTTAGTAAATAGAGCCCAGCTGTGTGTCATTTCATCCTTTTTTTCCTTTTTTTTTTTGGAATGTCATTCAATTCATCTTTTTTTTTTTTTATTTTAGTCTTTAGTCATCTTTAGTCCCAGCAGAGCACTGTGAAGCGTTGTAGCGCCCCACATAGGCTGTGGCAGTGTATGTCATACTTTATTCGGCACACACCACTGCGGCACTGTGATATGAACAGGGCCATAGATAAGGGGGTTCCACCAGTCCTCCTGTATGGGGCCCAGGCCAGCGGGGGGGGGGGGGGGCGCCCAGGCAGCTGGGTGAATCATATGTGGGCAGGGAGGGTGATCGGCACAGCGGAGGGAAAATTCCTGGAACCAATCCCTTGTATGGCTCTCTCTGCAGCAGCTGAAAGCTGGTTTCTTCTCCTTTCCCTCCCGCTGGCTTTCAGCTGCTGCAGAGAGAGCCATAGAAGGGATTGGTTCCATTGGTTCCAGTAATTGCTCCCCCTCCCCTTGCATAACCCATCACCCTCCCTGTGCACCATAAGTTGCTATCTAGCTCCCCCCTGTGTGCCTACACCCCCCCAGTGTACTGGTTTCCCTCCCTTCGTTCCCACCAGCAGCTGCAAGCACCCAATAGGATCCTTCAGGATGGAGAGTGGAGGAAGAGTCCGGTAAATATGTCACATTTACCAGCCCCTTCCTTTCCTGAATGAACACAATGAGTGATCGGTACCGATCACTCACTGTGTTCATTCATAACCTGAAGCATAGAAAGCTGTGATTTTTTGAGGGGGAGGAGGGGTGTCCTGCCAGGTTGGCTGTATGGGGTCCTGTGGTCTCTATCAATGTGTTTAAACAGTGTTGGGTATATATGCTGTGATTGGGCTGTAAGAGGTTAGCTTAACTAAAATCAGTCCATTTTGGGTCTACAGCGACAAGTTTGATTGCCTATTGGCTCCTAATTTTTTTCAGGGATTCAGAGACTCAGCTCCGCCCATTTTTTTCTATTGGAGGGGATAAATTAGCAACAAGGTAGTTGCATCGTTGTATTCCCTTGAAGGTGTAAGAAGCCGATGAAGTGCTCAGCCAACACGGAATCTTCCATGGATGGAGGGACCTAACTGATGTTTGAAGAATCTGAAAATCAAATCTGATAGAGATAGTGGCGGCTGGTGGTTTTTTCTTTTGGGGGGTGGCAAACAACCCCCCCACCCCCACCGATCGATCTGCGGCAACCCCCCCGAAGGACGGTCGGGACATCAAAGCCCCACACTTACCCCATCTAGGGTGGGTAATGCCCTCCTGTGCATTCGCCATGCGTCTCCCTCCTCCTCCTCTTAGGCGTCCAATAGGATCGCCCGTCCTTTCAGCCAATCGGGAAACGGGTCTCAGACCCGTGCTTCCTGATTGGCGGAGAGGCGATTCAGTGTTAGAACAGTGAATATTCATTTGCTATTCTAACATACCTGGGTGGGCTCGGAGTGCAATGCTCTGCTACCGGAGCCCACCCTATTTTGAAGCCTATTCGAGCCTCTGGCTGTAATCAGATGCTCCAAAAAAACACCCCCGCTGCTGTAATTCATGCGCTCGGCATCCTGAAAGGGGCCAAACGCATGCATAGGGGGGTGGCAGCGGGGATGGAAAGGGGAGGCGGATCCTTAATGGACGGGCCGCCACTGCTCATCACATGGTCACAGCTACTACTGTGAGTACTGCTGGTGCCCTTTCACTTCCATTGCTATAATTGCTACCAATAAAAATGGACAGTGGCCAGTTACTGTGGCTCTCTTTTGGGAACTCCCAGATTTCTCCCGCCATCCAAACTTGCAGATCGATCGGCTTGCCTTCAGTCTGGCTCGGTGTGTTTGTAGGGCCGCGGACCGGAGTGTCCCACTCTGAGAAGGACTTTAATAGTCTGATATACAATGAAAACAGTGCTGGAGAGAACGGCGCCATTGTCTGAACTCAGGAAATACATAATAAGTGAGGCCGCGGGCGTTTGTGGTATACTTGTGATAATTATCATACATTCGGCGATCTGTATACTAACCAATCATTGCACTTCAATCGGTCAGACCACATTGTACCCCCAGCAGCAGATCTTAGTGTCTCTCTGACCCATAACTATATAGCAGTTTATATGGTAATAAAAGTCCAGTCCTTACTTTTTCCATGGCCGGCAGATTCCTTCCCAGCCGGGGTTAAAGGTGCCATAAGGACAATTCACACAATCTGTAGAGAAACATGAAGTCATTGTATCAATGTATTCCAATAAAGATACAAAACTTCTAGAACTGCTATATTATTATAGAAAATATCTGCTCATCCGAGGTCCTAACTAAACTCCAATCCTGACTAACAGGGTTCCAGAACTTAAAAACGGCTTCCCGAAACCAACAGGCAGATCTTCTATCCATTTGGTGTTCTGTCATCAATCAGCCTTTTCACCCAGCAGATCCCACAGCAGAGAGACGTCCCTGAGCTCCGGCCCGTCCACCGTCCCACATAGAGACCGAGAGAGTCCTGATCATCAGTCAGATCACATACAACCCCAAAAAGGCTGCAATAATCTGCAAATGTCATATTTTATTCACAATAGAAAAAAATCAAAATATTTAAACTGAGAAAATAGACCATTTTAAGAAAAAACTGAGGTCGATGTGAAATTGATGACAGCAACACATCTCAGAAAAGTCAGGCCAGGGCCATGTTTAGCACGGTCTAGAGAAGTTGGGGGGGGCCATGTTTAGCACGGTGTAGAGAAGTTGGGGGGGTCATGTTTAGCACGGTGAAGAGAAGTTGGGATGAGTCATGTTTAGCACGGTGTAGAGAAGTTGGGGTGGGGCCATGTTTAGCACGGTGTAGAGAAGTTGGGGTGGGGCCATGTTTAGCACGGTGTAGAGAAGTTGGGGTGGGGCCATGTTTAGCACGGTGTAGAGAAGTTGGGGTGGGGCCATGTTTAGCACAGTGAAGATAAGTCGGGGCGGGGTCATGTTTAGCACGGGGTAGAGAAGTTGGGGTGGGGCCATGTTTAGCACGGTGTAGACAAGTTGGGGTGGGGCTATGTTTAGCAGGGTGTAGAGAAGTTGGGGTGGGGCCATGTTTAGCACAGTGTAAAGAAGTTGGGGAGGGGCCATGTTTAGCACGGTGTGGAGAAGTTGGGGTGGGGCCATGTTTAGCACGGTGTAAAGAAGTTGGGGTGGGGCCATGTTTAGCATGGTGTAGAGAAGTTGGGGTGGGGACATGTTTAGGACAGTGTAGAGAAGTTGGGGTGGGGACATGTTTAGCACAGTGTAGAGAAGTTGGGGTGAGGCCATGTTTAGCACGGTGTAAAGAAGTTGGGGCGGGGCCATGTTTAACACAGTGTAGTGCCCCCTCTTTCACCAACACTCTGTAAACGTTTGGGAAATGAGGAGACCAGCTGCTGGAGTTTTGGGAGAGCAATCTTGTCCCATTCTTGCCTGATATAGGAGTCTAATCACTCGACAGTCCTGGGTCTCCTTCGTTGTATTTTTCCTATTTTTAGTTGGTGAAAGGTCTGTGCTGGAGACTGGCCAGTTAAGCCCCTGGACTCTTCTACTAGGAAGCTGGTGCAATAGATGCAGTATGCATTGTCCTGCTGAAATATGGAAAGCCTTCCCTGAAAAAGACATTATCTACATGGGAGCATATGCTGCTCTAAAACCTGGATATATCTTTCAGAATTGATGGTGCCTTTCCAGATGTGCAAGCTGCCCATTCCATTCACACTAATGCCCCCCCCCCCCCTATATCATCTGAAATGCCATCTTCCAAACTGAGCATTGATAACAAAGCCAGGAAGTCCCTCTCCTCTTTAGTCAAATTTCCATCTGTCTGACCACAGATTGGTTTTCCACTTTGCAACAGACCATTTATAATGTGCGTTGGCCCAGCGGAAAGTTTTCCACTTTGCAACAGACCATTTAAATCAGCTTTGGCTCAGAAGACAGTGGTGTTTCTGGATCATGTTCAGATCTGGCTTCTTTCCATGATAGAGTATTACCTTGTATTTCTGGAGCCCATGCAGTGATATCCATCACACAATCATGCCTGTTTATAATGCAGTGCCATCTGAGGACCCCGAAGATCACTGCCATCCAATACTGGGTTTCGACCTTGTCCCTGGCACAGAAATTTCTCCAGATTCTGGTAATCTTTTGATAAATTATGCACTGTAGATGATGATAGATTTAAAGTCTTTGCAATTGAGGAAAATTATTCTGAAATTGGACAATTTTTAGATTTTTTGCCCATTTTTACCCATCGTTATTTCTGGGACACTCTGACTCTCGAAGATGCTCTTTTTATACCATATACTGTATCATGTTACTGACCTGTTAACCTAATTAGTTGCAAAAAGTTCTTCCAGCTCTTCCTTGTTAGTACCATTTACTTTTGCCAGCTATTTGTTGCCCCGCTCTAACTTTTTTGAGATGTGTTTTGCTGCAATTTATTTCACAATTACCTGATTTTTTCTTAACATAGTTCATTTTCTTAGTTAAACATTTGATATTTTTTCTGTGAATAAAATCCGGGTTTATGAGATTTGCAGTTTTTACACAGTGCCCCAATGTTTTCTGTAATTGGTGTTGTACATAAAGGAGAGATTATATATATATATATATATATATATATATATATAAATAATGACAGGAAAGCACTGAAGCAGGTGTGATGCTTTTTTTCCATCCTAAACTCTACAAAGCTTCTGGACTCCAGGGCCCAGACCAGAACATACTGAAGCTCCGTACACACGGGCTGAATGTTGGGCGGCATCGGCTGGTTCAATAGAAACCGGCTGACAATCAGCCCATGTGTAAGGCAGCCGGTCCGACAGAAATGGGCGCTTCTGCCAAAGGGGCATAACTGAAAAAGCTCTACCGATCGTCTCCCGATCAGCCAGGGGAGATCGCTGTACTAACATCACAAAGTTAGTATAGTGGCTCCGACCTGAACTGTCAGTTGTTTTTTTTCATTCAGCCCGTAGGTGACCATCATGTAACGGCTATGGTCGGTTTCTGGTTCTCTGGTCAGTGGAGGGACTGGGCACACTGTCCTCCTTTATGCCCCCCCCCCCCCCCCTCTGAGTACTCTGCTCATGTAGACATCTTACCTGCTCCTTTAAGCTGCGTCCCGGCCGGACACGAGTTGTCTTCACACTGGCTGCATTTTTCATCAGCGCACTTCTTGCCGGCGATACATTTACACAACGCGTTCTTTGTAGCGCCGCAGTTTGACCTGTATTCGAAAATTCCTTTAAAAAAGAAAGTAAATAACAGTCAGTGACCCCCATGGTGGAAGTTTGAAGAGTCACAGAGATGATACTTGGAGGTTCCTGTTTATGATCTCACACCCCCCCCCCCCCCCGGTAAAGTCAGCCCCTGAGGGTACGGTAGGTCGCTCTTCACAGGCACAGTAGGGGTGATGACATCACCCCAGAGAAGATGCCTGTGGGTCAGGCTAGGAAGCACCTCGTCTCATCTTTGCCAGACGTGGCCTACTCAGGAGGTCACCACCACGGATGAAATAAACTTAGAGGATCTAAAGTTTGGGGTAGGGAATTGGAAGTTGGGGGCAGGGAGGTTCTTGAGGGTTTGAGTGGAAAAGAAAAAGGAGGAAGGGGTAAGAGAGGGAAAAAGAGGAGCCGAAACGCGTAGATTATTGAAAGATGAGCTGTAAAAGGTGGCAGGGAAACATGGAGGGAAGAGTGGGAATACAGAGAATGATGAGAAGGTGGGGTGGGTTCCATCTCGCAGTACCAACATCCAACCAAATCTCTATGATATAAAGATGTGTTAGGACTGCTTACCATATACAGCTGATGCCTGTTAATATTTTTTTATTGCTTTTCATAAACCTATAAGATTTCCCCCATTTTCCTTTTCATAGAGGGGTGCATTGTGTGTCATGGCTTGTATAGAATTAACCAAAAGGTTGCCTATCCCGGCCTTACTGTATTTATTGCAATGCATTTCCATTTCCCATTCTGATTCATTCTTCAAAATTTAAATTTGTATAATTCTATATTTTGTTACATTATTTCATTTTGCTAAAATATATTTCGGATTGATTGGAATTGGTTACTATTGTGATTGGTAAATTTTCTGAATTTCGATTGGTAAGGTATCGCACGTGTCTACTCACATCCCCCATCATAGATGGATAAGGAGAGTCGGCTGGCCGGTTACAATGAAGAATGACGATGCAGAAGATATTACAATGGTTACAATGATATTGCAGATCTGAGAAGGTCAAATATGAGATACAGACATGGGGTGGGAAGAGGAAATCATCAACCAACTTCTGTTTTAAAAATGGAAGTTCTCCCACATACTGGTCGCTTCAGATACCTAAAATTAGTTTCTTCCTGAGAAAGATAAACCTCACTTCTCCATTCCTCATGTGGAGTGTACAGTGCGGCTCCATCCCCTAAAAGCTGAACTCTGGGCAAGCAGATAAAGTGCAGCTAAACCCCCCCCTAAAAAAACCCGTGTATACTGCTGATTACCAATCACTGGATGTGGTGGCTGCATTCGTTTTCATTATACAGTCTTTATTTTCACCCGGTGATTGACCAGTGACACACCTCCTGTCTTACGGTGCTTACCTTTACTCTATTTTCATTACTGATGTGATTATGTCTCTGTTTGGGGCAAACACAGGTCAGCCCCAAAGCTGAATATATTAAACTAATTACATTAAATGATAAATTAGTATATATATATATATTACACTATATTGTCAAAAGTATTGGGACACCTGCCGGATCGGATTGTGTTGTCGAAAATTCCGATCGTGTGTGGGCTCCATCAGACTTTTTCCGTCGGAATTTCTGACACACAATGTTTGAGAGCAGGCTATAAAATTTTCCCACAACAAAATTCGATCGGTTAAATTCTGATCGTGTGTACACAAATCCGCATGCTCAGAATAAATTAAAAGACGAAAGCTATTGGCCACTGCCCCGTTTATAGTCCCAACGTACGTGTTTTACGCCACCGCGTTCAGAACGATCGGATTTTCCGACAACTTTGTGTGACCGTGTGTATGCAAGACAAGTTTGAGCCAACATCCGTCAGAAAAAATCCTAGGATTTTATTGTCGGAATGTCCGATCAATGTCCGACCGTGTGTACAGGGCATAAGTCCATAGGGTTCAATATTGAGTTGGCTCAGCCCTTTGGAGCTATAACAGCTTCACCTCTTCTGGGAAGGCCGTCCACAAGGTTTAGGAGGGTGTCTATGGGAATGTTTGACCATTCTTCCAGAAGAGCATTTGTGAGGGTCAGGCACTGATGTTGGATGAGAAGGCCTGGCTCGCAGTCTCCGCTCTAATTCATCCCAAAGGTGTTCTATCGGATTGAGGTCAGGACTCTGTGCAGGCAGTCAAGTTCCTCCACCCCAAAGATGTTCATCCATGTTTTTAGTTGAAGCTGTTATAGCTGCAAAGGGCGGAGCCAACTCAATACTGAACCCCTCCGGACTAAGACTGGGATGTCACTAAGTTCATGTGTGTGTAAAGGCAGGCGTCCCAATACTTTTGGTAATATAGTATACATTATATATATACAGTATCTCACAAAAGTAAGTACACCCCTCAGTGACATTTTTGTAAATCTTTTCTTGTATCTTCTAATGTGACAACACTGAAGAAATGACACTTGTCTACAATGTAAAGTAGTGAGTGTACAGCTTGTATAACAGTGTAAATTTGCTGTCCCCTCAAAATAACTCAACACACAGCC
Organism: Lithobates clamitans; assembly: GCA_037952925.1. Taxonomy (NCBI): domain Eukaryota; kingdom Metazoa; phylum Chordata; class Amphibia; order Anura; family Ranidae; genus Lithobates; species Lithobates clamitans. The sequence continues at coordinate 114,834 of JBBGZY010003108.1, forward strand.
ATTAATGTCTAAACCGCTGGCAACAAAAGTCAGTACACCCCTAAGTGAAAATCTCCAAATTGGCCCAAAGTGTCAATATTTGTGTGGCCTCCATTATTTTCCAGCACTGCCTTAACCCTCTTGGGCATGGAGGTCAGCAGAGCTTCACAGGTTGTCACTGGAGTCCTCTTCCCATCCTCCATGATGACATCACAGAGCTGGTGGATGTTAGAGACCTTGCGCTCCCTCCACCTTCCGTTTGAGGATGTCCCACAGATGATCAATAGGGTTTAGGTCTGGAGACATGCTTGGGCCAGTCCATCACCTTTACCCTCAGCTTCTTTAGCAAGGCAGTGGTGGTCTTGGAGGTGTGTTTGGGGTGGTTATCATGTTGGAATACTGCCCTGCGGTCCAGTCTCTGAAGGGAGGGGATCATGCTCTGTTTCAGTATGTCACAGTACATGTTGGCATTCATGGTTCCCTCAATGATCTGTAGCCCCCCAGTGCCGGCAGCACTCATGCAGCCCCAGACCATGACACTCCACCACCATGCTTACTGTAGAAAAGACACACTTGTCTTTGTCCTCCTCACCTGGGTTGCCCCCACACACGCTTGTCACCATCTGAACCAAATACGTTTATCTTGGTCTCATCAGACCACAGGACATGGTTCCAGTAATCCGTGTCTGGTTGTCTTCAGCAATCACAGCCAGTGAACCAATGATGAGAGAAAGGGGCGGGGCACAAGTTGCGGCTCTGTGTGTGAATGGACACACAGAGCGATGGCCCGAGAGCGAGCCTGCTTGGGTGCCCCCATTGTAAGCTGCTTGCTCTGGGGGCACTTGGCAGGGGGGAGGAGCCTGGAGTGCTGGTGGGGTACCTGAGAAGAGGAGGATTGGGGCAGCTCTGTGCAAAAACATTACACAGAGTAGGCAAGTATAAGATGTTGTCATTTTATTTTTATTGACTTTAATATCACTTTAACATGTGCCTGTGAAGAGGGGACAACTTCGATACCCTAAACTTTCCATAGGTGACGCTTTAGAAGCCCTCAGCTCAGAGATAACAGTGAATAACGAGCGCAGAATTATTGATCTCACTCCGGTGTGTATGGTGATTTGTAGCACAATCAATGATTTCATGCACTGGCACCCCAATGGGTGCGTTTAGATTTGTATATGGTGGTGGTGGTGGGGGGAGGGGCTCAACATTTTTTCAGCGGGGTTTATATGCTTGGGTTTAATATGTTTTTACTTTTTTTTTTTCAACAAACTTTTTTTTATTTTTTTATCACATAGGCTGACACATACACGGGTCGAATTTCGAAATAATTTTCTTTTGAAATCAGAAATTTCATGCGTTTGTGATCCGATGGCGCAACCATAGATTTCGAAATTCAGCCAACCAAGCCCTTCAATTTCACCTCATGTTGCTACAGAAAAGAATTTCGTGGCCGGGATCTTCTTTTCTTTCCAGGAATTTTCTTTTCTTGCACTTGCGCATTTCTTTTTCGATTACATTTATCGCGCGATTCTCTCATCATTGATTAGAAATCGTTTTAAAAAAACTTTCCGACATGTCCGATTTACTTAAATTTGATTGCCGCACGAAAATCGACTCTTGCTGCAGCCCCACTGATTGTGCGAAATGCGAACGAAAATTCTTAGATAAGTTTTTCGAAAGAAAATTCTTTCGAAATTTGACCCCTGTATGGCCGGCCTTAGGGGACAAAAAGTTCCCTGTGTGATATTTTTGTTATGTCAGGTCTTCTTATTGAAACATCAGGGGAGGGGGGGGGGGCGATTGGAAGTGATCAGGAGCTGCAAGCTGATCAAGAAAAATCAGAACTATTGATTAGCAACCCAAAGTATTGGAGGAGGCCAGCGTGTCAGCCAGGCAACTGGGATTTATGGTGGGGGGGGGGGTGGGTTACACCCCGAACGCCTGTCCTAGAAAATTGTAGTGCAATAAAAAATAAGTATCACGGACAGAACTCAATTGTTTCTGTCACAAGTGCGCTAATACGGCTTCAGTCACCTCGAGCGCCATGGGAATGAAGAATTGTCCGTCTCCATATTTCCCTCAGGAGAGGTTCCTTTCCAAAAAAAAAAATTTTTAAAAAAAGAAGAAAAAAAAAAAAAGAAGAAAACTGCTGACTCCGCAAATTAGAGAAACAGGATAAAGGAGATCACGGGGGACACTTTTATATGTTTAGAAATTCTATTATCTGAAGTGCGGGAAAATCCAAGAATGTTCTATTTATAAACTTCAGATGACTTCCTCCAATCTAGGAAATGTTGAGAGTTCTTGTACTTTGCGGGAATAAACACATCGCTCCGAGGAAAAACTCAACAAGGAAGTCATTAGGACTCGTTTGGGTTTAACCCGTTCAGCTCCCAACCCCCCCCCCCCCCCCCCCCCTCCGTAATCTCCACAATTTCTACATTCTGCTATGGGGCTGTTGGTTCACCAATAACTTTGTCATCATTTAAGATTACAATGTAACGGATTGTTTTTATTTTATTTTGGTGATATGGATTTTTTTTTTTATGCAATCCATAAAAAAGCAACAACAAAAAAGAAAATCTCTTGTTTCTACATTGGTCAGCGCTAGAGATGTGAAGGCCCAGAAAAAAAAAAAAACGGAAACATTCGGAAAAAAAACCCCTTTTTTTCCATTTTTTTTCCTCAAGGTTTTTTTGTTTTTTTCCAAAAAATTGAAAAAATAAAAAAAAAAAAAAAAAAATTGTTGAATATTTTATTTTAACATGATGAATAAAATAATTTAAGTTAGGGTGTTCACCTTAAGTTTTTAGAAGTTCCAAATTGTGAATACGGACAAAAAAAAAAAAAAAGAGTAGCTGCAGAAGCAGAGAGACGGATACTGACAATTTCAGCTCAGAAAATTATTCTGGTTAAATATCCATTGAAACTCTTCTTAACACTTCCCCCATCTTCAATTCTTTTTATGAGAATGGGGGGGTTTTATTTTTATTTAATACTATGGACAGGAAATATGAAAAATTGTTACTTTTGGTTTGGAAATTGTTTTGTGGAGGCCTTTCTGGCTCTTCCACATAAACTAGTGAGCAGTTCAGGAGATTTGTTGCTCCCTTTTGTTACAAATAAATATTATAAAAAAGTCATTTCTCTTTGTGATAATTGTTTGGCTACACTAGATTTTTAATATGCTGGTTGTGATAATTTTATGCCAAGTCAAATTGTCCATATAGTCATATTTTATGTTCCTAAAGTAACAGAATGACTTTCAATCTTAAAAAGACAAAAAAGTGCTAATGTAGCATTTAAAAAAAAAAATTCCGAAAAATTCCGTTCCCCCCCCCCCCCCCCCCCAAAAAATAAATAAATAAATAAATAAATAAAAAAAAAGGTTTTTTTCCGAGCTTCAAAATTTCCGGAAATTTTACATCTTTAAAACATGTTATTGTATATAAAAAGTATCAATTTAAATTATTTGTCCCATTTAAAAAGACACTAAAATTGTGATTCTGGTACAAAGCATTTAAAGGGTTACTAAACCGTCTTTTTTTTTTAAATAAGAAACATGAAGAAAAAAGAAAGAATGTGTGACTTTCCATGAATCATGTAGCCAAGGAGATAACATGACAGGGTGTGTCTGGTGATAATACAGAACTGATAAGAACCACATGTTACATAATAGCACAGTATGTATATAGAGTGAGTAGAGTTTATTACATACAGATAGATAACATGCTAATAACATAACATGGCAACATGTAAGTTCATATTGTAGGCAAAGATAAAAACCAGACTCATTGACATCTATCTCCATGGTAAAAATGATAAAAATATGAATTCAATCGGTACATTCCAATAAGCCTTGCATATGAAATATTACTAGGATGGTAATCTTGAATTGTATTAAGAGTGGCATCTAAGAGCTCAACGCGTTTCATGGCTGGACGCCACTCATCAGGAGCAGGAGAAAGGCAGGAGTCTATAACCATGATATTTAGAATTCAAATTGACAGTAATATAGGGGTAGTTCTAATAAATCCATTGAAATAAAGAAGATGGAAAAGATGGGGAAGTATGAATGTGTCCAATCATACCGAGAGACCAGCAGTGGATCTGGGTACAAGCATGGGAGGCCGGGGGCCAGCCGGGAGGGTCACCAGCCATGGGGGGCTGAGGTAGCATATCCCAGGCAACTAGATCTGCCTTATAATGGGGTGTGTGCACCTGGACACACACAACCTGCAGAACTTCTGGAAAGCCCGGACACAAGACTCCATCCCTCCAAACACTCTATGAAGTCTTCAAGTTTCCAGCCCCAATCCAGACTTACAAAATCCAGAGAAAACCTAAAGCATAGCTTCCTCTGCTCACCAATCTTCTGCTGGAACTTCTCAAGCTGCCTCTTCTCAGAGGTGGTTGCCAGGCGGTGAGGGGATAATATGTTCGTTAATCGCCGCCTGTTTTAACCCTGAAAACGCCACACCACCGCAATGCAAATCGTGGCCCCATTCACTTGAATAGGTTGCATTTGGTGGCTGCTCAATGCGACAGAGTGGATAGTGGATCATTTTTGACGCAGTCATGTCTGGTTATCTTTGCAGTTTTCGGGGGAAAGGAGGGGCGGTAAAAGGTGACTCCATCACCTGTTTTTACGTCCCTCAACCACAAGAAGTGTAGACAAACCTTTCCAAAGCCCTTTGGTTCAGAGGTAGGTCTCTCTATAGGGCTCTGTTATCTGACACTGTTGTGCACACTCTGGGATCAGTAGACAGTCAGTTATCAGTTACCATAGGAGGCAACATTCAAATTGTCACACAATATTTTATATCAGTGATGGCGAACCTTGTCACCCTAGATGTTTTGGAACTACATTTCCCATGATGCTCAACTACACTGCAGTGTAGTTGGGTATCATGGAAAATGTAGTTCCAAAACATCTAGGGTGACAAGGTTCGCCATCACTGCTTTATAGACACAACAATGTAAAATAATGCATTTGGGTGGTAAAAATCTGAATGCAATCTATAGACTGGGGGGAGAACCTCTGGGGGGATCTAGGATGGAAAAGGACCTGGGGGTCCTAGTAGATGATAGGCTCAGCAATGACATGCAATGCCAAGCTGCTGCTAACAAAGCAAACAGAATATTGGCATTAAAAAGGGGATCAACTCCAGAGATAAAACGATAATTCTCCCGCTCTACAAGACTCTGGTCCGGCCGCACCTGGAGTATGCTGTCCAGTTCTGGGCACCAGTCCTCAGGAAGGATGTACTGGAAATGGAGCGACTACAAAGAAGGGCAACAAAGCTAATAAAGGGTCTGGAGGATCTTAGTTATGAGGAAAGGTTGTGAGCTCTGAACTTATTCTCTCTGGAAAAGAGACGCTTGAGAGGGGATATGATTTCAATATATAAATACCGGACTGGTGACCCCACAATATACAAATACCGGACTGGTGACCCCACAATATATAAATACCAGACTGGTGACCCCACAATATATAAATACCGGACTGGTGACCCCACAATATATAAATACCGGACTGGTGACCCCACAATATGGATAAAACTTTTTCGCAGAAGAGAGTTTAATAAGACTCGTGGCCACTCATTAAAATTAGAAGAAAAGAGGTTTAACCTTAAACTATGTAGAGGGTTCTTTACTGTAAGAGTGGCAAGGATGTGGAATTCCCTTCCACAGGCGGTGATCTCAGCAGGGGGCATTGATAGCTTCAAGAAACTATTAGATAATCACCTGAATGACCACAACATACAGGGATATACAATGTAATACTGACACATAATCACACACATAGGTTGGACTTGATGGACTTGTGTCTTTTTTCAACCTCACCTACTATGTAATACAATGTAACTACTATGTAACAACCCGGAAAGCCAACCAAACGACCCCCACCTACCTTCACACTTCTGACACTTCTTGCAGGTTGGTTCGGCATTCGGGTGATCCATGTAGCCGTTGGATGGGCAGGGCCTACACTGCCCACATTTTTTGTTTAGGAAATAACCTGCAGACAGGAGGACATGAAAAGTGATAACTGCGTCACACAACACCGCGAGGACTTTCACATAAAAAACAAAAATCGTTCAATAAACCGTCACCGAGAAACCGATACGGGGCAAGCATAACATTGCAATCCATTTCTAGGGACGACCTGCAGCCACATTTCACATTGAACGGATTCAGCCAATGGGAGTATAGCCTGATTCCAGCCAATTAGGTATGTAATGAGTAGACACGCCCACAGCGAGCCATTAAACCGGAGCAGGAAGCCGGAACCATACAGAGCACAGCGGTCTGTTCATCAATAGCTGGAATTTAACCCCTTCCCACCCATTTCCAACATCCCTTTATAACAGGACAAAGGATAAAAACTGCACTACTAAGCAAAATCCTATACAGGTCAATAAAGCAGCAACTCTTCTGTGAGATATAAACACAATCCTATACAATATAATCAGGTACGGAGCTGCGCTAATAATATGATACAAATCAATACACCCAAACAAAAAGCGATTTATTAAATTCAAAAGGTTGGTTTATATGGGAGAGATAAGAGTGTGCTGCGGTGGTGCTCTCTATCACCATTTGTGGGACAACATTGGAAGGGGTCCCCTGATGAGATCATGTGCCGTAACGCGTAGGGCGTCGTCGGATGTTGGAGCAAATGGGAAGTGATGTAAGAATCATGTTTTGCACTGTGCAAGCCTGTTTTTATCTACTTTTATGTAACAATCCACTTGGCGTTTTCATAAATTCATACTGTTTATACATTTTACACTATGGGAGGCGACTTTTTATTCTTTCTTTAATGGTTGGAACCGGATGTTAACCGTGTCAATGTGAGGCCCCGAGGAAAATTTGGTTTACGGCAGAGGGAGACTAGAGGCCAGCAGATCATCACCTGCACTCAGAACCCCAATACTGTCACCAATTGGAGATCCGTGGTCGTGTTCCTGCCCCTACTACAGGATATTCATGGAGCTTACTATACTCCTAATGGAGGAAAGGGCTCTGTGAGCGTTAAGTGTCTGTGAAGTCACGAAGACTTATATTAAGAAGAATTTGTGTCCATTTCTTAGAAGATTAATTTCACTTTCACTTGTTTGGACATTTTTTTTACTATTATGGATTTGATTATTTGGATAGATTTCACTCATTGTTTATTGATTGTATTACTTACCACTTAGAAACTCGCACTGATCACTTTATCAATTTTATGTTTTGACTATGTTTACCTTTTTTATTTTTATTAAACAAGTGTGATTAACTGTACTTCTGTCTCAGTCTGATTCATGGTTTCTGACAAGTTTTTGTTTTGGTGTATTGATTTTTATCATATTATTAGCACAACTACATATGGGATTATATCCCTTTAACAGAGTCTGTACACTTGAGGGGCAGGAAGGATCAGCTGAACACATGACCACTGTGATTGGCTGCTGGTCCCATTGGCTGCTTGGTTGGGAGCTGGTCCCATTATGCCATCAGTTAAAATGAAGCAAGTAGTAACGCATCCCATTGAAGCTATACAGACAAATACCTGTATAGAGGATGAGCCCCACCCACCTATCACCTGGGTTACACAGGACACAGACAGACACCTGTGTAGAGGATGAGCCCCACCCACCTCTCACCTGGGATACATAGGACATAGACAGACACCTGTATAGAGGATGAGCCCCACCTCTTACCTGGGTTACACAGGACACAGACACCTGTATAGAGGATGAGACCCCGCCCCCACCTATCACATGGGTTACACAGGATGAAGACAGACACCTGTATAGAGGATGAGCCCCACCCACCTCTCACCTGGGATACATAGGACATAGACAGACACCTGTATAGAGGATCAGCCCCACCTCTCACCTGGGTTACACAGAATGAAGACAGACACCTGTATAGAGGATGAGACCCCACCCCCACCTATCACATGGGTTACACAGGACATAGACAGACACCTGTATAGAGGATGAGCCCCACCCACCTCTCACCTGGGTTACACAGGACACAGACAGACACCTGTATAGAGGATGAGCCCCACCTCTCACCTGGGATACATAGGACATAGACAGACACCTGTATAGAGGATGAGCCCCACCCACCTCCCACCTGGGATACATAGGACACAGACACCTGTATAGAGGATGAGACCCCGCCCCCACCTATCACATGGGTTACACAGGATGAAGACAGACACCTGTATAGAGGATGAGCCCCACCCACCTCTCACCTGGGATACATAGGACACAGACAGACACCTGTATAGAGGATCAGCCCCACCTCTCACCTGGGTTACACAGGATGAAGACAGACACCTGTATAGAGGATCAGCCCCACCTCTCACCTGGGTTACACAGGATGAAGACAGACACCTGTATAGAGGATGAGACCCTGCCCCCACCTATCACATGGGTTACACAGGATGAAGACAGACACCTGTATAGAGGATGAGCCCCACCCATCTCTCACCTGGGTTACGCAGGACACAGACACCTGTATAGAGGATGAGCCCCACCTCTCACCTGGGATACATTGGACATAGACAGACACCTGTATAGAGGATGAGCCCCACCCACCTCCCACCTGGGATACATAGGACATAGACAGACACCTGTATAGAGGATCAGCCCCACCTCTCACCTGGGTTACACAGGATGAAGACAGACACCTGTATAGAGGATGAGACCCCGCCCCCACCTATCACATGGGTTACACAGGATGAAGACAGACACCTGTATAGAGGATGAGCCCCACCCACCTCTCACCTGGGATACATAGGACATAGACAGACACCTGTATAGAGGATGAGCCCCACCTCTCACCTGGGTTACATAGGATGAAGACAGACACCTGTATAGAGGATGAACCCCACCCACCTCTCACCTGGGTTACATAGGATGAAGACAGACACCTGTATAGAGGATGAGCCCCACCCATCTCTCACCTGGGTTACACAGGACACAGCAGCCGCTGTGCTGAGTGCGGCATCCATCTCCCTGGACTCCTCTATCGCAGAGATGACTCCATAGGACACAGAGGAACACAGACAGTACACACCACATCTTCATAGTCTCTGGAGACCTCTCCTCGGTTGATGTTCGTCTCCTGAAGTGACTCACCTATAGAAGGGACAATATAAATACTTGAGATGACAACGGTCACATGATTCATCTATGCGATAAAGTATCTGTTACGGCCTAATTATTATTCTCTTTCTGTAGAAGAGATAAGCCTCCTGTAATTATTGTCTGGAGGGCGAGTGATTTATGGGGGATGAAAGATCCGCACTTTCCTGGAAAGAACCTTCAGATCAGAAATACGGATTCCTGGAAGAGATTTCCATTGAGAGTTCCGGAAAACTTCAAACAGAAATACTTTATATTGTGTATTGATGGAGTCAGCCAGTACAATCCAAACTATGAATGGATGAAGAAGAAGAGCCAACACAGGCCCATCAACATACTGAGAGAGGAGAGGAGCATTTATTGGAGCTTATATAATCAGGCAATGGCTGGGGGGGGGGGGGGGGGTTGAATAAGAAGGATCACCATTCATACTGAGACAACCTCACCTACAGCATTGTAGTAATATAATTATCCTTTATACAGAGAGTATTGCCCAATGTCTTTATACCGATGAGATCATGAGGGACCCTCTTGGGGAGTGTACAACACGTTTCATGGGTGAAACTATGAAGATAAGCTGAATAGTGTCTCATATATGTATGGAAACAAAGCCTTCACCCCTGCAAGGGCCACCGATTTGTCCCTGGTTCTTCTCCCAAACAGGTGCAATGGCAGCCAGGCACTCTTCTGGCTCAATGAACAGTCTAGGGCAGGGATAGGCAACCTTGGCACTCCAGTTGTGGTGAAACTACCAATCCCGAGGTTGCCTACCCATGGTCTAGGGCAGGGGGTTGCCTTTATTAAAATGTAATAAATGTGTTTATTATTTGCTGATTAACTTGGATAGGGTGTAGGGCGCTATGGGATACTTCATGAACGTAGAGCAATTGAGGACACTCTCCACTGTAATACTACTTCTCAGAAGGGGTTCTCCAACAAGAGCCCAAAAAATGAGCAGCACCAGGACACCTTCAGTAATGCCCCGGGTCAGGCAAGCACAAGTAAAGATATGCTAGGTCAGCAGCAACAGTCACTAGAATCTTCACTTAGGTCTGTACTCACAATGTCCCTGGACTTTGGATGCCTTCCTCCAATATCTGACAGACAATTTCTCCACAAGTCTCCAAGACCAGATCTACAGTGATCTCCAAGACCGGATCCACAGTGATCTCCAAAACCGGATCCACAGTGATCCACAAAACCGGATCCACAGTGATCTCCAAAACCGGATCCACAGTGATCCCCAAGACCGGATCCACAGTGATCCCCAAGACCGGATCCACAGTGATCCCCAAGACCGGATCCACAGTGATCCCCAAGACCGGATCCACAGTGATCCCCAAGACCGGATCCACAGTGATCTCCAAGACCGGATCCACAGTGATCTCCAAGACCGGATCCACAGTGATCTCCAAGACCAGATCCACAGTTTCCAGTTCTCTGAGGGGAGAAGAGACAGATCCCCTGTCCATACATAGTATGAACAGCGTTCTGTCATCTCCCCTACACAGTCCCATCCCCCCTTCAGTTAGAACACACACTAGGGAACATATTTAACCCCTTGATCGCCCCCTAGTGTTAACCCCTTCCCTGCCAGTGTCATTTTTACAGTAATCAATGCAATTTTATAGCACTGATCGCTGTATAAATGCCAATGGTGCCAAAAATGTGTCAAAATTGTCCGATGTATCCGCCATAATGTCGCAGTCCCGATAAAAATTGCAGATCGCCGCCATTACTAGTAAAAAAAAAAAAATTAATAGTAAAAATGCCATAAATCTATCCCCCTATTTTGTAGATGCGATAACTTTTGCGCAAACCAATGCTTATTGCGATTTTTTAGCAAAAATGTGTAGTAGAAAACAAATCGGCCTAAACTGAGGAAAAAATTGTTGTTTTTTTTTTATATATTTTTGGGGGATATTTATTAAAGCAAAAAAAAAAAAATGTGTTTTTTTAAAAATTGTTGCTCTTTTATTTGTTTATAGCGCAAAAAATAAAAACCGCAGAGGTGATCAAATACTACCAAAAGAAAGCTCTATTTGTGGGGAAAAAAAAGACGTCAATTTTGTTTGGGTACAACGTCGCACGACCGCGCAATTGTCAGTTAAAGCGACGCAGTGCCAAATCGCAAAAAGTGCTCTGGCCAGGAAGGGGGTAAAATCTTCCGGGGCTGAAGCGGTTAAGCAAAAATATGTACAAATGGAATGTAGCGATGTATCAATGTTTGTATCGTTTTGTGGCAGGAAGATAAATTAATCTGCTGGAGTTTATAATTCTGATACATTGTCACATATAGGGAGGAAAAAGACAAACAAGAAGGGAATTTTCCTGATATGAAGAGGTGACGGCAGGTGAAGGTTAGAGGAAGCTAAGAGGAAATTTCACTCTATTACAAAGGGAAGGAATATTTTTTCTGGGAAATCCCGAGTGACTGTCACGTGATGTTTGCAGCTCTCCTTACAGCATGTGACTATTAGAACCGGAGCGGAGGGCGATCGCAGCGACCACAATGGATGGCGCCGTGCAAATACCCAACTGGTCACCGGCACTGCAGATGTATATTTTTTACATTTAGGGCTCATTCACAGCAGGTGGGTGTGGCCTAGCACGTGCGTTTTTTTTTTTTTTGCGCGATCATTTTAGGGCAGCCCAATCATTTCAATGAGCTTCCCTATGTGCGTGAAACATGCCAAGAAAGCGCTGGCATTGTTATTAAATTTGTGACGCAGGTGCGTTTGCTTGATGCGTGGGTGCGCCAATAATGCGCTAATAATTATTGGCACCCGTGATCATCTGCAAAAGTCGTGTATGGGGTGCAGGAAAACACATGATTTATTGATTTTGCACCGTTCCCCTGAACCGGGTGAGCCCTGATTGAGAAAAATGTCACATATGCCAGAAATAGCCAACGTCTCGGGGGGCCCCGCAAGGTGACATGGCGAAGGAACCCTGCGGGGGCCCAAAAACGATTGGAGCCTTTTTCGATTTTGGGGGGAAAACACTGCGGTCTGCTGCGATATACGATGGAGGAAACGCAGTGAAGGCGAGGATTCTTCTATCCAGTATGGGGGGGCTCCATCATACTAGGGGACCTCTCTCTGTTACTATCCTATCTGGTAAGCTGATAAAATGCAAAAAACACGCAGAAACGCGCACTTCCACTACGCTACGCGTGACTGGGGCCTAATTGTGCAACGCCGATTTATTTTGCCATGCATTATTTCTGATGCATGTGACAGAAATGTGTGAAATGTACATCAGCTGTTCCTGGAACTTCATTCCGATCAATTAGTCATTCTCTGAAGTAGCATTCATGTTGCATACAGGGCTGGGACCATAGGCATCAGCACAGAGTGTGCCAGCTGCGCCTGGGCACACCCTAATCACCCTGTGCAATGCTGATTTACCCTGCTTACTGGTGCCCCATCCCCCCCCCCCCCACGCGCAGTGCTGCCGGCTTCCCTCCTCTCCCACCGGTTGCTGCAGGGAATGTTTATGGAAGGAGAGCGGGGGAGGGGGCCAGGAAATATTTCATATACTGGCCCCTTTCCCTTTTTTTTTCTGAACAAACACAGCGAGTGATCTGTATCGGTCGCTCCTGTGGTCATTCTTAACTGAAGCATAGTAAACTATGTTTACTATGCTTTGGTTTGTAAATGAACAAGAAGCCGCTCAGCACAGAGCTCTTCCCATTCATTCAATGTCCAGTGCAGCTGAGGCTGTAGAGAAAAGGACTGGGGGGTCCCTGTCCTCAGTTCCTTTCTCTGTCTCTAAAGTGAGACATCAGGGGTCTGTTTAGATCCTGATATTTCACCAAAGCCCCCAACTGGGGTCCTAAAAAAAAAAAAAAAAAAAAAGGTTACAAAAAATACTGTAACAAACAATAAAAATAAAAACTACAGACCCGTCTGCTGCTCTGCTGATATACAGACGTGTGTGTTTGTGCTCAGGGGTGCATACCCTAATGCAATAGGCTCTGCACACCTATGGCTGGGTCAAGGTCAGCCAGCACCCGGGGCAAAGATGGCCAAACTACCCAGCCTTGTAACAGAAGGAAGGCACCCCCCCATCCTTACAATAAACCATTGCGCCCAGGGCAGCCGCCCCTCCCGCCCCCCACCCCTTGTCCCAGCCCAGGGTAGCACAGGTGGTCATTGTATATATTATATTATAAAGGTAAAGTGTTTGTTATTGCACACGTAGTAGTCACTGGCAGCCCCTCCAATATATTAAGGCAGAGCACACAACGAGCGTGGTAAATAGCTGTTTAGAGCTTCAGGCCGGTCACATGACCCGCGGGCACTTTTTCAGCTCCGATGGACGGCTTCTGCAGGAGGGGCCATGATCAACCTCTGACTTCAGCCGTGGAGATCACAGACGGAGACAAGGAGCTGACAGGGAGGGAGGAGGGGATGAGGGAGAGAGATGAGAGCAGGCTGCGGATGAGGGAGGGACGCACTCTGACCACGGTGGTCAGGGCTCAGCTGCCCTGATTTCCGTGGTCAGTACAGAGAGGGGATACAGGAAGTGGAGTGTTCGGGGAGGTTTTTTTTTTACAGTTCAGAGGGGGGGGGGGGGGCAGATTACACGGCACAAGTGCTGTACTGTTTAATCTGCTTTAAGGGACCAGGATGTCTATTTTATTTTTTTGGTGGGGGTTAACAAACACTTTAAGTACAATTCTTCTATGAACAGGTAAAGTTCACCATACACACAAAGATTTCTCTCATTCATCTCTGCCCTAAACATGGTGGATGGAAGAATTTCCCACTAAGGGCCAGGACAAGGGGTGGGCGGCAGGGTCGGTTGCCCTGGGTGCAATCCTTTACTGTAGGGATGGGGGGCGCCTTTCTTCTGTTCCAAGGCTGACAGGAGTAGTGATAGCGGAAGTGATTTTCACAAGGGAGTGACTGCTGGGTGTAGGATCCCCTAAGCTTGCACATCATGAGCGGGGGAGGAGGGCGCAGTTTGGCATCTTTGTCCTGGGCACCTGATGACCTTGTCCCGGCACTTTGCCCACTGCCAGCTAGCATACTGTGACAGCCACTGAACCTGGCTGCCACTGTCAGAATATCTGAACAGTGGCTGCAGCTGATTGGTCACAGTCACTGCTTGGCAGATTTTTTTTCTCCGCAAGGTTCGCCAAGTTGGGTGGTGTTGGCAGTGCCACCTGCGGCTCCAATTTCAGCTGATTCACAGGATCATATGACCGGCTTTTGTGATGCTATTCAGAAAATTGTGTACAGACAGAACACACCCGAGGGCGTACTTCACTCCAAACCAAAGCCAGTGATCTATCTTTGCAGAATTCTTTGTGTGACGACATGAAAACCTGAATCCTGCAAGAACTGGTTTCTTTATTATATCTATTTGATGGGATTACAAGTGGAATGGAAGATCTATAGATGAAGGAGCAAAACACATTCAAATAACCATGCAAACAGAAGGCTGTAACCACAATAAAACCAATGTACTAAAAATTCTGCCCTGCATTCCGTAGTTGGATGGATTGGATGGATTTGGTAAAAATGTGACATGGTCCACCTTGTGGACACAATTGGAATTACATTTTGCTTTGCTAAACTTTGCACACTTATGCTATATAGAAGTATATAGCCTCCCCCCTTGCCTTCCAATGATGGAGTTCAGGTGCCCCCAGTGAAGGGTCCTGGTAATACTCCATCATACAAAGACTTGACAATTGTGCTACTCCAATAGGGTTGCCACCTCATCCCTTTAAACCCGAACACATATAAATTACTCGGGTTCTGAGGCTGATTTAATGCACATAAGGCACCAAGTGAGTTTAATTACCACCTTAATCAGCCACAGAACCCGTGTAATTCATATGTGTTCGGTTTTAAAGGGATGAGGTGGCAACTCTATCCTCCAACCTTGGTAAAAGATGGTGAGGACTCTTTTCTGTTCCAGCATGACTGGAACAAAGCCCCTGTGAACAAAGCCAGCTCCATAAAGACATGGTGTGACCAGTATGGACCAGCTCCATAAAGACATGGTGTGACCAGTATGGACCAGCTCCATAAAGACATGGTGTGACCAGTTTGGACCAGCTCCATAAAGACATGGTGAGACCAGTTTTGGACCAGCTCCATAAAGACATGGTGTGACCAGTATGGACCAGCTCCATAAAGACATGGTGTGACCAGTATGGACCAGCTCCATAAAGACATGGTGTGACCAGTATGGACCAGCTCCATAAAGACATGGTGTGACCAGTATGGACCAGCTCCATAAAGACATGGTGAGACCAGTATGGACCAGCTCCATAAAGACATGGTGTGACTAGTATGGACCAGCTCCATAAAGACATGGTGAGACCAGTTTTGGACCAGCTCCATAAAGACATGGTGTGACCAGTTTGGACCAGCTCCGTAAAGACATGGTGTGACCAGTTTGGACCAGCTCCATAAAAACATGGTGTGACCAGTATGGACCAGCTCCATAAAGACATGGTGTGACCAGTTTGGACCAGCTCCATAAAGACATGGTGTGACCAGTTTGGACCAGCTCCGTAAAGACATGGTGTGACCAGTATGGACCAGCTCCATAAAGACATGGTGAGACCAGTTTGGACCAGCTCCATTAAGACATGGTGTGACCAGTATGGACCAGCTCCATAAAGACATGGTGTGACCAGTTTGGTGTGGAGGAACTTGAGTGTCCTGCACAGAGCCCTGACCTCATCCCTACTGATCACTTTTGGAATTAACTGGAATGCGGATGATGAGCCAGATCTTCTCATTCAACATCAGTACCTGACCTCACAAATGGGCACAAATTTCCACAGACACCCTCCAAAATCTTGTGGAAAGTCTTCCAGAAGAGTGGATGATGGTGTAGCTATGGGAGAAGGATGAGGGGCAATTTCAGTGCTACAACACCTTTTATGAGTCCCCCCCTCCCCCTTCCTGTGGTGTGACCAGTGTGGAGGAACTCGAGTGTCCTGTACAATGCAGAACATCAGATATTTCCCTCTAAGGAGAGAATGACATCAATAAAATGATCGTTATTGTGTATATGGTCTGTTTATCTATGGAGAACCACATCTATAAAAGATACAGAAACATTACTAACATATTTTATCTTATTAAGCACCAACATTATATTATTATAGTATTTATATATTATTATTATTACATTTATAGTATTTATATTACATTATTATTATAATATTTATATATCATATTTATAATAGCACGCCGAGACCGGCAGCCTGGGAGTCCGGGATTCAAGCAATATCCAGAAGAGCGGATCTGAAGAGTTTATTTCGGGGTCATAGAGAGTCGTTCTCGCCGGCTGAGCCGGGAATCGGGACATTGGACTTTATATGGAACCTTTTCATAGCAGCAATAAAAACAACTTTAAGTTCTAAACAATAATATTTTATATTTGTTGGAAATGATGAGATGAGATCCAGGAGGTGAAGTATCACGCATCCTGCGGAACGCAGATAAACAACCTCAATTCCAAACTCCCACATCAGGGTTCCCATCAGATCCCCTCTTATATAAGGGTCCCCATCAGAGTCCCCCCTTATATCAGGGTCCCCATCAGAGTCCCCCCTTATATCAGGGTCCCAATCAGAGTCCCCCCTTATATCAGGGTCCCCATCAGAGTCCCCCCTTATATCAGGGTCCCCATCAGAGTCCCCCTTATATCAGGGTCTCCATCAGAGTCCCCCTTATATCAGGGTCCCCATCAGAGTCCCCCTTATATCAGGGTCCCCATCAGAGTCCCCCCTTATATCAGGGTCCCCATCAGAGCCCCCCTTATATCAGGGTCCCCATCAGATCCTCCTTATATCAGGGTCCCCATCAGATCCCCCTTATATCAGGGTCCCCATCAGATCCCCCTTATATCAGGGTCCCCATCAGATCCCCCTTATATCAGGGTTCCCTTTAGCGTTCCCCTTACATTAGGGTCCCCATCAGAGCCCCTATTACATCAGGATTCCCATCAGAGCCCCTTTTACCTCAGGGTCCCCATCAGAGCCTCTCTTATATAAGGGTCCCTGTTAAAGTCCCCCTCACGTTGGTGTCCCCACCAGAGCCCCTTTACATCATGGTCCCTATCGATGTCCCCCTTACATCTGGATCCCCATCAGAGTCCCCTTACATCAGGGTCCCCATCTTAGCCCCCCTTACATCAAGGTCCCTATCGGTGCCCCCCCTTACATCAAGATCCCCATCATATCAGGGTCCCCATCAAAGTCCCCCTACATCAGGGGTCCCTATCGGAGTCCCCCCTTACATCAGGGTCCCCATCAGAGCCCCCTAACATCGGGGACCCCATCAGAGCCTCTCTTACATCAGGGTCCCTACCAGAGTCCCCCTTCCAGCAGCGTCCCCATCGGAATCCCCGCTTATATCAGGGTCCCCATCAGAGTCCCCCTTTCAGCAGGGTCCCCATCTGAGTCCACCTTACATCAGGGTCCCCACATCAGAGCCCCCCTTACATCAGGACACCAACAGAGCCCTCCACAGAAGTTCTCTCTTAAATCAAATTCCTATCAGCGGTCCCTATCAGGTAAGTGAACCTTGCTTACAGCATTGCAGTAGTCAGCGCAGCAGTATGACTGATCCAGTATGGACAGAAGAGGTCTAGGTCCTCCTGCTGGGACTGTCCTAGGAACTGGGGGGAGGATTGCAGCGCGAGGGGGGAGGGGGTCGGACCCTATCTGTGGGGGACATTCTAGTGGAAAAAAAAAGTTCAAAACCAACCTTAGAAAGTATTATTTTACTGAAAGAGTGGTGATGCTTGGAATAGACTCCCAGCAGAGGTAGTGAGTCAGTCAATTACTGAATTCAAACATGCCTGGGACAAACCTAGAGACTACTACTCAGACAAAACAAACAAAAACATGAAAAGTTATAAAAAGTAAAAAAAAAAAAAATAATAATAATAATAAAATATATATATATCCCAAATAGGTCATCTATTTGCCACATTGAAATGTATGGAAACTCTGGGGATAAATGTATTCGCTCCTCTCTGATCTGCTAAATATCTCAGTGAAAGTATTTGTCTCTTCAACAAGTGCAAGAATACATTGCTGTTGATCCTGCCAATATTTTGTTACATTGTTATAAAGTTATATGGTTACATGTAGTTAAAAAACAAAAGTAAAAAAAAAAAAAAAAAAAAAAGAAGAAAAAGTTATAAAAAGTAAAAAAAATCATAATAATAAAACATAAATATATATATATAAATATATATATATATATATATATATATATATATATATATATATATATATATATATATATATATATATATATACACACATATATATATATATATATACACATATACATATACATATACATACATACACATATACACATATATATACATACACATATATATACACACATACATACATACATATAAGATTTGAGGGGCCCTTTGGTCTTTTTTTGCGGTCATTGTGTTTTTTATTTCCTTTCCCTCAGTAAAGAGCTGAACTCCTCTAAATGACTGAACAGAACCAACAAACTCAACCAGCAAATATCACAAAATCACAAAAATGAACAGAAATGTCCTTCACTGTCATCACAGCAGAAGATCCATCCGCTGTCCATTCACAGGACCTCCAGAACACCAAATATCTGCAGAATTCACATTTCAATAGGATTCTCCTAAAGCATCAAACATTCAATAGAAGTAAACCAGCAAGAAGTTGGTTAAAAAACAAAAAACAACTTACTGATTGATGGCAGGCGTGTGAACGAAGGCGCGCTGATAGTCACTCAATCCATCAATAGAGAATGTTGTACATAGAGCATTCACTGTGAGCATGCTTGGAGCTGCTCGCTCTATAGTGACTGTCTTTAGTGGAAAAATCACACAGTGAATTCCGGCAGCACACCTCACCCACTACAAGTGACAAATGCAGAAAATGAAATGTCACAGGTAGGTGGCTGACAGAAGTGAGAAGGTCATTCCTCGTTCTTACCATCAACCAATGCAGCGAGGACTTAAAAAATGACCAACTTTATTCATGTAAATGTCATATCAGGACAAAAAAAAATTCTCAGTGATGTCATTCTTTGTCACTGGAAAACCCAAGAAGCCTCAAGCATTGAGCACCTAAAAAACTTCCCACTAGGGGGCGCTACAAAGTGAGTGCAAGCTCTGTTTGTTCATCATGATAATAAACATCGGGCGAGATTTACTAAAACTGGAGAGTGCAAAATCTGGTGCAGCTCTGCATGGCAGCCAATCAGCTTCTAGCTTCAGCTTGTTCAGTTAAAGTTTGACAATAAAACCTGGAAGCTGATTGGCTGCCATGCAGAGCTGCATCAGACTTTACATTCTCCAGTTTTAGTAAATCCCCCCCATTGTGTCCAATGGGAAGAGCGCTAATCCCCGGCAGACCGCCGTATTAGTGCAGCTCTATTATGACCCAGATATCAGGGATGGTGCACAACAGAGATCTAAGCAGTGGGGGGCCATACACCCTTCAATAAACGATCAATTCCTTTTCTCATCAATCTCTATATATCAATCTCAATACAGGAATAATCAATCTATCGTGGACAACACACGGGGGAAGTGGATTTGAATCGATTGTTAAGACACAATCAAAACTTACAATTGTAAACTTTTGGCTGCGTCTCTGGCGCCACAATGTTATCTCATAATCTGATCGATCGGAAATTTAATCGTATTGTGAACAAAGTATCTGCTTGATTTTAAAGGGATCAATATTATTCCACCAATAGTTGATTGTTTGATCGGATCTGAATGAAATTGAGTCTAAATTTATCAGATGGGAAGTTATGGCTATTCCACTGTTTGCAGAATCGATCATTTTGATTGATTTGCACATTGATCCGATGAATATAATCTCAGTGTGTATGGCCACCATAAAATATCTAAAAGTTAGTCATAGACATAAGATAATCGGATCCAGAGGAGCACTAGGAGGTGGATTTACTAATCGCAAATAGCCTGAGCACTCTACAATCGCTCCAGATCTTAGTAAATGAGGGGAAAATTTACTTGTAAAGAACATCCAATCACATACAGGGAAGAGAATAATAATAAAAAACAGCATTTTTCCTTGCACATGATTGGATGATGGAAGTGAGCTCTGGAGCATCTATTTGCCACATTGAAATGTATGGAGGAAACTCTGAGAATAAATGTTATTCACTCCTCTTTGATGTGGTAAATATCTCTGTGAAAGTATTTGTATCACATCTCTGCACAAGTGTAAGAATACATTGCTGTTTATCCAACAATATCTTGTTACATAGTTATATTATTATTATTTTTATTATTATTATTATTATTATTATTATACAGGATTTTTTTATTATTTTACAGGATTTATTATTATTATACAGGATTTATATAGCCCCAGCAGTTTGCTCAGCGCTTTACAACAGGAGGGCAGGCAGTACAGTTACAATACAATACAGGAGGAATCAGAGGGCCCTGATCCTGAGAGCTTACAATCTAGATAATTATATAGTTGCATAGTTTAATCTAGTTGAAAAAAATAAGGCACAAATCCTTCCAGTTCAAGCAACACTCATCCTCACTCATCCTGTGATCTGATCACCTCCTCTCCTCTGTGCCTCCAGACTGTTATCAGTTCTCATTGTTCTTAGCTATCCCCATAGACTGCCTGTTATGGAGAAGAGAGAGGGAGGTGTTCTGTAGTCCCAACACACTCCCTGTTCCAGAGTGACAATGCTGTTCAGTACATTTGTCACTCTGGGTCATGTAGGTCAGTTTCCTGTGCAGAAAAAAAGCACACAGAAGCGCACCTGGTGTGAACTGGCACAAAGGGGAAAAAAGAAAAAAGAAATCTAATGCAGACACCGCATCTTAGGAGCGGAAAGCTGCAATGTTGCTAATTTCTCTTCTTGGGTTCAGAGACACTTTGGTGTCCGTTTATGAAGCAGTGATCAGCGGTGATCCCGAGGATCACCGCTGATCACAGTCCATAAACAGTTTATGAAACAGTGATAATCGGGGGAGAACATGTTTGAACTTGTTCTCCCGCCGATTATCTCTACACACGGAGAATCCTCATTGAATGACACAGTAACGGCCAGTTTATGAAGCGGTGATCTCAGTGCTTCACTGGCGATCTGAGTCAGAATTCACACTCCCGGGTTCACCAGCTCAGAGGTGGAGAATCGGGGAGTGAAGAGGAAATCTGGGGGGATCTGAGGGGGAAGGAGGAAGATTTTTACCTTCCTTATGCCTCGTTCAGACCCCCCAACACTGTAAGCATGTCCCCCTGTCATATTTATGTGTATACATATTTATACATATATACATATAATGTGTATATGTATATATATATCCTGTGTGTGTATATACATGTATATATAATGTGTGTGTGTGTATACATATGTGTATAATGTAGGGGACACATTATTTTATTAACATTAATCCACGCCGTTGAGCGGTGATAATTTATCACTGCTTGATAAACTGACATCTGGTACTGTAATCTCGTAAAGTCTCACGAGATTTCAGTATCAGGGGCCGTTCTCCACTATTTGAAGCATTTGTAGATCTCTTCACTCCTCCAAAGGTGAAGCGATCTACACCGCTTCATAAACTGCACACAGAGGAGAAGATTCTTCACTGTGAATGCTGGAGAATGAAGCAGTGAATAGATTTCACTGCTTCATAAACGGACACCTTTATATGCTTTCATCTGTCCATAGAATGATAGAAGAAATGCCGGAATACTTCTCCCTCCGCTGTGCAATTCTTCTCCTAATACACCCTGAACTGCAACATTGGAAATGTCATTCCTGTATCATAGAAGAAAGAGAGAGAGAGAGACACAGAGAGAGAGAGACAGAGAGAGAGAGAGAGAGAGAGAGAGAGACAGAGAGAGAGACAGAGAGAGAGAGAGAGACAGAGAGAGAGAAGAGAGAGGGGGGGGAGAGAGAAAGAGAGAGAGAAGAGAGGGGGAGAGAGAGAGAGAGGAGAGAGAGAGAGGAGAGAGAGAGAGAGAGAGAGAGAGAGAGAGGAGAGAGAGAGAGAGAGAGGAGAGAGAGAGAGAGGAGAGAGAGAGAAGGAGAGAGAGAGAGAGAGAGAGAGAGAGAGAGAGAGAGAGAGAGAGAGAGAGAGAAGAGAGGGGGAGAGAGAGGGAAGAGAGGGGAGAGAGGGAGAGGGAGGGAGAGGGAGAAGAGAGAAGAGAGAGAAGAGAGAGAAGAGAGAAGAAGAGAGAAAGAGAGAAGAGAGAGGAGAGAGGAGAGAGAAGAGAGAAGAGAGAAGAGAGAGATAAATGGATACGAGGGGTCTTCAGTTCCCTTAATTTGAGACCCCCCACTATATGTTCCCATTCACTCAGCATGCCAAAAAAGAATTGCAATAAATGATTCTTACCTTTCTGTATCTATAGATGGTTCATATAGAAAATTCTACAAGAAACTTCTATAATGCAGAGGAGCTTCCAATATCCAATGAAGGGACAGAGTGCTGACCATACAATGTATCCCCCCATACAATGTATCCCCCCATACAATGTATCCCCTCCTTTGTTAGGACAGATCTGGCTGATGAGATCTGCCAGTACAGATGACTACACTGACTGCCCCGCCCCCTCATTAACATAACAATAAAAAGTTAGTTATTATTTAAAGAGCAACGTCACTCTTTTTTCAAAACAAGGTCAGCAGTTATAAATGGTCTATTCAAATTCTATACAAATACTGCAGCTTCTGACTTCTAAAAACCAGGTTGTTACCAACCTACCAACAAGTGTCTGGGGAATGCCCAGGAAAAAGCCAAAGTCTACTTACCACCAGCTTGCAGACAACTAAATTTACCTATCTAACAGTAAGTGTTAAAAAAGGGTTTAGTTCGCATGCATTTGCAAACGCATGCGAGAGCCACGTCACGGCACCCTTGTATCTGTGGTCCTAACACTAAAGTATGAGTGTCCCCACAGTGGATGCACATGCATTTAATGGATAAATGAGAGCAGGTGGCTGGAGGGGAGCCCACCCCACCTTAAAGGTACAGGAGCACACCAAACACCCAGCAATAGCACAATGGCTGCAAAGGTGGTGCACTGCTGGACCAATACAAACACTCACGTGATAACAAAAGCTTGCCACCACTCTCATTTATTTATTATATTTTTTGTTACCAACCTACCAGATTGAAATTTACTGACACATCCAAGTTTTACTGACATTTCCAAAAGTTACAAAATGACAGTTTTAAGTGCAAATTTCAGTATTTATGCTCCAAACACGTCCGATGTGCGATCAGCGATTTGAAGGAAGGGAAATATGGGGGGAGTGTCACAGACAGGGATGGGGAGTTGAATAAATGTCACTTTCATTTTTCAGTGAACTTCTGTTTTAAGTGAAAATCAAGTAAAAGTGTAAGCAGCGATTTCAATATTTTTTAATATTTTTTAACTGTGCGTTTTTTGTGTGTGTTTTCATGCTACACACATAGATCAGCCCATTCACTTCAATGGACTACCCAACGCACAACAAACAGCAGCTCCTGTGTCCTCTCTCCTCAGCGGCGGATAGTAGGCGGGTTGCGGGCAGCGTCTCCTGTGTCCTCTCCTCCTCGCGGCGGGTTGCGGGAAGTGTCTCCTGTGTCCTCTCCTCCTTGGTGGCAGGTAGTGGGCGGGTTGTGGGAAGTGTCTCCTGTGTCCTCTCCTCCTTGGTGGCAGGTAGTGGGCGGGTTGTGGGCAGCGTCTCCTGTGTCCTCTCCTCCTTGCGATGGATTGCAGGCAGTGTCTCCTGTGTCCTCTCCTCCTTGGTGGCAGGTAGTGGGCGGGTTGTGGGCAGCGTCTCCTGTGTCCTCTCCTCCTCGCGTTGGATTGTGGGCAGCGTCTCCTGTGTCCTCTCCTCCTCGCGGCGGATTGCGGGCAGCGTCTCCTGTGTCCTCTCCTCCTCACGGCGGGTTTGCGGGAAGTGTCTCCTGTGTCCTCTCCTCCTTGGTGGCAGGTAGTGGGCGGGTTGTGGGCAGCGTCTCCTGTGTCCTCTCCTCCTCGCGTTGGATTGTGGGCAGCGTCTCCTGTGTCCTCTCCTCCTCGCAGCGGATTGCGGGCAGCGTCTCCTGTGTCCTCTCCTCCTCACTGCGGGTTTGCGGGAAGTGTCTCCTGTGTCCTCTCCTCCTTGGTGACAGGTAGTGGGCGGGTTGCGGGAAGTGTCTCCTGTGTCCTCTCCTCCTTGGTGGCAGGTAGTGGGCGGGTTGTGGGCAGCGTCTCCTGTGTCCTCTCCTCCTTGGTGGCAGGTAGTGGGCGGGTTGTGGGCAGCGTCTCCTGTGTCCTCTCCTCCTTGCGGCGGGTTGCGGGAAGTGTCTCCTGTGTCCTCTCCTCCTTGGTGGCTTGTAGTGGGTGGGTTGCAGGAAGTGTCTCCTGTGTCCTCTCCTCCTTGGTGGCAGGTAGTGGGCGGGTTGCGGGAAGTGTCTCCTGTGTCCTCTCCTCCTTGGTGGCAGGTAGTGGGCGGGTTGTGCGCAGCGTCTCCTGTGTCCTCTCCTCCTTGGTGGTAGGTAGTAGGCGGGTTGTGGGCAGCGTCTCCTGTGTCCTCTCCTCCTTGCGATGGATTGCAGGCAGTGTCTCCTGTGTCCTCTCCTCCTTGGTGGCAGGTAGTGGGCGGGTTGTGGGCAGCGTCTCCTATGTCCTCTCCTCCTCGCGGCGGATTGCGGGCAGCGTCTCCTGTGTCCTCTCCTCCTCGCGGCGGGTTGCGGGAAGTGTCTCCTGTGTCCTCTCCTCCTTGGTGGCAGGTAGTGGGTGGGTTGCGGGAAGTGTCTCCTGTGTCCTCTCCTCCTTGGTGGCAGGTAGTAGGCGGGTTGTGGGCAGCGTCTCCTGTGTCCTCTCCTCCTTGCGACGGATTGCAGGCAGTGGCTCCTGTGTCCTCTCCTCGGCGGAGGATTGTGGGCTGCGTCTCCTGTGTCCTCTCCTCCTTGCGACGGATTGCAGGCAGTGGCTCCTGTGTCCTCTCCTCGGCGGCGGATTGTGGGCTGCGTCTCCTGAGTCCTCTCCTCCTCGGCAGGGGATTGCGGGCAGCGTCTCCTGTGTCCTCTCCTCCTCGGTGGCGGATTGTGGGCTGCGTCTCCTGAGTCCTCTCCTCCTTGGCAGAGGATTGCGGCCAGCGGCTCCTGTGTCCTCTCCTCCTCACGGCGAATTGCGGGCAGCGTCTCCTGTGTCCTCTCCTCCTCGGTGGCGGATTGTGGGCTGCGTCTCCTGAGTCCTCTCCTCCTTGGCAGAGGATTGCGGCCAGCGGCTCCTGTGTCCTCTCCTCCTCCGCTTCTGTCGAGCGACTCTTCCCTCCTCCTCCTAGGTGTCCAATAAGATCGCCCGTCCTTTCAGCCAATCGGGTGATGGGTCTCAAGACCTGATTCCTGATTGGCCGGGGGAGGATCAGTGTAGCAATAGCGAATATTCATTCGCTATTGTCATACAACTGGCTGGGCTCAGGTCGCAATGCTTTGCATCCCAAGCCCATCCTTTTTTTTAAAGCCTATTAGAGCTTCTGGCTCTAATCATGTGCTTCAAAAAAACACCCCCGCCATTGGAATCTATGAGTCCGGCACCCTGCATGTAGATCAGGTGGCCAGACGCATGGATAGGGAGGGTGGCGCCCGATTGGCCGAGAGGAGAAACAATCCTATTGTGCGTCTAGGAGGAGGCGAGAGGAGATGCACGGTGGAAGCACCTAGGAGGAGGCGAGAGGAGATGCACGGCGGAAGCACCTAGGAGGAGGTGAGAGGAGATGCACGGTGGAAGCACCTAGGAGGAGGCGAGAGGAGATGCACGGCGGAAGCACCTAGGAGGAGGCGAGAGGAGATGCACGGCGGAAGCCGCCATGATGCCGAGGGGGATGAGATGCAGAGGAAGCCGCCGCCTGCCTGACTGACTGACCTGGAGGGGGGAGGCAATGGTGGTGGTTACGTGACTGACCGGGGGGTGGCTGTGCATTGAATTGTGGTGGTGCATTGTTTGCCACCCCCCTCCCCAAAAAAAAATACCACCAGTTGCCACTGATGCGGATACCTTTTTTTGACAGGTGTCCCCCTTCAACTTCTCTAGGCAAGAATGACATGTAGTTAGGCACGCCCCCTAACCACGCCCTCCCACCTGCAGCCCCCTGGGACACATCACATGTCCTCAGAGTCTGCAGGACCAATCCCACATGATCTCACACGTGCTCAGTGGGGAGCACGGGCGTCCGCAGAACTTTTTTCAGTAGGGGGGCATCATTTTAAGCTCCCCCATGCTCCACCCCTTTTCAACAGTGTCATGAAAAGGAGGGGCTAGTCATTATCATTGACCAGATAGAGAAGGCTTGAGTGGGCGGCGCCGGTGCCACGCCGGATCTACATCTCTCTCCCTGTACAGTGCACAGGAGGGACTGGAGCCGAGGCCCAAGCCATCGCATCGGGGGTGAGAGAGGGACGGTCTCAGTGAGAGCAGCAGACTCAGAAAAAATTCCACCAATGTCTGTGTGTGGACACCTTGCCGATCCCTGATTCCAGGGGGGGGCACTTGCCCCCCCTTATAGACGCCCATGGTGGGGAGCCGGCTATGATTCCTCAGGAAGTCACAGTTGGCTCCCATATTCAAAATGGCAGCACAGGGGCCACAGCGGTAAAAAGAACCAACTGCGGGAAGACAGCGCTGGACCCCAGGCACTGCTAATACCTGATGTTTAAAACTCAGCAGCTCCAGTAACTGACGACTTTAGATAAAAAAAACAAAGTTCCCCTTTAACCACACCTTTTTATTTACCTGTAAAAATCTGTATTTTTTTTTGCTATAAAAATAACTTAGAGCCTCCAAATATTATATATTTTTTTGCAGAGGCCCTAGAGAATAAAATGGCGGGTTTTGCAATTTTTGTTATGTCACACTGTATTTGCGCAGTGGTTTTTCAAATTTATTTTTTCATACTGTTTCTTTAAATTCCTTCTTTTTTTTTTTTCTTTTTATTTTGTGTGTAAAAAAAACATGTAAAGTGCTGCGTAAATTGACGACGCTATAGAAGTACCTGAAATAAATAAATAAATAAATAAAATAAATGTAAACAACAAGCAGTGACAGGTCCTCTTTATGGAGAGATCTGGGATCCTCTGCCCTTAAAAGCATCTAATCACACCAAGATCAATGTGACCAGTGGCAGCCACTCCATTCGGGGCGCAGGGGCGGTGCCCCCCCCAATCCATGCGCCCGGCCCCTAATCTACATGCAGGTCGCCAGACGCATGGATTCCAAAGTGGGTTGTTTTTTCTTTTTTGAAGCACGTGATTAGATCCTGAGTCTCCGAAAAAGGGTGGGCTCCGAGCCCACCCAGTTGTGTGATGATAGCGAATTAATATTTGCTATTTTCTTCCTGTTCACCTCCCGGCCAATCAGGAAGCAGGTCCTGAGACCGGATTATTGGCCAATAGGGGAAGCGATTGTGTTGGTCGGGAGCAGAAGCGGGGGGGGGGGGGGCCACTGAGTAGGAGACGCAAGGGGGAAGCTGCCGAAGCTGACTGCGACCTTAACGGGGCAAGTGCGGGGCTGATAGGCAGACGGACAGACGGGCGAGGGATAGGGGTGAGGGAGCTCGCCGATCGATGGGGAGGGGTGGGGGGATTTGACCAACTGAATGGGAGGGTGGTTTGTTTGTCACCGCCACCCTCCCCTCAAAAAATGGAGCACCAGCCGCCACTGAATGTGACCAGAAACTTTCCAAATTTAAAAATGGCGCCATTTACATCCGGGGGGGAAACTGGTGACGAAAATACATCTTCCGGTTTTCATTACCGTGGAGCTCATTCGGGACCTTCGGGTCCTGGACAAGATCTATGGTAAGCAGGTGGAGCTTTCATTCCGGGCTTGCCGGTGGGACAGTAGAGTCCGGAGAGGCACCAGTGGGAGGTGAGGGGTCTGTAAAAGCCATCCAGTGGCTAATGAGCTGCTAGGATAGCTTTTACATAAATATACAGAAACAAACCACAAAACATAAAAGACAATAGCGGGTTGTAGCGGTGGCATCATCCCGGTATAACCATGTGAAGTCACAGATATGTGATTTGGCGTTAAGTGGACGGCGTCTTCCACCCCCCCTACAATCGCTCACAGCGAGGCCGTCTTTTCCTTACCTGGATCTTTTTTTTTAATGTTGTTTAGTAACTGATGTAACAAACGAATGTCCGTTCTGGATGTCCGTGGACTAATCTTCTTTGCATCAGGTGGAGGAAGTAAAACAATCGAGGGTAATCAATAAAGGTGATCGGTAACAGCTGAGAAAACAAAAATGGATTGGAGGTTCTTCCTATACAGAATTCTTCAGGATCTCCACTGAGAAGGAAGGACACATTGATAGAAAGGAGCAGAAATCCTCGGATGTGTCCGTCCCGCCCGTATATAACGCTCCATTGTTATTCCTGGAATGGGAGGCTCAGAAGGAAGGAAAACAAAGGAACGTTCACATACGGCGACTCGATAATTACACCACAAAGTGTCGAATGATCCTCATAAGGAGCCGGTGATGTTCAATGAGTACAAAGTGTTTTCATTCATGATCGGGGGGGGTAGGGAGGGGGCAGGAAGCCGCAACTCTCACAACGTTTCAAGTTTGTTTCATAATTAATATAACAAGTAAATATTACTTAATCTTCCCAGAAGACTCAGTTCCCACGCAGCCAATCTGTGAGTGCGTACTGGCAAACCATCTCAGGGTAATGCCCCAAAAAGTAGATGAAAAAATCCCTGCAAATCTCTGACACACAGACAGACCGATCGACAGACAGACCGACAGACCGATCGACAGACCGACCGACAGACAGACCGACAGACAGACCGACCGACAGACAGACCGACAGACAGACCGAAAGACAGACAGACCGACAGACAGACAGACCGACAGACCGATCGACAGACCGATCGACAGACAGACCGTCAGACAGACCGACCGACAGACAGACCGACAGACAGACCGAAAGACAGACCGATCGACAGACAGACCGACAGACAGACCGACAGACAGACCGACAGACAGACCGACAGACCGATCGACAGACCGACCGACAGACCGATCGACAGACAGACAGACCGAAAGACAGACCGACAGACAGACCGACAGACAGACCGACAGACAGACCGACAGACAGACCGACAGACAGACAGACCGAAAGACAGACCGACAGACAGACCGACAGACAGACCGACAGACAGACCGACCGACAGACCGATCGACAGACAGACCGACAGACAGACTGACAGACAGACCGACAGACCGACCGACAGACCGATCGACAGACAGACCGACAGACAGACCGACAGACAGACTGACAGACAGACCGACAGACCGACCGACAGACCGATCGACAGACAGACCGACCGACAGACCGACCGACAGACAGACCGACAGACCGACAGACCGACCGACAGACAGACCGAAAGACAGACCGAAAGACAGACCGACAGACAGACCGACCGACAGACAGACCGACAGACAGACCGAAAGACAGACCGACAGACAGACAGACCGACAGACAGACAGACAGACCGACAGACAGACAGACCGACAGACCGACAGACAGACCGACCGACAGACCGACTGACAGACCGATCGAAAGACAGACCGACAGACAGACCGACAGACAGACCGACCAACCGACCGACCGACAGACCGACCGACAGACAGACCGACAGACAGACCGACAGACAGACCGAAAGACAGACCGACAGACAGACCGACAGACAGACCGACCAACCGACCGACAGACAGACCGTCAGACAGACCGACCGACAGACAGACCGTCAGACAGACCGACAGACAGACCGACAGACAGACCGACAGACAGACCGTCAGACAGACCGTCAGACAGACCGACAGACCGATCGACAGACCGATCGACAGACCGATCGACAGACAGACTGACCGACAGACCGTCAGACAGACCGACAGACAGACAGACCGACAGACCGACAGACAGACCGACCGACAGACCGACTGACAGACCGATCGAAAGACAGACCGACAGACAGACCGACAGACAGACCGACCAACCGACCGACAGACCGACCGACAGACAGACCGACAGACAGACCGACAGACAGACCGAAAGACAGACCGACAGACAGACCGACAGACAGACCGACCAACCGACCGACAGACAGACCGTCAGACAGACCGACCGACAGACAGACCGTCAGACAGACCGACAGACAGACCGACAGACAGACCGACAGACAGACCGTCAGACAGACCGTCAGACAGACCGACAGACCGATCGACAGACCGATCGACAGACCGATCGACAGACAGACCGACAGACAGACTGACCGACAGACCGATCGACAGACAGACCGACAGACAGACCGACAGACAGACCGACAGACCGATCGACAGACAGACCGACCGACAGACCGATCGACAGACCGATCGACAGACCGATCGACAGACAGACCGACAGACAGACCGACAGACCGATCGACAGACCGATCGACAGACAGACCGACAGACAGACCGACAGACAGACCGACCGACAGACAGACCGACAGACAGACCGACAGACAGACCGTCAGACAGACCGACAGACAGACCGACCGACAGACAGACCGACAGACAGACCGACAGACAGACCGTCAGACAGACCGACAGACCGATCGACAGACAGACCGACAGACAGACCGACAGACAGACCGACAGACAGACCGTCAGACAGACCGACAGACCGATCGACAGACAGACCGACAGACAGACCGACAGACAGACCGACAGACAGACCGAAAGACAGACCGACAGACCGATCGACAGGCAGACCGACAGACAGACCGACAGACAGACCGACAGACAGACCGACCGACAGACAGACCGACCGACCGACAGACCGACCGACCGACAGACAGACCGACCGACCGACAGACCGACAGACCGACAGACCGACTGACAGACCGACAGACAGACCGACAGACCGACCGACAGACCGATCGACAGACAGATCGACAGACAGACCGACAGACAGACCGACCGACAGACAGACCGAAAGACAGACCGACAGACCGACCGACAGACCGATCGACAGACCGATTGACAGACAGACTGACAGACAGACCGACAGACAGACAGACTGACAGACAGACCGAAAGACAGACCGACAGACAGACCGACAGACCGACCGACAGACCGACCGACAGACAGACCGACAGACAGACCGAAAGACAGACCGACAGACCGATCGACAGACAAACCGACCGACAGACCGATCGACAGACCGACCGACAGACCGACAGACAGACCGTCAGACAGACCGACAGACCGACAGACCGACTGACAGACCGACAGACAGACCGACAGACCGACCGACAGACCGATCGACAGACAGATCGACAGACAGACCGACAGACAGACCGACAGACAGACCGAAAGACAGACCGACAGACAGACCGACAGACAGACCGACCAACCGACCGACAGACAGACCGTCAGACAGACCGACCGACAGACAGACCGTCAGACAGACCGACAGACAGACCGACAGACAGACCGACAGACAGACCGTCAGACAGACCGTCAGACAGACCGACAGACCGATCGACAGACCGATCGACAGACCGATCGACAGACAGACTGACCGACAGACCGTCAGACAGACCGACAGACAGACAGACCGACAGACCGACAGACAGACCGACCGACAGACCGACTGACAGACCGATCGAAAGACAGACCGACAGACAGACCGACAGACAGACCGACCAACCGACCGACAGACCGACCGACAGACAGACCGACAGACAGACCGACAGACAGACCGAAAGACAGACCGACAGACAGACCGACAGACAGACCGACCAACCGACCGACAGACAGACCGTCAGACAGACCGACCGACAGACAGACCGTCAGACAGACCGACAGACAGACCGACAGACAGACCGACAGACAGACCGTCAGACAGACCGTCAGACAGACCGACAGACCGATCGACAGACCGATCGACAGACCGATCGACAGACAGACCGACAGACAGACTGACCGACAGACCGATCGACAGACAGACCGACAGACAGACCGACAGACAGACCGACAGACCGATCGACAGACAGACCGACCGACAGACCGATCGACAGACCGATCGACAGACCGA
This sequence comes from Lithobates clamitans, assembly GCA_037952925.1. Taxonomy (NCBI): domain Eukaryota; kingdom Metazoa; phylum Chordata; class Amphibia; order Anura; family Ranidae; genus Lithobates; species Lithobates clamitans. The sequence continues at coordinate 147,077 of JBBGZY010003108.1, forward strand.
TCGACAGACAGACCGACAGACAGACCGACAGACCGATCGACAGACCGATCGACAGACAGACCGACAGACAGACCGACAGACAGACCGACCGACAGACAGACCGACAGACAGACCGACAGACAGACCGTCAGACAGACCGACAGACAGACCGACCGACAGACAGACCGACAGACAGACCGACAGACAGACCGTCAGACAGACCGACAGACCGATCGACAGACAGACCGACAGACAGACCGACAGACAGACCGACAGACAGACCGTCAGACAGACCGACAGACCGATCGACAGACAGACCGACAGACAGACCGACAGACAGACCGACAGACAGACCGAAAGACAGACCGACAGACCGATCGACAGGCAGACCGACAGACAGACCGACAGACAGACCGACAGACAGACCGACCGACAGACAGACCGACCGACCGACAGACCGACCGACCGACAGACAGACCGACCGACCGACAGACCGACAGACCGACAGACCGACTGACAGACCGACAGACAGACCGACAGACAGACCGACAGACAGACCGTCAGACAGACCGACAGACCGATCGACAGACAGACCGACAGACAGACCGACAGACAGACCGACAGACAGACCGAAAGACAGACCGACAGACCGATCGACAGGCAGACCGACAGACAGACCGACAGACAGACCGACAGACAGACCGACCGACAGACAGACCGACCGACCGACAGACCGACCGACCGACAGACAGACCGACCGACCGACAGACCGACAGACCGACAGACCGACCGACAGACCGATCGACAGACAGATCGACAGACAGACCGACAGACAGACCGACCGACAGACAGACCGAAAGACAGACCGACAGACCGACCGACAGACCGATCGACAGACCGATTGACAGACAGACTGACAGACAGACCGACAGACAGACAGACTGACAGACAGACCGAAAGACAGACCGACAGACAGACCGACAGACCGACCGACAGACCGACCGACAGACAGACCGACAGACAGACCGAAAGACAGACCGACAGACCGATCGACAGACAAACCGACCGACAGACCGATCGACAGACCGACCGACAGACCGACAGACAGACAGTCAGACAGACCGACCGACAGACAGACCGACAGACAGACCGACCGACAGACAGACCGACAGACAGACCGACCGACAGACAGACCGTCAGACAGACCGACAGACAGACCGACAGACAGACCGACAGACAGACCGACCGACAGACCGACCGACAGACAGACCGACCGACCGACCGACAGACCGATCGACAGACAAACCGACAGACAGACCGACAGACAGACCGACCGACAGACAGACCGTCAGACAGACCGACCGACAGACAGACCGACAGACAGACAGACCGACAGACAGACCGACCGACAGACCGACCGACAGACAGACCGACCGACAGACCGACCGACCGACAGACCGATCGACAGACAAACCGACAGACCGACCGACCGACAGACCGATCGACAGACAAACCGACAGACAGACCGACCGACAGACCGATCGACAGACAAACCGACAGACAAACCGACAGACAGACCGACAGACAGACAGACAGATTTCAAATGAATGTGAATTACCACAGGGTGACACTGTGGGTACACAGGTAACAGTGTGCCAACGTCCCTGTAATGGGCATATGAATACTAAAAATCTAAGAAGTGGACTTTAGAGGCAAACAGGTAAACTGTCTAAAAATATTAAGGTTGGTTTATTGGATACAAAAATCATATAATACAAATAATAGATATGGATAAAGACGTATAAAATTCCATAAGGTTAATATTTTATACCCCGCACATAACCTTTAACACCACTTTATACGGTACATAGAAATAATGATATAACCAACAAAATGGGAATCAAATTCCCGTTAGAGTATTCTTGTTGAAGGTGTGGATAAGAAGGCTTGTGAGTCAGGGTGTGAATCCGGGTATACATGATCTTTTAATTGCTCGACATGTTGCGCGTAGCGATACGCTTCCTCAGGAACATAAGAACTTCATGCAATGAACAGACTCAGAACACAGAGTGTCAAAAATAGCTATCAAGTAAAAGTTTCTTGGGTCTATCCAGATACCACAAGTTATATAGCAGCACAGCACTAGGAGGGTAGAAATACTGGTTGGTAACCCAGTATTAGTGTGGTTCAATGGTCTGTTTGGGTAGTCATGAGGAAAAAACAGACCAGCGACTCTAAAGGTAAACGCCATAAGAGTACAAGAGCCATTATGTGGATAGACCCAAGAAACTTTACTTGATAGCTATTTTTGACACTCTGTGTCCTGAGTCTGATCATTGCATGAAGTTCTTATGTTCCTGAGGAAGCGTATCGCTACGCGCAACATGTCGAGCAATTAAAAGATCATGTATACCCGGATTCACACCCTGACTCACAAGCCTTCTTATCCACACCTTCAACAAGAATACCTAATGCCGCGTACACACGAGCGGACTTTTTGACCGGACTGGTCTGACGGACTGAGTCCGGCGGACAATTCGACCGTGTGTGGACTTCATCGGACCTGCAGCGGACTTTTTTGGTCGAAAATCTGACGGACTTTAGATTTGGAACATGTTTCAAATCTTTCCGATGGACTCGAGTCGTGGTGTTAAAGGTTATGTGCGGGGTATAAAATATTAACCTTATGGAATTTTATACGTCTTTATCCATATCTATTATTTGTATTATATGATTTTTGTATCCAATAAACCAACCTTATTATTTTTAGACAGTTTACCTGTGTGTCTCTAAAGTCCACTTCTTAGCTTTTTAGTATTCATAGACAGACAGACTGACAGACCGACAGACCGACAGACCGACAGACCGACAGACAGACAGACAGACAGACAGACAGACAGACCGACAGACAGACAGACCGACAGACCGACAGACAGACAGACAGACCGACAGACCGACAGACCGACAGACAGACAGACCGACAGACCGACAGACAGACAGACAGACAGACCGACAGACCGACAGACCGACAGACCGACAGACAGACCGACAGACAGACAGACCGACAGACCGACAGACCGACAGACCGACAGACCGACAGACCGACAGACAGACAGACAGACAGACAGACAGACAGACCGACAGACAGACAGACCGACAGACCGACAGACAGACAGACAGACCGACAGACCGACAGACCGACAGACAGACAGACCGACAGACAGACAGACAGACAGACCGACAGACCGACAGACCGACAGACAGACAGACAGACAGACAGACCGACAGACAGACCGACAGACCGACAGACAGACAGACAGACCGACAGACCGACAGACCGACAGACAGACAGACCGACAGACCGACAGACAGACAGACAGACAGACCGACAGACCGACAGACAGACAGACCGACATTCTTGAAATACAGGAATATGAGCTCCCTGGAGACTTGCAGTTAAAGATTAACTGCCTCTTTCACCACTTGCCTACCGGGAAGTTTCACCCCCTTCCTGCCCCCCCAATTCTGGGCACTTTCACCCCCTTCCTGCCCCCCCAATACGGGGCATTTTCACCCATTTCCTACCCCCCAATACCGGGCACTTTCCCCCCTTCCTGCCCCCACCAATACCAGGCACTTTCAACCACTTCCTGCCCCCCAATACTGGGCATTTTCCTCCTTCCTTCCCCCCCAATGCCGGGGACTTTCCCCTCTTCCTGCCCCCCCAAAACCAGCACTTTCCCCCCTTCCTACCCCCCAATACCGGGAACTTTCTCCCCTTCCTGCCCCCCAATACTGGGCACTTTCACCCCCTTCCTGCCCCCCCCCCCATACTGGGCACTCTAACCCCCTTCCTGCCCCCAAAATCGAGTACTTTCCCCCTTCCTTCCCCCCCAATACTGAGCACTTTCCCCCCTTCCTGCCCCCCCATACTGGGCACTTTCACCCCCTTCTTGCCCCCAATACTGAGCACTTTCACCCCCTTCCTGCCCCCCCCAATACCGGGCACTTTCACCCCCTTCCTGCCCCCCCAATACGGGGCATTTTCACCCATTTCCTACCCCCCAATACCGGGCACTTTCCCCTCTTCCTGCCCCCACCAATACCAGGCACTTTCAACCACTTCCTGCCCCCCAATACTGGGCACTTTCCCCCCTTCCTTCCCCCCCAATGCCGGGCACTTTCCCCTCTTCCTGCCCCCCCAAAACCAGCACTTTCCCCCCTTCCTGCCCCCCCAATACGGGGCATTTTCACCCATTTCCTACCCCCCAATACTGGGCACTTTCACCCCCTTCCTGCCCCCCCCATACTGGGCACTTTAACCCCCTTCCTGCCCCCAAAATCGAGTACTTTCCCCCTTCCTTCCCCCCCAATACTGAGCACTTTCCCCCCTTCCTGCCCCCAAAATCGAGTATTTTTCATAGCATGTTATAACATTTTTGCAAAAAGTAATCTTTCTCCTTCACTGATGTACACTGATGAGGCAGCACTGATAGGCGGCACTAATAGGTGGCATTGATGGGCGCTGATAGGTGATATTGATGGCCACTGATAGATTGCACTGAAGGACACTGATAGGTGGCATTGATGGGCACTAGTAGCTGGCATGATGCACACTGATAAGTGATGCTGATGGGCACTGATGAGGCAGCACTGATAGGTGGCACTAATAGGCAGCATTGATGGGCACTGATAGGCACTGTTAGGCGGCACTGATAGGTGACACTGAAGAGGAGGCACTGGTGGACACAGATTGGCAGCACTGGTGGGCACAGATTGTCAGCACTGATTATCAGTCCCTGTTAGAGGAGCTTCACATGATCCCAGGTCGCCCAGATGCGAAAACCACCTCAGGCACCACCGGCAGGGGGAGTGGCGCACTTCCAGAGCCCCATAAAAGTGATCGGGTGACTCTAGAGCTGCCCAGATCATTTTTATCGGAAAGTCCTTCGCTGGCTGGTAAATTCGGTACCGAGCTTGCTTTAACCCCTTGTCTGCCGTGCCATTTATAAATGTATCATGCTAGACAAGCAACGTGTGGATTGCATGGATTGGACGGTCGCATCTATTCCCGGTTCGGATGGTCGGGTGGATTTGGATGATATCAGGCGCGGTGTAGAAGATCTCACAGACGCAATCATAAGATGTGAAGCTAAAAAAAAAAATCCGCACGCCTACTCCCAACTTACAACAATAACCACATGTTCCGAAAATAGTCACCTTCAGTTCTAGCCCCGCCCACGTGTACGGTTCATTTCCCAATACAAACCACAACTACTATGAGATCCGCCAATTCATTCTTACTGGCGGAGTTCACAGGGGAACGCGGCAAAAAATACCTCCAAATATGGGAGGAAAAATAAAAGTCATAAAATATAGTTGTTTGTGTGTCGAAGGGCCAAATATTACCATGGAATTCCCTAGACGATGTCAGCGGGCTGAGGAGCCCAGCATGGGGGGGGGGGGGGTGGTATATTGCAGTGGTGGCTGGTGCTCAAAATTTTTGGTGGGGAGCAAAGGAACTGAAAAATTCTGAAAAATACTGAAACAAAAACATTGATTGCAGCCACTGTGCCCATCATATGCAGCCTCTGTGCCCATTATATGCAGCCAACTGCCAAATCCCTCTGCTGCTCCTGGGCCCCTCCTATCCAGCTTCCCTCTGCTGCTCCCGGGCCCCTCTCTTCCAGCTTCCCTCTGCTGCTCCCAGGCCCCTCCTATCCAGCTTCCCTCTGCTGCTCCCGGGCCCCTCTCTTCCAGCTTCCCTCTGCTGCTCCCAGGCCCCTCCTATCCAGCTTCCCTCTGCTGCTCCTGGGCCCCTCCTATCCAGCTTCCCTCTGCTGCTCCCAGGCCTCTCTCTTCCAGCTTCCCTCTGCTGCTCCCAGGCCTCTCTCTTCCAGCTTCCCTCTGCTGCTCCCAGGCCTCTCTCTTCCAGCTTCCCTCTGCTGCTCCCAGGCCCCTCCTATCCAGCTTCCCTCTGCTGCTCCCGGGCCCCTCCTATCCAGCTTCCCTCTGCTGCTCCCAGGCCTCTCTCTTCCAGCTTCCCTCTGCTGCTCCCGGGCCCCTCTCTTCCAGCTTCCCTCTGCTGCTCCCAGGCCCCTCCTATCCAGCTTCCCTCTGCTGCTCCCGGGCCCCTCCTATCCAGCTTCCCTCTGCTGCTCCCAGGCCTCTCTCTTCCAGCTTCCCTCTGCTGCTCCCAGGCCTCTCTCTTCCAGCTTCCCTCTGCTGCTCCCAGGCCTCTCTCTTCCAGCTTCCCTCTGCTGCTCCCAGGCCTCTCTCTTCCAGCTTCCCTCTGCTGCTCCTGGGCCCCTCCTATCCAGCTTCCCTCTGCTGCTCCCGGGCCTCTCTCTTCCAGCTTCCCTCTGCTGCTCCCCCGCCCTAGTGTTCCCCCACTGTAGGGGGCCCCAGTGGGGTTGCTTGCTGCAGGGATCTAAGCTGAGAGTGTATCTCATACAGCCCAAAGCCTGCACTGACAGTCCCCCCTCCCTCACATGGACAGGACAGGAGAGAGCTGATCTGCTCCTTCCCCCCCTCTCCTCCTGTGTGCACCACGGGAACTGTTAATCTAAGCAGCTGAGTTTGATCATTGACCGTGGTGCACACAGGAGGAGAGGGGCGGGAGGAGAAGGAGAAGATCGTCTCTCTCCTGTCCTGTCTGTGCGAGGGAGGGCGGGGACTGTCAGTGCAGGCTCTGGGCTGTATGAGAGAGATGCTCTCAGCTCAGAGTCCTGCTGATGGCTACTAATAGACGACATTAATGAACGCTAATGGGCACAGATAAGGGGCATTAATGAGGACTGATATGTGGCACTGATAGGCAGGACTGATGGACATTGATTGGCATCATTTATGAGCAATGATAGGCGGCACTAATGGGCACTGATAAACAGCACTGATGGGCACTGATAAGTGGCATTGATAAGCACTGATAGGCAGTATTCTGGGAGGATGTCCATGGACACCTTCTCAGAACTGGAATCCCAGGGCTTGGATGGAAGGAGGGGGGGTGAGGTTTAGGGGGGACCTTCCTGGTTTCTTGCACCGGGGCCCTGAAGGATCTAGTTATGCCTCTGACTACACCACTACTATATCACTACTACACCTCAACGATATCACTACTACACCACTACTATAGCACTACCACACCACTACTATACCTCAACTATATCACTACCACACCCATATTATATTACTGCTACACCTCGACTATATCACTACCACACCCCTACTATATCACTACTACACCACTACTATATCACTACTACACCACTACTACACCTCAACTATATCACTACCACACCCCTACTATATCACTACTACACCACTACTATATCACTACTACACCACTACTATATCACTACTACACCTCAACTATATCACTACCACACCCCTACTATATCACTACTACACCACTACTATATCACTACTACACCTCAACTATATCACTACTACACCCATATTATATCACTACTACACCTCAACTATATCACTACCACACCCCTACTATATCACTACTACACCACTACTATATCACTACTACACCTCAACTATATCACTACCACACCCCTACTATATCACTACTACACCCCTACTATATCACTACTACACCACTACTATATCACTACTACACCTCAACTATATCACTACTACACCCATATTATATCACTACTACACCTCAACTATATCACTACCACACCCCTACTATATCACTACTACACCACTACTATATCACTACTACACCTCAACTATATCACTACCACACCCCTACTACCCTGTTTCCCCAAAATAAGACCTAGCGTGATTGTCAGTGATGGCTGCAATATAAGCCCTACCCCCAAATATGCCCTATCCTGTTTCCCCGAAAATAAGCTCTACTCTGAAAATAAGACCTACAAGGACTATAACTAGGGCTTATTTGGGGGGTAGGGCTTATATTGCAGCCATCACCGACAATCACACTAGGTCTTATTTTCGGGGAAACAGGGTATATCACTACTACACCAATACTATATCACTATTATACCTCAACGATATCACTACCACACCCCTACTATATCACTACCACTATCACACCCCTACTATATCACTACCACACACTACTACACCCTTACTAAATCACTTCTACACCCTATTATATCACTACTACACCTCTACTATATCCCTACTACAACTCTACTATATCACTTTTCTCAATGAATGCAAATTGTTCTCTGATTGGGTGAGAGGGAGAGGCAGGACGGTGATGTCACAATCTCCATCTCCTCAATATCCTCATCGGTGTCTACCAGAACCTCCTCATCAGTGTCTACCAGAGCCTTCTCATCGGTGTCTATCAGAACCTCCTCATCGGTGTCTATCAGAACCCCCTCATCGGTGTCTATCAGAGCCTCCTCATCGGTGCCTATCAGAGCTTCCTCATCAGTGTCTATCAGAACCTCCCCATCGGTGTCTATCAGAGCCTCCTCATCGGTGTCTACCAGAGCCTCCTCATCGGTGTCTATCAGAGCCTCCTCATCAGTGGCTATCAGAGCCTCCTCATCGGTGTCTATCAGAGCCTTCTCATCGGTGTCTATCAGAACCCTCCTCATCGGTGTCTACCAGAACCTCCTCATCGGCGTCTACCAGAGCCTTCTCATCGGTGTCTATCAGAACCTCCTCATCGGTGTCTATCAGAGCCTTCTCATCGGTGTCTATCAGAACCTCCTCATCGGTGTCTATCAGAACCTCCTCATCAGTGCCTATCAGAACCTCCTCATCGGTGTCTATCAGAACCTCCTCATTGGTGTCTATCAGAGCCTCCTCATCGGTGTCTATCAGAGCCTCCTCATCGGTGTCTATCAGAGCCTCCTCATCGGTGTCTATCAGAACCTCCTCATCAGTGGCTATCAGAACCACATCATCGGTGTCTATCAGAGCCTCCTCATCGGTGTCTATCAGAACCTCCTCATCGGTGTCTATCAGAGCCTCCTCATCGGTGTCTATCAGAGCCTCCTCATTTGTGTCTATCAGAACCTCCTCATCGGTGTCTATCAGAACCTCCTCATCGGTGTCTATCCATCAGTGTCTATCAGAACCTCCTCATCGGTGTCTATCAGAACCTCCTCGTCGGTGTCTATCAGAGCAGTCATGTAACACTGTACACATAGGACATTTTTATCATTTTATCACACAAATTTCTTTTGGTGGTATTTGATCACCACTGGGGGGTATTTAAACCAAAAATTTAGAAGAAAAAATAAAAAGTTTTCAGTTTAAAGTTTTGCAAACAGGTATTTTTTTCCCTTCACTGATGCGGAGGCTCTGATAGACATTGAAGAGGAGGTTCTGGTAGACCACTGATGAGGAGGCTCTGATAGACACCGATGAGGAGGTTCTGATAGACACCGATGAGGAGGTTCTGATAGACACTGATGATGAGGTTCTGGTAGACACTGATGAGGAGGCTCTGATAGACACCGATGAGGAGGTTCTGATAGACACTGATGAGGAGGTTCTGATAGACACTGATGAGGAGGCTCTGATAGACACTGAAGAGGAGGTTTTGAATCAGAACTCCCTCATCGGTGTCTATCAGAGCCTTCACATCGGTGTCTATCAGAGCCTCCTCATCGGTGTCTATCAGAACCTCCTCATCAGTGTCTATCAGAGCCTTCTCATCAGTGTCTATCAGAGCCTTCTCTTCAGTGTCTATCAGAGCCTCCTCGTCAGTGTCTATCAGAGCCTCCTCGTCAGTGTCTATCAGAACCTCCTCGTCAATGTCTATCAGAGCCTCCTCGTCAGTGTCTATCAGAGCCTCCTCGCCAATGTCTATCAGAACCTTCTATCAGAGCCTCCTCATCGGTGTCTATCAGAGCCTCCTCATCGGTGTCTATCAGAACCTCCTCATCGGTGTCTATCAGAACCTCCTCATCGGTGTCTATCAGAGCCTCCTCATCGGTGTCTATCAGAGCCTCCTCATCGGTGTCTATCAGAGCCTTCTCATCGGTGTCTATCAGAACCTCCTCATCAGTGTCTACCAGAGCCTTCTCATCTGTGTCTATCAGAACCTCCTCATCGGTGTCTACCAGAGCCTCCTCATCGGTGGCTATCAGAACCTCATCGTCGGTGTCTATCAGAGCCTCCTCATCAGTGTCTACCAGAACCTCCTCTTCAGTGTCTATCAGAACCTCCTCATCGGTGTCTAACAGAGCCTCCTCATCGGTGTCTATCAGAACCTCCTCATCGGTTTCTATCAGAGCCTCCGCATCGGTGTCTATCAGAGCCTCCTCATCGGTGTCTATCAGAACCTCCTCATCGGTGTCTATCAGAACCTCATCATCTGTGTCTATCAGAACCTCCTGATCAGTGTCTATCAGAACCTCATCATCAGTGTCTATCAGAACCTCATCATCAGTGTCTATCAGAACCTCCTCATCAGT
>JBBGZY010003109.1:0-188842 GCA_037952925.1 Lithobates clamitans
CTACATCTCATCATCTCCTCCCTTTCATTTCTCCATCATCTCCTCCCCTTCATCTCATCATCTCCTCCCCTTCATCTCATCATCTCCCTCCCTTCATCTCATCATCTCCTCCCCTTCATTTCTCCATCATCTCCTCCCCTTCATCTCATCATCTCCTCCCCTTCATCTCATCATATTCTCCCCTTCATCTCATCTCCTCCCCTTCATCTCATCATCTCCTTCCCTTCATCTCATCATCTCCTTCCCTTCATCTCATCATCTTCTCCCCTTCCTCTTATCATCTCCTCCCATTCATTTCATTATCTCCTCCCCTTCATTTCTCCATCATCTCCTCCCCTTCATCTCTCCATCTCCTTCCCTTCATCTCTCCATCTCCTCCCCTTCATTTCTCCATCTCCTCCCCTTCATCTCATCATCTCCTCCGCTTCATCTCATCATCTCCTCCCCTTCATTTCTGCATCATCTTCCCCCCTTTATCTCATCATCTCCTTCCCTTCATCTCTCCATCTCCTCCTCTTCATTTCTCCATCTCCTTCTCTTTGTCTAATCATCTCCTCCCCTTCATCTCATAATCTCCTTCCCTTCATCTCTCCATCTCCTCCCCCTCATTTTACCATCTCCTCCCCTTCATCTCTCCATCTCCTCTTCATTTATCCATCATCTCCTCCCATCTCATCACCCTTCCTCTTATATCTCCTCCCCCATTTCATTTTTCCTCCCTTCATTTCTCCATCATCTCCTCCCCTTCATCTCTCCATCTCCTTCCCTTCATCTCTCCATCTCCTTCCCTTCATCTCATCATCTCCTCCGCTTCATCTCATCATCTCATCATCTCCTCCCCTTCATTTCTGCATCATCTTCTCCCCTTTATCTCATCATCTCCTCCCCTTCATCTCATCATCTCCTTCCCTTCATCTCATCATCTCCTCCCCTTTATCTCATCATCTCATCCCCTTCATCTCATCATCTCCTCCCCTTTATCTCATCATCTCCTCCCCTTCATCTCATCATCTCCTCCCCTTCATTTCTCCATCATCTCCTCCCCTTCATTTCTCCATCATCTCCTCCCCTTCATTTCTCCATCATCTCCTCCCCTTCATCTCATCATCTCCTTCCCTTCATCTCATCATCTCCGCCTTCATCTCATCATCTCCTCCCCTTCATCTCACCATCTCCTCCCCTTCATCTCACCATCTCCTCCCCTTCATTTCTCCATCATCTCCTCCCCTTTATCTCATCATCTCCCTCCCCTTCATCTCACCATCTCCTTCTCTTCATCTCATCATCTCCTCCCCTTCATTTCTCCATCATCTCCTCCCCTTCATCTCATCATCTCCTCCCCTTCATCTCATCATCTCCCTCCCTTCATCTCATCATCTCCTCCCCTTCATTTCTCCATCATCTCCTCCCCTTCATCTCATCATCTCCTCCCCTTCATCTCTCCATCTCCTCCCCTTCATCTCATCATCTCCCTCCCTTCATCTCCTCCCCTTCATTTCTCTATCATCTCCTCCCCTTCATCTCATCATCTCCTTCCCTTCATCTCATCATCTCCCTCCCTTCATCTCATCATCTCCTCCCCTTCATTTCTCCATCATCTCCTCCCCTCCATCTCATCATCTCCTCCCCTTCATCTCATCATCTCCTTCTCTTCATGTCATCATCTTCTCCCTTTCCTCAGTTTATCTCCTCCCCATCTCCCCACCTCTTCCCCTTCATCTCTCCATCTTCTCCTCTCCTCCAATTCATCTCTCCATCATCTCCTTCCCTTCCTCTCTCCATCATCTCCTCCTCTTCCTCTCTCCATCTTCTCCCCTTCATCTCTCCATCATCCAATCTTCATATCACATTTTTCTTCCCTTCTTTTCACTTTTTTTCCATTTAAAAAACACATCTCTTCTCAAATTTTGTCCATCATCTCACCACCTTCTTCTCCTCTCTTGGCCTCAGGAAGAAGATGAAGAAGCAGCAGCATAAGAGAGTTCCAGACACAGAGATGAAATAACTGCCACCAGTTGATGAGGATATGAAAAGCATTTTATATCATGTCTGAAATAATAATAATAATACTACTAAAATTGTGTAACTACAGAAACCAATATAAATGTTAAGAACCCGTAATACATTTAGGATAAGTTTTGCGTTTTTTGAAGATCTGCAGAGCAGACACTATAGAGGTACAGTATGTGTGGTCAATGGACAGTATGAGAGTTGATTTACTAAAACTGGAGAGAGTAAAATCTAGTGCAGCTCTGCATAGAAACCAATCAGCTTCCAGGTTTAATTGTCAAAGTCCAATTGAACAGCTGAAGTTAGAAGCTGATTGGTCTCTATGCACAACTGCACCAGATTCTTCATTCTTCAGTTTTAGTAAATCAACTCCTATGGTTTAAATGTAATCCTCACGGGGGCTGTTATCATATAATGTAGAGAACCATATGGCACCGCTATGCAGGCTGACTCAAATGGTATCTTCCAAGTCCAACCTGGCATTATGCAGTTAAAGCAATCCAAGAAGAAGATCATCCGGCAAATGGCGGAATTGCAGTCACTGTCCATGTTCTCCGGATTCATTTGTTAACAGAGAGGTCCTTACATTTCATCTCCCAAATCCATGCAACCGGAGGAGGATTTAGATTATCATAATATTTAGTTTAAATAAGTGATTAACTTGTATGTGTCTTTAATGTAACCTGCTGCAACTTTTGTATATATGGCTGCCACCTTTTGGATATTAAATATAAATTTAAGACTTTTAGCTTGTTGATTGCTCTAAAGTATCCAATAATTGAACCAGTTGTGATGTGTGTGCTGGGAAAAGAAAGATTGATTAGGTTATCGTGGTAGAAGGGACTATTGGTACAAAGTTTATTTTCCCAAACTTTGGGAAAATGCTTGAGATTTTGGTAAAATGTAGCTGTAGTGGCAAAATGCATTAGAGTCAATAGGGAAGGTGAGGGTGGCTTTTAAGGATACAATGGGCTTAAAATGGCTCCTAAAGGGTATGGAAGCTCCTTTTCTCTATTATAGACTTGTTCTTGTGCCAAAGTGGCCTCTCAGAAGCCTTGATATTTTACACTATGACAGAACACAAACAACAATCATATGTATGTACAGTACATAAAAAGTATAAAATACAAGAAACACTACGGCCCCAAAAATGAACACAAAAACAGTCGATCTTTCTTTTCCAAGCATATCTTGCAGAAAAATCACCCCATTCCTCCCTATTGGCAGATATAGGCAAGCCATGTTACTGCTGGAAAAAGCAGGGTGAATGTTTGCAGAGTCCGGTTATGTGCTGGAGAGCTCTCTGATCAATACCATCCACAGTCTGTGCCAGAGAGCTCTCAGACCAGAGGTGTCCACAGTCTGTGCCGGAGAGCTCTCTGGCCGGAAGAATCCACAATCTATGCCAGAGAGATCTCTGACCAGAAGTCCACAGTCTGTGCTGGAGGGCTCTCAGACCAGAGGTGTCCACAGTCTGTGCCGGAGAGCTCTCTGGCTGGAAGAATCCACAATCTATGCCATAGAGCTCTCTGACCAGGAGTGTCCACAGTCTGTGCCATAGAGCTCTCTGACCAGAAGTGTCCGCAGTCTGTGCCATAGAGCTCTCTGACCAGAAGTGTCCACAGTCTGTGCCAGAGAGATCTCTGACCAGAAGTCCACAGTCTGTGCTGGAGAGCTCTCTGACCAGAAGTGTCTACAGTCTGTGCCATAGAGCTCTCTGACCAGAAGTGTCCACAGTCTGTGCCATAGAGCTCTCTGACCAGAAGTGTCCGCAGTCTGTGCCATAGAGCTCTCTGACCAGAAGTGTCCACAGTCTGTGCCAGAGAGATCTCTGACCAGAAGTCCACAGTCTGTGCTGGAGAGCTCTCTGACCAGAAGTCTCCGCAGTCTGTGCTGGAGAGCTCTCTGACCAGAAGTGTCCGCAGTCTGTGCCGGAGAGCCCTCTGACCAGAAGTGTCCACAGTCTGTGCCATAGAGCTCTCTGACAAGAAGTGTCCGTAGTCTGTGCCGGAGAGCTCTCTGACCAGAAGTGTCCGCAGTCTGTGCCGGAGGGAGAGATCTCTGACCAGAAGTGTCCACAGTCTGTGCCATAGAGCTCTCTGACAAGAAGTGTCCGTAGTCTGTGCCGGAGAGCTCTCTGACCAGAAGTGTCCGCAGTCTGTGCCGGAGGGAGAGATCTCTGACCAGAAGTGTCCGCAGTCTGTGCCGGAGAGCTCTCTGACCAGAAGTGTCCGCAGTCTGTGCCAGAGAGCTCTCTGACCAGAAGTCCACAGTCTGTGCTGGAGAGCTCTCTGACCAGAAGTCCCAGCAGCCTGTACTGGAGAGCTCTCTAACCAGAAGTCTCAGCAGTCTGTGCTGGAGAGCTCTCTGACCAGAAGTCTCAGCAGTCTGTGCCGGAGAGCTCTCTGACCAGAAGTCTCAGCAGTCTGTGCTGGAAAGCTCTCTGACCAGAAGTCTCCAAAGTCTGTGCCAGAGAGCTCTCTGACCAGAAATGTCCGCAGTCTGTGCCGGAGGGAGAGATCTCTGACCAGAAGTCTCTGCAGTCTGTGGCCGAGAGCTCTCTGACCAGAAGTGTCCGCAGTCTGTACCGGAGAGCTCTCTGACCAGAAGTGTCCGCAGTCTGTGCCAGAGAGCTCTCTGACTGGAAGCATCCACAATCTATGCTGGAGAGCTCTCTGACCAGAAGTGTCCACAGTCTGTGCTGGAGAACTCTCTGACCAGAAGTCTCTTCAGTCTGTGCCGGAGAGCTCTCTTACCAGAAGTGTCCACAGTCTGTGTCGGAGAGCTCTCTGACCAGAAGTCTCCGCAGTCTGTGCCGGAAAGCTCTCTGACCAGAAGTGTCCACAGTCTGTGCTGGAGAGCTCTCTGACCAGAAGTGTCCACAGTCTGTGCCGGAGAGCTCTCTGACCAGAAGTGTACGCAGTCTGTGCCGGAAAGCTCTCTGACCAGAAGTGTCCACAGTCTGTGCTGGAGAGCTCTCTGACCAGAAGTCCACAGTCTGTGCCGGAGACCTCTCTGACCAGAAGTCTCTGCAGTCTGTGTCGGAGAGCTCTCTGACCAGAAGTCTCAGCAGTCTGCGCCGGAGAGCTCTCAAACCAGAGGTGTCCACAGTCTGTGTCGGAGAGCTCTCTGACCAGAACGCTCCGCAGTCTGTGCCAGAAAGCTCTCTGGCCAAAATCGTCCACAGTCTGTGCTGGAAAGCTCTCTGACCAGAAGTCCACAGTCTGTGCCGGAGACCTCTCTGACCAGAAGTCTCCGCAGTCTGTGTCGGAGAGCTCTCTGACCAGAAGTCTCAGCAGTCTGCGCCGGAGAGCTCTCAAACCAGAGGTGTCCACAGTCTGTGTCGGAGAGCTCTCTGACCAGAACGCTCCGCAGTCTGTGCCAGAAAGCTCTCTGGCCAAAATCGTCCACAGTCTGTGCTGGAAAGCTCTCTGACCACAAGTCTCCGAAGTCTGTGCCGGAGAGCTCTCTGACCAGAAGTGTCCCGCAGTCTGTGCCGGAGGGAGAGATCTCTGACCAGAAGTGTCCGCAGTCTGTGCCGGAGAGCTCTCTGACCAGAAGTGTCCGCAGTCTGTGCCGGAGGGAGAGATCTCTGACCAGAAGTGTCCACAGTCTGTGCTGGAGAACTCTCTGACCAGAAGTCTCCGAAGTCTGTGCCGGAGAGCTCTCTGACCAGAAGTGTCCCGCAGTCTGTGCCGGAGAGCTCTCTAACCAGAAGTGTTCGCAGTATTTGCCAGATATCTCTCTGACAAGAAGTCTCCGCAGTCTGTGCCGGAGAGCTCTCAGACCAGAGGTGTCCACAGTCTGTGTCGGAGAGCTCTCTGACCAGAACGCTCCGCAGTCTGTGCCAGAAAGCTCTCTGGCCAAAACCGTCCACAGTCTGTGCTGGAAAGCTCTCTGACCAGAAGTCTCCGAAGTCTGTGCCGGAGAGCTCTCTGACCAGAAGTGTCCGCAGTCTGTGCTGGAGGGAGAGCTCTCTGACCAGAAGTGTCCACAGTCTGTGCCGGAGAGCTCTCTGACCAGAAGCGTCCGCAGTCTGGGACAGAAGTCTGTAATTTGTCAGTGGTGGCAGCGTGCTTACCCAGGTCTGGGGTGGAAATCCTACATTATGTTCTCTGCTTCTTCTGACTCCTCCCAGTTCACCCCCACCAATAACAAGTAGTTCAGGGTGAGCCCCTACCTGGGAACCATTCCACCCCCTTGCTAAAGAAGCACCCGAGCAGCAGGGGATACTTTTTGAGCCTCTATTAACTGGAAGTTTAACAGCAACTGTCTTTATGTTCTTAATTCTGGAGTGTGCCTCGACCTAAAGGGTCTTATGGTAGCAATAGGGACTCCCACTATTATTAGATATTTGCCCTTGAAGGATATGGGTCCACAAATGAAGTATTTTAAGTGGTTTTCTTGAACCTGGTAGGACAGGAGGACAAAAAGGGTGGAATACTCAAAACTCACATGGGACTCCTACAGTTCATTTGGTAGCCATCACTAAGTCCCAGAATCTAGAAGCACCCTACAGAACATCTGCTGGAATAGTTCAGCTCCACAATACAAGAGGTTCAAGTGTAACTCCAGTGATGACTCCAGCATCAGATCTCTTCCTAGACCCACATGGTTTTCCTTCATAAAGATGAAGGTGATAAACTCTAGGCCCCTACTCCAGCCCTAAAGCCTAAAGCCCAGCCCAGCACACAGCCTGCTCAACATGGGACCTCGCCCCTAAGAACTCTTCCAAAGAGAGGGGTACAAAAAGGAACCTTCCAGAACACGTAATCCCTGCTTTGTCAAAGCAAAATTGGTAGAAATAAACGAGGAGGGTTAGGGTTAGGTTGGTTCATCCCATTGCTATATTACTGGGACATCGTAAGGTATAGGTTTAGGTTGATTCTCTATCACAGTATTATTGGGACATCTTAGGGTTAGGCTGGTCCTCTCCTGTCACCATGTTATTGGGATATCTTAGGGTTAGGCTGGTTCTCCCAGTCATCATATTATTGGAACATTTTAGGGGTTAGGTTGAGGTTGGTCCTCTTTCCTCGCTGTATTATTGGGACATCTTAGGGTTAGGCTGGTACTCTCCTGTCACCACGCTATTGGGACATCTTAGGGTTGGGTTTAGGTTCATCCTCTCCCATCACCATGGTATTGGGACATCTTAGGGTTAGGTAAGGTATAAGGTTTAGGTTGGTTCTCCACTGTCACCATATTATTGGGACATCTTAGGGTTAGGCTGGTCCTCTCCTGTTACCACGCTATTGGGACATCTTAGGGTTGGGTCTAGGTTCGTCCTCTCCCATCACCATGGTATTGGGACATCTTAGGGTTAGGGTAGGTATAAGGTTTAGGTTGGTTCTCCACTGTCACCATATTATTGGGACATCTTAGGGTTAGGCTGGTCCTCTCCTGTCACCACGCCATTGGGACATCTTAGGGTTGGGTCTAGGTTCATGCTCTCCCGTCACCATGGTGTTGGGACATCTTAGGGTTAGGGTAGGGTTAGGGTTAGGGTTAGCGTGGTGACTGGTCCTCTCCTGTCACCACGCTATTGGGACACCTTAGGGTTGGGTCTAGGTTCGTCCTTTCCCATCACCATGGTATTGGGACATCTCAGGGTTAGGGTAGGTATAAAGTTTAGGTTGGTTCTCCACAGTCACCATATTATTGGGACATCTTAGGGTTAGGCTGGTCCTCTCCTGTCACCACGATATTGGGACATCTTAGGGTTAGGTCTAGGTTCATCCCCTCCCGTCACCATGGTATTGGGACATCTTAGGGTTAGGGTAGGGTTAAGGTTAGCGTGGTGACTGGTCCTCTCCTGTCACCACGCTATTGGGACATCTTAGGGTTGGGTCTAGGTTCGTCCTCTCCCATCACCATGGTATTGGGACGTCCTAGGGTTAGGGTAGGTATAAGGTTTAGGTTGGTTCTCCACTGTCACCATATTATTGTGACATCTTAGGGTTAGGCTGGTCCTCTCCTGTCACCACGCTATTGGGACATCTTAGGTTTGGGTCTAGGTTCGTCCTCTCCCATCACCATGGTATTGGGACATCTTAGGGTTAGGGTAGGTATAAGGTTTAGGTTGGTTCTCCACTGTCACCATATTATTGGGACATCTTAGGGTTAGGCTGGTCCTCTCCTGTCACGTATTATTGGGACATCTTAGGGTTTGGGTAGGTATAGGGTTAGGTTGGTCCTCTCCTGGATGACGTTTAGATTGCTCTGCATAACTCCTCATTGGGGAGTCCTAATGAGACAAGAAATCTGGAGGGATGGGGAGGAGCCCGGACACATAACGACACTCACGCTGGATGGCCGCGCCTCCATCTGACCCCCTGTTGCTGCCTGATGCCGGAACGTGCTGAGACGTCGAGAGGAGAGGGGAATGGCGCATGGCACTACAAGGCTCTAGCCCCTAGCAAACCAAGAGGCTGCAGACACAGCCTCCTGGACCCCTCTGCCACCCGCCGACCCGATACTGCTGCTCCCTCTATGACTTATGTGGCTACTGCTCCAGCCAGAACCCACAGCTATTGGATCTAGGTGGATTTGGGCAGCTGCCAGCATATCAGTGAAAAGACCACTGAAACATCGAATAGATGCTCCAAGGGATCACACAGCCTTTAGCCCTAGCCTTCAGCTCCAGCTCTGCTTACAGATCGCCATCACAACCCTGTCTAAGGAATCTAGAGAAGGGGGAGAAAATTTGGCTGAGTGCAGGAGACTGGTAGATATGGTTCATTAAATGACTATAAACTGCTGTGTGTATACCCTATAATACTACTGAAATGTCTGGTGCATAGTCTTGAATTCTCTACAAGGCCCTTGCTGAGGTATTACCTTGCTTGAATCAGTAGTGAACTGTTTGCTGAAAATTGCTGTGTGAAAACCCTCCTACAGACTATTTTTCATCTTTTTCACTGAAGAATTACCATGCTTGATTGGGGGACTGGCTCTTATGAAAGTATCGGGACCTTAAAGGGGTTTTGCCCTGAAGGTGGGTAGTGAACGGTTTGCTGGGGGGTCGGAGGAAAGAGAACAGGACTGGTAGTTCTGAAGGGAAGTCTGACTGGTCAGAAAGATTTTTATTTTTTTAGTACATCCTAACATAAGGTGAATATTTGGATGTAGCATATATTGCTGCACTTGTCTTAAAAAAAAACCTCTACCTTCCCATTGAGTATTCTTGAAATATAGCCTTCAAGTATATTCTACCCACTTATTAACTCATTCAGAAAAAATGAGAGGCAAATCAAATAATGCTGGAACGGGTAAAGCCGCTTAACCAACCCCGAGCCCAGGAGGTATTCAACGCTATCTGTCAGCAGAAACAAGCATAACTGAAGATGGGTCTAGTAGCCCCAGGCAAGGGGCCTCAGCATGGCCGGGGGCTGGTGGGCAAAAAACGCTGGAGGAGACGGCTAGGGTGGAGGGTCTAATGATCTGACATCAACACGGCCAAGAAGTACTGGGGGTAGTTCTCAAGGATGCCCAAAAGTGCAAAGTGGAGAGCAAAAGAAGAAAGGAGATGTAGAACTATCAGCTGAGGAGGAAGCAAGATCAGGAGAAGCCCAGGCGAGTGTACCTCAAAAATCAAGAGATCTTGGCTCAATTTGAAGTGTCACTGAAAACGGATGTTGCGGCAGTCCGGTCAGATATTGGGCAGGTCCTTGGTCGAGTGGAAGAGATGGAGGAAAGGTTGGATAAGTATGATCAAAGGCTTGAGGATATGAATGAGCAGATGAAGTCTCTACAGAGAGTTAATAGATCTCTCTCGTATAGAATGGAGGATAAGAAAATCGAAGCCGACGCAAAAATTTAAGTACAAGAGTGTTGTAATATGTTGGCCGATTTATGTATAATGTTGTATTGGAGTGCCATGTTGACCAGAAATTCAGTTGAACTGTCCAAGTCAACTGAATTTTACCATATCAAGGGGACAGTTGAAGACTCTTTGATGTGTTGATCTTATGCAAGTCTACCTAGGTGTGTGAGGTATGGCCTGTAAACCTTGAAATTGAACATTTCAATGGTTACATTGTTTAAAGGACCATAGAAGAAGTATTTATTGATGGTAATTAGACTTGAGGGGGTAACAATAAGATCAAAGAGTATTTTGGGTTGACTTAGCAGAAACTCCCTCCTAGTGGACTAGTTTTTCAGAGAGGACATTCAAGCTGGCATTTAGTCAGTGTAGTTCTGTCTGTGTATGACTATGAAGGCGCAGACCTAGGAAAAATGGGACTCTGAATTATATTTCCTCTGCCGGATTTTTTCTCATCTGTGGACTTTGGACTTTGTTCTGTGTTGGAAGTCAATAAAGTGCATCTCTCTGGAAGAATTGGGTTGCTGCGGAAGAGTACTTACATCATCATTATAAGAACAACTATTAATTATCTACACCTACTATACATTTCATATATCACTACAAAGAGGTTTAACGGAGAAGTATAAAGATGATGAATTAATGGGAAGGATGTGTGAATTATTTAACCCTATGCTGGGAAGAGAAATTTTAATCAATATTAAAAATCTATAGAATGCACAGGGTTACAAGGTACCAAATCCAGGCTGGTGACACCCCAAGAGATGTGATAGTGAGCTTTCACTATGCAGAAGAAAAATTGATAATCATGGAAAAAACACGGAAGTCGGAGGCAATCTCTTATGAAGGAGTAGATTTGCAGATTTTCATGGATCCATCAACAGAGACTTTGTGTGGTGGAGATTTGGCTATACATAATCAATCTCACCTGCGCTAAGACGCGACCTTTCAGTATAATGATAAACAGACATGACCACAGCTTACGTCCTCATCTCAGCGCGACTGCCCCCTCCTGGGCAGAGGCTCTCGGCTTTTATTCACGCACACTAAGGAAGTCACAAACAGGAAACCCTGGCCCCAACAGCCAATCGCTTCCTCCACAGGATATGACCTCACAGGATATGAGTTTATACAACAACCAATGACTACCGTTCCTGCTGATGGGAGATTATCTGCAGGTATAAGCCATGGGACCACAATTATGTTGATCAGGCACACAGGGGTGACACAAGCGCACATCCTCTAAACCGATAATGTCTTTGCAGAGCGAACACATCCCCCCAGACGATCGTTCTGTGCATCACACAGGGGCCCTTTCGCCGGCAGACATATACTCACTCTGCAAACACTTCTCTCCAACCTCAGGAAGCTTTTCACTACCAATCGGATCTCAACCAGCATCAGTCTGCTCCAGTCCGCTCTTTGGAGCGGGTTGCGGGAGAACAGACACTGGTAGAAACTAGGCCAGTGATGGAGAACCTTGGCACCCCAGATGTTTTGGAACTACATTTCCCATGATGCTCATGGACTCTGCAGTGTAGTTGAGCATCATGGGAAATGTAGTTCCAAAACATCTGGGGTGCCAAGGTTCGCCATCACTGCACTATGACAATACATATTAAAATACATCTTCATAAAATTTCCACAACACTTTGGCAAAAAGAAGACTCCTTAAGACAGGGGTAGGTAACCTCGGCCCTCCAGCTGTTTTGAAACTACAAGTCCCATTAGACATTGTAAGACCCTGACAATCACAGGCATGACTCCTAGAGGTAGAGGCATGATGGGATTTGTAGTTTCACCACAGCTGGAGGGCCGAGGTTGCCCACCCCTGTCTTAAGCCATTAACAGAGCAAATGCGGACAGTTAATGTATCATATTGATGGGGTTTTCCAGCTTGTCTTAAGGGAAAAAAGGATCTCCGAACTGCAGTTTTGAGATTCCCTGAAGATCTGAGGGACTTTTGTAGTAAGCTGGATCTCGTACCCCCACCCCTACTGGGATGAGAAGAAAACACTGGAATGCCAATAGCTCCAAGTAAAATGAGATGGTCTCACAATGACGGGAGGTGGGGAGGAGGGAATAGGGTATGAAATGGGTAGAGGATCTATTTGGACCGATTCCCTCTGACTAATCAACTTCTTTCCACAGATGGAAAACGAAGGAAGATCCATTGACTCAGATATATAAAGAGGGGGAGTAGAAGATCAAAAAGGGAAGGAGACAGAAGAAGAAGAAAGAAAAAGGAAATAAAAGGGAAAGAGAGTAGGCAAGGTGGCAGGGGCGGGGGAGGGGATGGGTGGGATTTGGGGACCCAGCGGGTGGTTGGAAGTGTCAGGAGTAGTTGCCCCTTAGGAGGTATGGACACGAGGCGACACCTAGATAGATGCCACCAGATCCGTACATGGAACAAAATATGGATAATTGTTCAGTCCTCCACAGGGTTAACCCCCCGAGAAGGATTGGGGTGGTTGGGGGCTGGGTGTGTTTTTTTGGGGAGTTTTTTTGTCTCTTTTCTCCAGGACCTTATATGGAAAAAGGGGAGTGACAGCTGCTCCTTATTGATGAATTATGGCTACAATAAATGTAGTGACCTATAATGTAAGAGGACTAAACACCCCCCAATAAAAGATAGAAGGTAAACAAAGAACTACACCATCATGGGGCAAATATTGTTGGCCTTCAGGAAACTCATCTCACACATGCTTCGGGCTGTAGGTTGTCCTCCCATTTGTTCCCCACCATGTGGTTTTATGATTCCTCTTCTACCAAATTGTAATGTAACTGTAATGTCTTCCCTCACGTTGTAAAGTGCTGTGCAAACTGTTGGCGCCACATAAATCCTGTATTATAATAATAATATAAATCCTGTATAATAATAATAATAATAATAATAATATAAATCCTGTATAATAATAATAATATATAAATCCTGTATAATAATAATAATAATAATAATATAAATCCTGTATAATAATGAAGACTAAACGTGGAGTCGCTCCCGGGGAGTAGCCATTGGATTGGACAGAAGTTTGGTGTTTGTGGTGAAGGAGCAGTTGGCAGATCCCGAGGGAAGGTTTCTATTTATAAAGGGGGAGATTGTTTAATATGAATTACACTTCTGTGAATATTTACTCCCCAAATAGAGAACCAGATAAAAGTTCAGGAAGAAAATCTTAACCACTTCCTGCCCGGCCTATAGCAGATTGACGGCCGGGCGGTGGTTGCGTTATCTTGACTGGGCGTCATATGTCCAGCAGGAAAACCCCTAGCATGCGCCCGCGGGGGCGTGGCGATCGGGGGCGGCGTGTGTCCCTAGGATACAGCGCTACCCCGATCACGGTAAACAGCCAATGAAGTTGTCTGTTTACCACATGATCAGCTGTGTCCAATCACAGCCAGTCACAAATGTCAACACAGGAGAGAAGTTACTGTCTGATCCCTGCTCTCTCCTCACACACCGATCGATCGTGTGAGGAGGGAGCAGGGATCAGTGAGTGAGATATCAGTGTCTGTCTGAGAAGTCTATTGTTTTACTGTGTACAACCCCCCCCCCCAATAAAGAGGACCTGTCAGAACTTCATCTGGATCTGTCAGTCAAACAGCCCACCTGTCACAGGCTCACCACCAGTACTGCCATCGGTACCGCCATCAGGCCTGCCAGTGGTACCGCCACTAGTACCGCCATCAGTACCGCCACACAGGCTCACTAGTACCGCCATCAGTACCGCCACACAGGCTCACTAGTACCGCCATCAGTACCGCCACACAGGCTCACTAGTACCACCATCAGTACCACCATCGGTACCGCCACACAGGCTCACTAGTACCGCCATCAGTACCACCATCGGTACCGCCACACAGGCTCACTAGTACCGACATCAGTACCACCATCGGTACCGCCACACAGGCTCACTAGTACCGACATCAGTACCACCATCGGTACCGCCACACAGGCTCACTAGTACCGCCATCAGTACCACCATCGGTGCCGCCACACAGGCTCACTAGTACCACCACTAATACCGCCATCGGTATATTTACACAGGCCCGCCATCGGTACTGCCATCAGACCCGCCATCAGTACCACCACCACCAGTACCACAATCGGTACCGCCACACAGGCCCACTAGTACTGCCACTAATACCACCATCGGTATATCTACACAGTATCACCATTGGTACCGCCACTAATACCACCACCAGTATATCTACACAGGCCCACCATCGGTACTGCCACACAGGCCCGCCACTAGTAGCGTCACACAAGCCTGCCACCAGTACCGCCATCGGTACCGCCACTAATACCGCCATCGGTATATATCTACACAGGCCCGCCACTAGTACCGCCACTAATACCACCATCGGTATATCTACACAGGCCCGCCATCGGTACCGGCACACAGGCCTGCCACCAGTACCGCCATGGGTACTGCCACACAGGCCCATCACTAATACCGCCACACAGTCCCGCTACTAATACCGCCATCGGTACTACCACACAGGCCTACCACCAGTACCACCAGCAGTACAATCACACAGGCCCACCAATAAGTACCACCATCATGTCTCAAAGGGTTTACACACCTGAGGAGGCATCTGTCATTCTTATAATGTCGGATGATGAGAGCAGCGAGGAGCTCCCATCATCCGATTTTGGTTCAGAATACGAGTTAGCGGAGGAAACTGTCCCTCCTAAAAGAATAAGGAGATCAGGACGGAGATCAGAAGACCTGCCCACCACCAGCAGCGCCAGACCCCAGGAAGAGGAGCCCAGTACAAGTACTGGAATTACACGCCCAACCCAAAGAATCCAGCCCCAGTCCTACCTTCCAGATGCCCTGGCAAACCCCTTATGGTTGCCTGCCAACTCAGGATCCGCTATCATCCCCCCTTTCACCGCACAGGCAGGTGTGCAGCCCAACACTACGAATTTTTTACAATTAGATTATTTTATTTATTTCTCCCACAAGATTTACTGCAGAATATGGTGGACCAAACCAATCTGTATGCATCCCAATTTATTGTTGTCGACCTCAATTCATCCTACGCCCGCATGTTCCAGTGGCGACGTCTCACACTGGACGAATTGAAATTGTTTTTGGGCCTTACTTTCAATATGGGGCTTACAGAAAAGAAGGAACTCCATGTCTATTGGTCCACCAACCCCATCCACCACATGTTGATAAATTCTGCTGTCATGTCCAGGACACGATACGACATGATAATGTGTTTTCTACACTTCAATGATAATTCACGAGCAACATTTTCCCTGTAACTCCCCCCAACAGAATCTAGAAGAAGACCCCAAAAGAAATGCCGTGTATGCAGCAGAGGAGAAGTTAGAAGAGATACCAGCTATTATTGTCCCCAATGTCCCTCCCAACCTGGCCTGTGCATCAGAGATTGCTTCAAAAATGATCACACACCCTTCACATATTAGTTCCCCTTATTATTAACAGACTGCCATTTCCCCATTTCAAATACCTGTGTGGATCATTTGCCTGCTACCATGTTATTACCTTCCATGTTAATTAACTGACCCTGGCCTGTTTACCGACGATGCCTATGCCTGACAATTTAAACCACGTTTCTCACTTCTACGTGCACCAACCTCGGCCTGTTACATAGTTACATAGAAGGTGAGGTTGAAAAAAGACACAAGTCCATCAAGTCCAACCTATGTGTGTGATTATGTGTCAGTATTACATTGTATATCCCTGTATGTAGTGGTCATTCAGGTGGTTATCTAATAGTTTCTTGAAGCTATCAATGCTCCCCGCTGAGACCACCGCCTGTGGAAGGGAATTCCACATCCTTGCCGCTCTTACAGTAAAGAACCCTCTACGTAGTTTAAGGTTAAACCTCTTTTCTTCTAATTTTAATGAGTGGCCACGTGTCTTGTTAAACTCTCTTCTGTTAAATCGACCATGTTTTTGCTTGCCACTTGGACTGACCTTTTGCCCTTCCACTTTAGTACACAGGGGTCTTACGTATGTAAGGGGCTTCATAATAGCATTCTGAGTAGAGAAAACCATTTTTTTGGTTTCTGTACTCCCAGAACAGGGTCTGGTTGTCCGGAGGCTTCAAAGAGATTTGGGTGGGAGAAGCCTCTACCGCTGACCCTAAGCTTGATGGTCCTTCCTGCTGCCTGGATCAATGCTTTGGCTGTGCTGATCATATTGCTGCCTGTAATGACCCAGGACATTATGGACCATGTTTCTTCCTGCTGCCTGGACCAATACTTTGGCTGTGTTGACCATATATCTGCCTGCTGCCTGATATGTATAATTAATGCTCCTAGAACGCCTAGAGGTGCTACTTGGATGTTGGGCCTCTGTATGTGGCCAGGCTGTGTAAAAGTCTCACACATGTGGTCACCATACTCAGGAGGAGTAGCGGAATGTATTTTTGGGTATCATTTTTGCTATATACATGCTATGTGTTAGAAATATCTTATAAATTGACAACTTTGTGTAAACAAAATGCATTTCCATTTTTTTTCCACATTTTCCAAAAACTTCTGGAAAAAAATGAACCTTTCAAAAGACTCATTATGCCTCAGATTATACGTTGGGGTGTTTTCTTTCCAAAATGGGGTCATTTTGTGTGCAATTTCATTGTCCTGATGCTCCAGGGCCTTCAAAAGTGTAATAGGTGGTTGAGAAATGAGATGTGCAATTTATGTCCCTAGAACGCCTGAAGGTGCTACTTCAATGTTGGGCCTCTGTATGTGGCCAGGCTGTGTAAAAGTCTCACACATGTGGTCACCATACTCAGGAGGAGTAGCGGAATGTATCATTTGGGTATCATTTTTGCTATGTACATGCTATGTGTTAGAAATATCTTATAAATTGACAACTTTGTGTAAACAAAATGCATTTCCTTTTTTTTCCCACATTTTCCAAAAACTTCTGGAAAAAAATGAACCTTTCAAAAGACTCATTATGCCTCATAGATTATACGTTGGGGTGTTTTCTTTCCAAAATGGGGTCATTTTGTGGGCAATTTCATGTCCTGATGCTCCAGGGCCTTCAAAAGTGTAATAGGTGGTTGAGAAATGAGATGTGCAATTTATGTCCCTAGAACGCCTGAAGGTGTTACTTCAATGTTGGGCCTCTGTTTGTGGCCAGGCTGTGTAAAAGTCTCACACATGGGGTATCACCATACTCAGGAGGAGTAGCAGAATGTATTTTGGGGTGTAGTTGCAATTATGCATATGCTGTGTGTGAGAAATAACCTGTTAATATGACAAGTTTGTGTAAAAAGAGAAAAAAAAAAAGAAAAAAAAGACAAAAATTCTTCATTTTCCCAAGAATTATGGGAAAAAAATACAACTTCAAAAAACTCACTATGCCTCTTACTAAATACCTTGGACTGTCTACTTTCCAAAAAAAGGGGTCATTTGGGGGTATTTGTGCTTTTCTGGCTTTTAGGGTTTTAAGAAATGATGTGATCAATTTTCAGTGATTGGCACCATAACTTGTAGATTCTATAACTTACACATTGAAATAAATAATATCCTCTATATTTGGTTATTTTTACCAAAGAGATGTAGCAGTATTAATTTTGGCCCAAATTTATGAAGAAAAATTACTTATTTGAAAATTTTTACAATAGAAACAAAAAAATGTTTTTCCCCTAAATTTTCACAGTTTTTTGCTTATATTGCAAAAAAAAAACCCAGTGGTGATTAAATACCACCAAAAGAAAGCTCTATATGTGAGAAAAAAATGATAAAAATGTTGTTTGGATACAGTGTAGCATGACTGTGTAATTGTCATTCAAAGTGTGAGAGCGCTGAAAGCTGAAAATTGGTCTGGGCGGGAAGGTGCATAAGCACCTGGTATTGAAGTGGTTAAAAAAGCTGATGGTATTTAAAGAAGGGAAACGAATATTAGCAGGGGACTTTAATATGTGTATAGATCAGAGAATGGATACCCGAGGGGGCTCTCTGCCTGTTTTCTAGTTCAAAGGCAGAATGAAATAAAGAGATTAGTAGAACATCAGTTGGTAGATACTTGGAGGATTAGATCCCCAGAGGTTCGGGATTATACTTATTACTCTCCAGTTCATGGGTCATTCTCAAGGATTGACTATGTATTATAGAACATTAACTGTTATGCCGCGTACATACGGTTGGACTTTTCGGCTACAAAAGACCGACAGCCCGTCCGACAGACTTTCAACAGACTTTCAACAGACTTTCGACGGACTTTTGGCGGACTTTTGGCGGACTTGCGGCGGACTTGCGGCAGACTTTCTAACGAATGGACTTGCCTACATAGGATCACACAAAAGTCAGACAGATTTGTACGTGATGACGTAGACCCAGGGCCGGATTTGCCACAAGGCCACCGAGGCCAGGCCTCGGGGCGGCAGTGGTGTAGGGGCGGCCCTGCTCCTGCAGCGACTTTGCGGCCGCCCCCCCTTTCGTGCTGTTTATTATGGGCACCAGTGCCCATAGAAAACATGGCTGCGAGCCGACCACGCAACTGCGCATGCGCCGTTCCGAAGCCGGCCGGGCTCGGGAAAGTTTGTAAGCGCTCGGCCGGGCGGCGCATGCGCAGTAGCATGATTGCGCCGCGTGGCGCCATTTTTAAAAAAATCGAGAGTATCTAGTAATGTCAGCGGTGTGGCGGCGGTGGAGAGAGATGACATCTTTCATTGCCCGCACCGCTGTTCCGCCCTCCTCCTCCTTCTGATGGCAGGCAGCATGGCAAAGGACATCCCAATCTGGTGGCAAGTGACATCCCCATCTGGTGGCAGGCATAGTGGCAAGTGACATCCCCATCTGGTGGCAGGCATAGTGGCAAGTGACATCCCCATCTGGTGGCAGGCATAGTGGCAAGTGACATCCCCATCTGGTGGCAGGCAGCGTGGCAAATTACATCCCCATCTGGTGGCAGGCATAGTGGCAAGTGACATCCCCATCTGGTGGCAGGGAGCATGGCAAGTGACATCCCCATCTGGTGGCAGGGAGCATGGCAAGTGACATCCCCATCTGGTGGCAGGCAGCGTGGCAAGTGACATCCCCATCTGGTGGCAGGCATAGTGGCAAGTGACATCTCCATCTGGTGGCAGGCATAGTGGCAAGTGATATCCCCATCTGGTGGCAGGCATAGTGGCAAGTGACATCCCCATCTGGTGGCAGGCAGCGTGGCAAGTGACATCCCCATCTGGTGGCAGGCAGCGTGGCAAGTGACATCCCCATCTGGTGGCAGGCAGCATGGCAAGTGACATCCCCATCTGGTGGCAGGCAGCATGGCAAGTGACATCCCCATCTGGTGGCAGGCAGCATGGCAAGTGACAAGAGATGGTGGCAAGTGACACGCTCAGGGCTCCGAATGATTCTGAATTATGGTGAGTTGAACTATTTCAGTTTATATTACAATGTAATGATAGAAATAATGTGTTTCAATCATCCTGACACCATAAGAACCATGGTGCCGGGGATGATTGAAGCACTAACACCAGCCATTGCCTTGAAAATTTGCCTGCGAAAAATCCTTACCCCTCGCGCACTTACCCTGAAGTATTTTTAGTCTGCACAATTAAAGCCAGTTATTTTCAGTGTTCTCGTGTGTGGAGATATGTTTTTAATTGATCTATTGTAGAAGTCATCGATAAAGGACATGGTATGTGTGTGTGTGTGTGTGGGGGGGGGGGCGGCATTGAAGGACCCGGCCTTGGGGCGGCAAAGGGAGTAAATCCGGGCCTGCGTAGACCGGACTAAAATAAGGAAGTTGATAGCCAGTAGCCAATCGCTGCCCTAGCTTGGGTTTTTGTCCGTCGGACCAGCACACAGACGAGCAGATTTCTGGGTCCTGCGGAGTTACGACGTAAAGATTTGAAGCATGTTTCAAATCTGAAGTCCGTCAGATTTGCGGCTGGAAAAGTCCACTGAAAGTCTGGGGAAGCCCACACACGATCGGATTGTCAGCCAGCTTTGGTCCGTCGGCATCCGTTGGACTTTTGTAGATGAAAAGTCCGACGTGTGTACGCGGCATTACCCTCTCTTAAAAAAGCAGCTATCAAAACTGTCACCCTCTCTGATCATGCCCCAGTAGTGATTCAATTAGAAGTGCTAGCAGGCACCCCTGAGGGAAATTAAAGGACTTCCTTATCCAGGACCCCAAGGTAATTAAGAAAATAGAGCAGGAGCTGGAGGGGTTCTTCTCTAGTAATGATACACCAGAAATCCCTCCATCTACTCTTTGGGAATCATCTAAGGCCTATATTAGGGGCATTTTAATAGGCATAGGAGCACTGAAGAAAAGAGAAGAGAGAGAAGATGAGAACCCTTTTATTTGGAGATACAGGAGCTGGAACAACAAACTCAGCCCAAAGGCATCCCAGAGAGTCAAGAACAAACGGGAGAAAAAAGGGAATTAGCAGCACTATTGGAACAAGAGAAAAAACACGCTTTTCATATAGTGATGAAAGAGAGGTATCATAGGGGTAACAAACCTGGGAAATGGTTGGCTAGAGAAGTAAGGGAAAAAAATGCATCCTTAATCCCCAAAATAAAAAATGATAAAGGTGAAACGGTTCATTCAACCCCTGAAATAGCCAAGGAATTTCATTCATACTATAGTCAGCTTTATAATGTGAGACAAAAAGAGGAAAGTAGAGGAGGAGGAGGAGGAGAACCTGGTAGTTCAAGAGTGTAACGGAACATCCCACACCGCACTTGAGTGCTTCCGTCATATACCGCTTCCTCCAGTCTGATATATAGATATCAGATATTATAGCCGCATATTACAACCAAGTACTAAGGAGGACTCGTTTGGCTGTAAAGCTGGAACTTGAACTGTTTATTTGAACAAAGACACACAGGTATATACACTCGGGGGACAATCCCCCCTTCTTTGCGTAATGAAACCGGGCGGGGTAGACATTACCTCCACCAGTAGCATGACACACAAGTGTATTCAAACTTCTCATCAGTAGACTGTCTTTGGGAGGGGCTGCTGTAGAAATCCCCTCCCTCTCACAGCTAATGCACGGAGACATATACATCCCATAATAGTTTTCTCTGAAGGCAGACACAAACAATAGAACAATGGTGTGACAGACTCACCCAGGACAGAGGCTATTGGAGGGGACTGAACGCAAGCCTCTTGCCCACCGATTATGGGCCCTGGCATTTGGGGGAATGGTGCTCTCTGTGAGCTGTATGCCTGGGGACCCTGGGGTTGGTGTTACTTTGGATTCAGCTCCATGTCCCCCCAAAACACACAGACTCTGGAACCCTTTATATGCCATATTAGAATGATAAGACTGAATTATACTGTTGGGACACATCCTGCGAGGAGATGCTAATGTCATCAACTCCAACTACCTGTGTTTAATCTAGGTTCTAAGGGTATTCAACTCATTGTTGTTTGTTCTAATTAACCTTGTGTTGATGTTTATGGTAATGTGTGTTAATTGAATGAGCTGATGACATTGTCCTCTATACAATGTAGGAGACGGGACGACTCCTATTGGAGCTGCTATTGTGAGAAAATGTCCTGTGATAATTAACTCAGTCTGGGCAAAAGGTCATGTCTCAATCACCTAGGCTGTATAAAGGATTAGTTAATTAGCTCATGTTAATTAGGTTACGTTTGTATTGTTAGAGTAATCTTTTCCTGTGTATATAAGACTGTATTCTGGTTCTGAATAAAGTTAGTTCTTGGTAGCAACAAGTAAGTGTCGCCTTGTTTGTGCTCAGAGAGGTTGGGATATCTGTATACAGACTGGGAGGAAGTGGTATATGACGGAAGCACTCAAGTGGAGTGTGGGACGTTCTGTGACATTGGTGGCAAGCAGCGGGAAGCTTCCTGCAGTCTGGGAAATTTAAACCTCCACCTGGATCCAAGATCAGGATAGCAGACTTCAGTCACCCCAGCGGAGATATGGACCTGGCATCAGAATTCCCGGGGCTGCTGCGAATCATCCTTTCAACATACACCAGGACTGTGTCTGAGGATGAATACCTGGAGCTTAGGCAGCAAATTCGGGTGGAGCTCTGGATTGCAGCCCTCCGTCTCGCTGGTATAAAAGAGGGCAAGTGCTTTCCAACCCAAGAGCAACGGGCCAGTGACCAACGGGCATTGCGGATGGCATTCCTGGGAGAGTAGCCCCAGGAGCAATGGGTGACTGAGTTGGACAGGCTGGTCCAGCAGGAGATAGAGCTGGACAATCGTTATCGGGCTCTGCAATGGCACGCAGAGGAGGGATATTTAGGGGAGACAACAGAATGCTCTCCGGAGGGATATGACTTTGGTGGCCCTGGATTGCTGTGGGAGAGCCTTGTAGATCTTTTTATGTTTGGCGATGAAGGGGAACCTGACCTTGAGGACCTGAGAGAATATAGAGAGTCTATGCTCGGTCTTGCAGGGGTCTCAGAGCTCAAACCTGATCTGAACCATTTGCTAAGGAAGGAACAGCATCTGGAAAGGGCATACAGGAAACTGCTAGAACACGTTCAGCAGCATGCCAGAGAATCGACAGTGGAAAATCCGGAGATTGCCGTCCCCAAACCTGAAGTGCTGACAACAGGGCAGAGCTCTGCTAACCTCTGTCCAGCACTGATAGCATCTTCTGGGTTCCATGGACAGGAGATGGTGAACCTCTATCCCCAGACATCAGTTGCAGAGACATGGGATTTGATAAACTTTTCTGCTGAGGAAAAACAACCTGATGAGCCTCCAGCAGAAGAGCTGCTATCAGGACCAAAGTTCACTGTGTTCTGCCCAGCACCAACAGTGGCTTCGGCCTTCTTGAGAGAAGAGGTAGTCGGCCTTTCTCCCACAACACTGACAGGGACATGTGATTTTCTGCCAGCAGCATCTATGGAGTTAAAACAAACTTCTCCATCTGAAGATCTGGTAACTGAACAGAGGGTCCAAGACCTCTGTCCCACACTTTTACCAATTCCAGAGACTGGGGATTTAATAGACATTTCTGTAGAGGAGGAACCACCTGGCAAACCCCCAGCAGAAGTGCTGGCAACCGGACAGAGGGTCCAAGACCTCTGCCGCACACCTGTGGCAGTTTCGAAGGCTCAGGGTGAGAAGGTGGCAATCACTTCCCAGCAGCCGATACAGGGGGAGAAGGGAGAGGAGGTGTGTGTTGTCCCTCCCCAACAGTTAGCTGGAACAGATGGTGTGGGGTTTCCAGCAGAAGGGCTGTCAACAGGGCCGAGGACTGCTGGACTCTACCCTCAACTAACAGAGGATGGATTTCCTGTGAAGGTGGATGGGACTTCAGTCTCCACCTGTATACCCCAGGGATTCTGGGCAGTGGGCCCAGATCCCCAACTGCATGACAGAGTGAGCCCAGTCCCCCTGTCTTCTCTCCAGCAGCAGAAAGGACTCCAGGGAGAAGGGCCAGTCCAGGCCTCTCCCCAGCGGCAGATATGTTCTCTGAGAGAGGCAGAGGTTGGCTGGGTGAGTAATGCTTTGTATGAAACAATTTATTTGGGGTAGTGTGTGGGTACAGGCATTAGAGGACTGGAGCTACTTACTAACTTCGGAGTCAACCCGTCTGGGGTCTCCTCCTTTGTTAGTCTCCTGCTGAAAGGGGAGAAATGTGACAGACTCACCCAGGACAGAGGCTATTGGAGGGGACTGAACGCAAGCCTCTTGCCCACCGATTATGGGCCCTAGCATTTGGGGGAATGGTGCTCTCTGTGAGCTGTATGCCTGGGGACCCTGGGGTTGGTGTTACTTTGGATTCAGCTCCATGTCCCCCAAAACACACAGACTCTGGAACCCGTTATATGCCATATTAGAATGATAAGACTGAATTATACTGTTGGGACACATCCTGTGAGGAGATGCTAATGTCATCAACTCCAACTACCTGTGTTTAATCTAGGTTCTAAGGGTATTCAACTCATTGTTGTTTGTTCTAATTAACCTTGTGTTGATGTTTATGGTACGTTTGTATTGTTAGAGTAATCTTTTCCTGTGTATATAAGACTGTATTTTGGTTCTGAATAAAGTGAGTTCATGTTAGCAACAAGCAAGTGTCGCCTTGTTTGTGCTCAGAGAGGTTGGGATATCTGTATACAGACTGGGAGGAAGTGGTATATGACGGAAGCACTCAAGCGGAGTGTGGGACGTTCCGTGACAAATGGGATAGAGGCACTTAAACATATAGCAACCCCCACCCACCTCAAACCATCCAGCAATGGTCTCTGATGAACGGTGGACTTTATCATATATTCTTGAGATCAGACTGGGGTTCACAGTCACCCTGGGCCCCTAATAGACACAGTGTGACTTACACATAGGAGGGGTGGGGGAGCTGGATAAGGAGTTTCCAGAGCTCTACAAGAGAAGATGTGTTCCACAAGCCCTTCGCCCAAAGTGACTCCCGTCACAAAGAGTTCCTGCGGGGACTAGACCTTCCAACGATACCCAAGGAGGAGTTAGACCAGCTAGAGGGTCCGATTAAACAGGAGGAAGTGCTGAAAGCAATAAAGAACATGACTCTGGGTAAGAGCCTGGGTTCTAATGGGTACTCTGTTCTATACTACAAAAGGTTTCAAAAACTCCTGATCCCCAAATTATTTATGTAGTCACATGTGTTAAGAGAAAGAGAGAATATACAGGGGGAATCACTGTTGGCTTACATAACTCTTATTCTGAAGGAGGGAAAGGACCCGGTGGCCCCCGCGAGCTATAGACTGATATCACTGCTAAAAATAGACAAACATTTTTGCTAAATTAATTGCAGAAAGATTAAAACTATTATTACCAAGTTGGATTCATAATGATCAAGTAGAGTTTGTGACAGGGAAGGAAGGGAGGGACAATTGCCTTAGTCTTTGTTCTTGATACATGAAGTAAGAGGGAAGGAGGGCCCCAGTCATATTCCTGTCAATAGATGCCGAAAAGGCTTTTGACAGGGTGGACTGGGTTTTTATGTTGGGAACATTGAGACACTTAGGTATTGGTGATAGGATGATGCGATGGATTGCCGCATTCTATCACCATCCAACAGCTAAAACTAGAATAGATGGAAGTTTATCCCCCTCTTTTGAACTATTCAATGGCACAAGGCAGGGATGCCCCTGATCCCCAATGCTGTTAGTAATAGCACTGAAACCCCTGCTAGCTGCGATTCGTATAAACGGGATAGGGGATAGGGAATATAGAGTTGTTGCATATGTAGATCATGTGCTCTTTTTATATTTCCAACTCCAGAATAACAACACCAAACGTGCTAGAGGAACTGGGTCGATATGGGAAATTGTCAAATTTTTAAATTAAATATATCCAAATCAGAGATCTTGAATATAACACTAATGAAATCCCTGTCGCACTCCGTTTGAGTGCTTCCGTCAGAACACTGCTTCCTCCAGTCTGGACCTTCAGATATCAGATATTACAGCCCATCTATTGTAACTAAGAACCAGGCGAGACTAGTTTAGTTACACAGCTTGAACATGACCTGTTTAATGAAACACAGGTACACAGAGATATTCAATCTTCACATCAGTAGACTGTCCAATCAGCAGGAAGAGCTGTTGGAGTAATTCCCCCCCACACAGAAAATACACATAGACATGTACATCCCATAATGGGTTGTTCCCACGGCAGACAGACACAATAGAACAACGGGATACAGCCACACCTAACAAACACATAGCAACCCCCACCCACCTCAAACCATCTAGCAATGGTCTCTGATGAATGGTGGACTTTATCTTCATATATTCTTGAGGTCAGACTGGGGTTCTCGGACACCCTGGGCCCCTAATAGACACAGTGTGACTTACACATAGGAGGGGCTAGGGGAGCTGGACAAGTGACCCCAGTCACAATAACCACCCCAAAGAATGAACAGCAGGCAATACAACCTAAATTCCCCTTTGTATGGTGCAAGGAATTGAGATATCTAGGAGTAAAGCTAACTGCATCTTTAGCGATGTTATACAAAGCCAGTTATATTCCACAGCTCAACAAGGTTAAAGTGGTTGTAAACCCTTACACACCTAACAAACCTGCATGGCTTAGGAGATATTTGCCATATACACTTCCTTCAATGTCATCGGCGCATGTGCACTGAAGAAAGGGCATGATCGTGTCCTTTCTTCAGCAGCGCGCCGTGATCGTTGGCTCCAGTGCCCATGTGCAGGAGTGACGTCATGCGACTCCAGCCAGTCAGAGAGCTGGAGTCTGCGGCCCTGGAAGAGGGGTGAAGATGGACGTGGCCACCTGCGGGGACATCGTGGGCTTCATAATGGGCTAGTATGCGATGCACGCTAGCACAATATGCTTTTACTTTGC
The DNA here is from genome assembly GCA_037952925.1 of Lithobates clamitans. Classification (NCBI taxonomy): domain Eukaryota; kingdom Metazoa; phylum Chordata; class Amphibia; order Anura; family Ranidae; genus Lithobates; species Lithobates clamitans. Next base: position 26,125 of record JBBGZY010003109.1, read on the forward strand.
AGGGAACAAAAGAGGAGGTAAAATCCATCATCAGTGTTTACTTCCTCTTTAAGGAACAACTAAACCACCTGAGACATAAACCTCTCTTGGTTGGGCTGAATAAACGCACTAAAAATGAACATTCTACCAAAGTTTACATATTTCAAATGATCCCAATTAAATGAACCCCAGGAATATTTTAGGAGATTAAGATCAATACGGTTAAAATATATATGGGCACACAATCGCCCCAGGATCTCCTATGCGATATTGGTAAAGGAAAAAAAAGACAGGGGGGTTAGCAGCACCTGATTTTAAGAATTATTACCAGATAATTACAATTAGATGCACAATAAAGAAGGGAAAAGTTGGGTAGATATTGAGATAACACAAAGCAAAGTAGATGTAGGAAAGATGGTATGAATACCACGACAACACCGAGAATAAACGATAATTCTCCCGCTCTACAAGACTCTGGTCCGGCCGCACCTGGAGTATGCTGTCCAGTTCTGGGCACCAGTCCTCAGGAAGGATGTACTGGAAATGGAGCGACTACAAAGAAGGGCAACAAAGCTAATAAAGGGTCTGGAGGATCTTAGTTATGAGGAAAGGTTGTGAGCTCTGAACTTATTCTCTCTGGAGAAGAGACGCTTGAGAGGGGATATGATTTCATTATATAAATACCGGACTGGTGACCCCACAATATACAAATACCGGACTGGTGACCCCACAATATATAAATACCGGACTGGTGACCCCACAATATATAAATACCGGACTGGTGACCCCACAATATATAAATACCGGACTGGTGACCCCACAATATACAAATACCGGACTGGTGACCCCACAATATACAAATACCGGACTGGTGACCCCACAATATACAAATACCGGACTGGTGACCCCACAATATACAAATACCGGACTGGTGACCCCACAATATATAAATACCGGACTGGTGACCCCACAATATATAAATACCGGACTGGTGACCCCACAATATATAAATACCGGACTGGTGACCCCACAATATACAAATACCGGACTGGTGACCCCACAATATATAAATACCGGACTGGTGACCCCACAATATACAAATACCGGACTGGTGACCCCACAATATATAAATACCGGACTGGTGACCCCACAATATATAAATACCGGACTGGTGACCCCACAATATACAAATACCGGACTGGTGACCCCACAATATACAAATACCGGACTGGTGACCCCACAATATATAAATACCGGACTGGTGACCCCACAATATACAAATACCGGACTGGTGACCCCACAATATATAAATACTGTACTGGTGACCCCACAATAGTGATCAAACTTTTTCGCAGAAGAGAGCTTAATAAGACTCGTGGCCACTCATTACAATTAGAAGAAAAGAGATTTAACCTTAAACTATGTAGAGGGTTCTTTACTGTAAGAGCGGTAAGGATGTGGAATTCCCTTCCACAGGCGGTGGTCTCAGCGGGGAGCATTGATAGCTTCAAGAAACTATTAGATAATCACCTGAATGACCGCAATATACAGGGATATACAATGTAATACTGACATATAATCACACACATAGGTTGGACTTGATGGACTTGTGTCTTTTTTCAGCCTCACCTTCTATGTAATTAGTGAGGAGCACAAATCCACTGACTAGGAAGACTTCTAGGATATGGTGGGACGGTCTGGGTAGACTAGATCATTGGGAACATAATAATGCACCTCTCATTTCTCTATTGGACACAAATTATTTTAAGCCAGGGAAAGGATTATATTTATTTTACTAGATGGGCAAAAAAAGAGGAAATATTGTTCCAGGATGTGAAGAAAGGGAAAAGAATTTGCACATTCACTGAAATGACACAAAAATGGGGAAGTTTGGCACTAGATAGATGGAGGAACACACAACTGCAGCACTTTACACAATCACTACCGCAGTGAAATATGAGGTGTGACGGGAGTCACTTTGGGCGGGGGAAGGGGGGAGGGGGGCTGGTGGCACCCAGAATCCCTTGTAGGAGGTTGGGATGTCCTTGTTTCAGCTCCCCCGGCACCTCCTATGTGTAAGTGACTCTGTGTCTATTAGGGGCACAGGGTGACCAACAAAATAATGGACATTAAGAATGTGGTTTGGATTTATCCACAATATCTCCCAGGAAATATACAAAGACTATTCCTGGTTTGTTTGATTCTGAACTCAACATGTTAGTAGAGAGATCTGATCAGATTGTCCTCTGGAGCCGGACAGTCTGCTACTGGGGACTCCTGCTATAGTCTGATGCCTATCAGACTGAGGAGGAGGAGGTCACTGTTTGTGTTGTTCATTGTAATGAAGTCTTCTGCTCTTGTTTGCGGTGTTTATGATGATGTCTATTGTCTGCAGTTGGCTTGAAGTCGGCAAAGCTGGTCTGCCCTGTGACATCGGAGTCATCCAGGTGGAATTAAAGACCCTCTGGGATGGAATTGGCCAAGTGTCAGCCCTACCCATTGTCTGATGTTTTGGGTGAATATTTGGGTTATTGTGTATGTGGAGACTGACATACTTTGCAAGTGTATACAAAGGCTGTATACTTGTCCAATAAATCATTCCATGTTCCAGTTTTGTAACTGAGCTAGTCTCACCTGGTTCTTGGTTACAATAGATGGGCTGTAATATCTGATATCTGAAGGTCCAGAATGGAGGAAGCCGTGTACTGATGGAAGCCCTCAGGTGGAGTGTGACAGGGTTCCGTGACAGGGTTCCATGACGGGGTTCCGTGACGGGGTTCCGTGACGGGGTTCCACGAGAGGGTTCCGTGACGGGGTTCCATGACGGGGTTCCATGACACTTAAAGGTTAATGGAGAAATTGTTCTGCTCCCCACTGTGTTTAAAGCAAAGTATATCCAAAATATATAAAATATTAGTAAAGGAAGCTGAACCCAAATATCCACCATATTCAGGGAAATGGGAGGAAGAAATCGGATTTATCTGAGATGAGGAATATTGAGGGAAGATTTTGAGATTAGCTTCTTTCTCATCAAGAGATGGAAAGACAATAGAGAGATGTGCCATCAATTATTAGCGAGATGGTATGTGACCCCCGCAGAGGTTCCCCCAACATGTTGGAGGGGGAGGGGGGTGCGATGCTCAGGGGACCTTCGGCCACTTATGGTGGGAATGCGTAGAGATACAGCCTTACTGGGAGGAAATTACTAAGGTGATTTATCAAATTACAGGAGAACATATCCAAGGTTGAGCCATGGAAATGTCTGTTCCGTGGTATGGGATAAAACGGTGGCCCATTCATTAAATGCAGCTAAAAGTTTGATACCGAGAATTATGGAGGATTATGGAGAATTATGGAGAACCCCAGAAGCCCCGACTATGAAAGAATGGGTAGCAAAGGTGGACTGGCTGAGATCTATAGAAGAAACAATGCATATAATAGAGGACTCCTTAGAGGTATATCATACCATATGGGGGAAATGGGGGAAATGGGGGTGGGGGATGGGAATATATATATGAAATGATGTGAATTGAAGCTCAGATTTGAATATCTGCATTGTAACTGTTTGGATCTGTTTTTAATAATGCATAAAACAATAAAAAGAGAATATATATAAAAAAATAAAAAAAACTCCTCGTTGGGTCAGCACTGGATGGGCAGATTGTGTGCTACTCATTACTTATTGTGATAACAGGAAATAGAACAGACAGTTCACATTTCACAAATATAATGATATTTTATTGGCACCTCGAAAAAGACAGTTTTACTGTACAAATACAAATAATAAATTCTGTACAGTCATAGAACCAATCAGTGAGAACTGCGATCTGTGGATCTTCCTGTGAGTGACGACACGGACATGTCTGCCCGCTATTATTCTTTAGGAGAAACCCCCATCTCTCCTCCAAGGACCATCCAGGGGGCTCCCCACCCCTCCCCCACAGACTAAGGACCATCCAGGGGGCTCCCCACCCCTCCCCCACAGACTATGGACCATCCAGGGGGCTCCCCACCCCTCCCCCACAGACTAAGGACCATCCAGGGGGCTCCCCACCCCACCCCTCCCCCACAGACTATGGACCATCCAGGGGGCTCCCCACCCCTCCCCTACAGACTATGGACCATCCAGGGGGCTCCCCACAGACTATGGACCATCCGGGGGGCTCCCCACCCCTCCCCTCCCCCACAGACTTAGGATCATCCAGGGGGCTCCCAACAGACTATGGACCATCCAGGGGGCTCCCCACCCCTCCCCCACAGACTATGGATCATCCAGGGGGCTCCCTACCCCTCTCCACAGACTATGGACCACCCAAGGGGCTCCCCACCCCTCCCACACATGGAATATGGACAGTCTTGTACCACTTTACATTGTATCACAATGGGACTTCAACATGTACTCCATGCTGCATCCTCCTGGGTAGTCTCACTCGTCTGTTGAACAGAAATCACCAATCAGAAAGTGTGTCTGAGAAAGAATGCTGGAGGAGCGAGGAGAAGGTAGGCGGAGTCCACTGAATTCCCATCACTGATTGGCCACTATGGAGGGGAAAGTGGAAGTAAATTAGAGAGAGGCCAGGAAGGAAAAGCAGAGAAAGCCCTTTCTGGGTGGAGACAATACAGAACATTCCAGAACTTTCATTAGGATTCAGGATCTGCCAGGAATGAGTGGTGATCCTGGCAAGGGAAGAGCATGGGAATACTTTCACCCATTACTGTCCTTCCCACGCCCCCCCCCCACCCCCAATATACTTCTCATGGAACAGACGTGGCTCTTGTATATATGGGGAGTCTCCAAGCAGAACAGAAATAGATTCACAGAGATGGTGACATCCAATCACGACGATGCAGACACTTGGCTCCGCTACACCTCCAATGTCTTCTGTGCTGTAGATGCCTGCAGGAGAGAGAAGAAACATCCAGCATGGAGTCACATTGTGGGAGGTGTCCACCCAGAAAACCTCAATGTACAGTCCTACTCTGTACTGGTCTCTACGTTACAATACACCGTGTTGGGTATCCGAGGTCTTTATTACAAAAATCTGCTTTTCATACTGTGAAATCCTTTTCTTCGAGTCCATTGAGGAATACAGGAAGCCTTGTGCTGTCCAGTCATACTGCCACCTACAGGAGAACTGGACACATGGTAGGCCAGCCCAGGATATCCCCTCCTACTTGGAGTATTTCTCAGTTTTGTGGCACAGCATGAATATAAACACCTACAGTATTGTCCCTCAATGGACCCCAAGAAAAGCATTTTACGGGGACTACAAAAGTCACACTTTTCTTTCTTGTTTATTGAGGAACGTGGTTAATTTCTGACTGTTGGGACATCCAAAGAAGTCCAACTGAGAGGTGGGCAAAAGCAAACAAAACTCCAACAGGCCCAAGAAAGCTAAGGAACTGTGGACCACCTGCAGCTTAAAAAGGCACTGAAAGGTCCTTACACCCCAAGGTCTTATTAGAAGAGGCCTGAAGATCCACCCAGAGCAACGGAGAGGACAAGTGAACAGAAGACCAGGCAGTAGCCTTATTAATCTGGGAAGGAGCTGCCTGCAGGACTTTCAACCCGAAGATGGCACTTAATGAGTCCTGAACATCCACCAGGTAGACCTTAGAGAATTTGTGAACAGAAGACCATCGGTAGCCTAATTTTAAAAAGAGAGAAACTGCGCTAGAGAGTCTCAATCAATCAAGTCACGGCATATAAAGTCCATAATAAATCACTATTTCTTCTTAATGGCACCACAGTGATTATACACAGACAGGAGAGTGCCCAGCTACCGTAACAAAGACCTGCTTACCACATGGCAAGCATAGGGCAGATGGCTATAATCCAGCCACGGCCTTTAGCTTGCAGATGTCAATCAAAACCGGTTCCAGCAGACTGGATGGTGCAAATCTCTCTCTCTCACCGTCTATGGAGTCCGTACTTGCTTAGGTAAATTCCCCAAAAAGAGTAGACTAACCATAGCGTAATACAGTCTAAATACTTTATTTAGAAAAAAGATATTACACTTATATCAGTAGGTTGAATAGTAAATTCTTGTGGTGACGTCAGTACGTGCCCTCCTCCAGAGGTGTTTCGTCATACGTGACGTTGTCAATGGGGAACGGGCAAGGTAATGACTTACCACCTTATATAAAGAGCCAGGCCTCGTTCTGAGTCACGAGCACACGTCTCAAAAAGTTGCCATATTGGATATGGGCAATTTATCCCTCACTTGCCAAGACGGAAACATTCACATCTGAAGCAGTTTGGATGTGAATGTTTCCATCTTGGCAAGTAAGGGATAAATTGCCCATATCCAATATGGCGCTTCTTGAGACGTGTGCTCGTGACTCAGAACGAGGCTTGGCTCTTTATATAAGGTGGTGAATCATTACGTTGCCCGTTCTCCATTGACAACGTCACGTATGACGAAGCGCGTCTGGAGGAGGGCACGTACTGACGTCACCACACAAATTTACTAGGACAACGGGCTCCGTTTGTTTGTTCCCGGCCGGCATTGTTTTTAACAGATGCGATATTCAACCTACAGATGTAAATGTAATATCTTTTTCTAAATAAAGTATTTAGAATGTATTATGCTATGGTTAGTCTTCTCTTTTTGGGGAATTTACTTAAGCAAGTACAGACTCCATAGACGGTGAGAGAGATTTGCACCATTCAGTCTGCTGGAACCGGTTTTGATTGACATCTGCAAGCTAAAGACCGTGGCTGGGTTATAGCCATCTGCCCCTTATGCTTGCCATGTGGTAAGCAGGTCTTTGTTACGGTAGCTGGGCACTCTCCTGTCTGTGTATAATCACTGTGGTGCCATTAAGAAGAAATAGTGATTTATTATGGACTTTATATGCCGTGACTTGATTGATTGAGACTCTCTAGAGCAGCTTCTCTCTTTTTAATGTTACTTTTTGTGTGTATCCCACTTCATGCTGCTGCTTGTCTATGTTTTTTATATACATTTAATTGAGTTTTTTTTTAGCGCGGTTCGTTTTGCCTTTTTAATCGGTAGTCTAATGCCACAAAGCCCAGGAGGCATTTACAGATCTAGCAGAGTGTGCCCTGATAGAAGAGGAGAGACCCAATTCTTCAGACTGTAAACTCGAGTTATGATCTGTCTGAGCCGTCTAGATATGGTGAAAGGAGAAGTTAGTTCATCCTTGTGGAGACCATCAGGAATGACAGAGAGTCCGTCTTTCTGAAGGAAGCATTGGCTTAGAGAAACTCACAGACTGAACTACATCCAGGCAATACAGAGATCTCTGAAAGAAGAAAGAATGATGCCCGAGAGGAAAGGCAAACACTACCTGAGGTAGAAAAAGAAAGTCCTGGGCCCCAACCCACCTTGTCCTTGTGTAAGACCAAAAAGGGTTCTCTACAGGATAAGGCCACCAGCTCAGACACTCGCCTCACAGAGGTGATGGCAACAGGGAATGCATGAAAGGGGAATAAACCGGATAGGTTCAAAGTGTAGGTTTAGAAGTGGCAAGAGAACAGCATTTGCATCTCACAGAGACACAGAAGAACGGACAGGGGAACCACCCTACACAAAGGTCTTTATGAAAGAATGGGAAGCCAGCAGTTTCTGGAACAAGACCACAAGGGCAGATACCGGACTCTGGATAGTGCAAAGGCCAAATGCTGCCTAGGTCATCTGTAAGGCGGCAGGGGTACATCCCACAGAGGATTTCCTGGGGTTAAAGCCTCTTGCCTCCAACATACTAAAGTATGCCCTTCCACGTACCACGATAACCTCTGCAGACACAGTAGACCTACTCGTTTTTAGCATCATGGGAATCACTGCTTAAGAGTATTCCCATCCCTCAAAATCTGGGCTTCAACTATCAGGTGTTAAGGCCAGGAACTGATGAAGAGGATGGTAAATCAATCTTTGAAACAACATCCAGGAGTTTGATGAGGTCAAGTACCACATATGTCTGAGACTGTCTAGAGCTATGGAGATCGCTGAAATGCCCTCCATCTTTATCCTAAAGAGAAGACAAGGAAGGGAGTTTTCAGGGAGGAAAGTAATAGATCAGGGTGTACTGAATCAATGGAACCAACAAAGCATCCACTACTTCCGATCCCTGGACCTGCATAGATACCCGTCCAGTTCATAGTACAATTCAACATGGAGGCCAGGAGGTCCTCATCTGGAGTCCCCCACAGGTGACATAGGTCCTGGAATATTTCTGAATGTAGGGACCACTTATCTGGGTCCACGCACTGCCTACTGAGGAAGTTTGCCTGCCAATTGTCCACGCCTGGCATGTAAACAGTGGGCAAGGCTGGAACATTGTTCTGTCCAGGACAGGATTCACGCTTTTTGCCATGGTAATGCTTCTGGTTCCTCCCTGATGGTTGATATATGCCACTGCCATGACTAAATTCTGATTGGATGTTCCTCCAAATGGGAGGTCCAGTGCTGTAAGAACAGTCAGATTGCCCAAATTTCCAGAATTTTGATGGGGAGATTTTATCTTTAGTCCAAGTTCCCTGCACTGACAAGGTGACTAGCACTCATCCTGGATATTTCAGGAGACTAGAGGAAAGTATTTCCCCAACTCCAGAGCAGGATTATAGAGCCATCAATCCTGAGACAACATGGTGGTAGATGAACCAGTCTGACCATACGATGTGGCCTTGAGATACAAGATTGGGTGGATGCCCCCTTTGGGTTTGAATACTGTGAAGAGGAACTGTTGTATCACAGGCACTGGGGCAATGAGACTTGTTCCAGAAGACCCACCATACCATGGGTTGCATTAGGATCTGCATATCTCTGAGGTGACACAGACAGGTCGAAGTAATTAACTGGGAGGGGAATGGACAGGGAACCTCTAGCTGGTATTGGAAACCGCCTTCCAAACCCAAGCCCCTGAGGTGGAGGTTATCCATGTGTCTGCAAAGGCTAATAGACTCCCCTGCTCTCCCCCTCTCTGAAAAGTGGGGGGGTGCTCCTCAGACTGAAAAATATGTATCTGAGGGTTGGTGGAATTTGGAAGACCAAGAATTGCGGGTAAACTGGTTGCCGGACTTAGTTTTGGACTTGCCAAAAAGAAGGGAGTTTGAGAAATGCCTCCCAGTCGCCTATCGGTAGGGTTCATAAAGACAGGTAGATCCTCCACTGAGATGACAGGCGCCTTGTGATGTTAGGATACTGCTGGGTTCACAGAGGGGTACACATCTTCACAAAGGGGTACAACGCTGGTAGGCATCTGGGAGGTAAAAAGACCTCGGCTGGATTTTTCCATTCTCCATAAACAGAAAAGTTTTGGCAGTCCTAGGAGCCCTAAAGAAGCGTGGACTGGGGACTCTACTGATAGAAACCACAGGTTTGAAAGTGCAAACAGCACCAACAAGAGCTGAAATGGTCCCTCCCAGTTTGGGAATAATAGCAGAAAACGGACTCCTCAGGTGCACATTTGTGTGTCAGGAACTCGAGAGACCATCACACCAGGTCTCCGGGTCTGAAGGCTTAAAGGTCACAGCAGATCAGATACAAAATCTGCACAATTAAGGCCTCTGTGGTCAGCATTTATCAGCAATATCTGGACCATAAAATCCAGCATGACTGCAGTGGAATCCTCCATTTATAGAGCAGAGGAGGCCACCACAGCCGGCAGAGCCAAGGAAGACTCTGAAGATGGCATGGACATTACCAGAAGATGAAATTCCAGGGAATCAGTGTCTGGCATCTAAAGGCTACTGGCAGCACAGGAACCATTAGTGGAGGAGGAGGTGTGAGCACCGGGTACAGCAGATCTGTCCTCCTGTGTCTAGCCCCAGACATGCGCCACATACAGTACAATGGCCAAAGGTCAGATGGATGAAGGTGACCAGGTTGTGGTAGGCAGACAGCAGGTACAAACCAAGGATTGGAGTTCCACATGTCTCCTGTAATCAGGAACATTAGTTGGATGGCAGTTCCGCAATGCTAAATGGTGGGAATCAGACCACAGATGACCTGAGCTCTCCATCCCTCGGCATTCATCCCTCGGCATCCATCCCTCGGCATCCATCCCTCGGCATCCATCCCTCGGCATCCATCCCTTCCACAGAGAGACTGACAGAAAGCGGGAAACCCAAAGGCACCTAATGGTTCCAGTAATGAGGATCCTATTGGAGCTTGGCCCACACAGCCAACTCACAAAGACAGTCATAAGAGAGAGAGTCGGGCCTAGGACTGACAGGGTCACACCTGGGACTGATGGGGTCACATCGGGATTGACGGGGTCACACCTGGGACTGACGGGGTCACACCTGGGACTGACGGGGTCACACCTGGGACTGACGGGGTCACACCTGGGACTGACAAGGTCACACCTGGAACTGACAAGGTCACACCTGGAACGGACAAGGTCACACCTGGAACGGACAAGGTCACACCTGGGACGGACAAGGTCACATCTGGAATGGACAAGGTCACACCTGGAACGGACAAGGTCACACCTGGAACTGACAGGGTCACACCTGGGACTGACAGGGTCACACCCGGGACTCAAAGGGTCACACCTGGCACTCAAAGGGTCACACCTGGGACTCAAAGGGTCACACCTGGAATGGACAAGGTCACACCTGAAATGGACAGGGTCACACCTGGAATAGACAGGGTCACACCTGGAATGGACAAGGTCACACCTGGAATGGACAAGGTCACACCTGGAATGGACAGGGTCACACCTGGAATGGACAAGGTCACACCTGGAATGGTCACACCTGGAATGGACAGGGTCACACCTGGAATGGACAAGGTCACACCTGGAATGGACAAGGTCACACCTGGAATGGACAAGGTCACACCTGGAATGGACAGGGTCACACCTGGAATGGACAGGGTCACACCTGGAATGGACAAGGTCACACCTGGAATGGTCACACCTGGAATGGACAGGGTCACACCTGGAATGGACAAGGTCACACCTGGAATGGACAAGGTCACACCTGGAATGGTCACACCTGGAATGGACAGGGTCACACCTGGAATGGACAAGGTCACACCTGGAATGGACAAGGTCACACCTGGAATGGACAGGGTCACACCTGGAATGGACAGGGTCACACCTGGAATGGACAGGGTCACACCTGGAATGGACAGGGTCACACCTGGAATGGACAGGGTCACACCTGGAATGGACAGGGTCACACCTGGAATGGACAAGGTCACACCTGGAATGGACAAGGTCACACCTGGAATGGACAGGGTCACACCTGGAATGGACAGGGTCACACCTGGAATGGACAGGGTCACACCTGGAATGGACAGGGTCACACCTGGAATGGACAAGGTCACACCTGGAATGGACAAGGTCACACCTGGGACTGACAGGGTCACACCTGGGACTGAAAGGGTCACACCTGGGACTGAAAGGGTCACACCTGGGACTGAAAGGGTCACACCTGGGACTGACAGGGTCACACCTGGGACTGACAGGGTCACACCTGGGACTGAAAGAGTCACACCTGGGACAGTAATGGACTTCAGTATACATGTCAGTGAAGAGCCCAGGTCCTGAAGGTCACATTGCAGCTCCACAATTGACCAGACCAGAGGGGTCGGGTGTGGCCCTCTTAGGTCAACCTGAAGAAAACCAAACTGATATAGAGAGCGGATCGCCAGTCATGGAGACTGAAGAAAAAAAAATCAATAAAAAAGGTCAGATTCTTCCCAGCATGGAAAACACGTCCCCCCCCCCCCCCCAGGACACTACAAAAACAGAGGCATGCTGGGTAGAGGAGGAGGGGTTACTTAATGTTTGTCATTGTACAATTCTCCTGTAGGCGGCAGTATAACCCGATAGCCAATGAATGAGGAAGACAATCTTAGTACATAATTCCCATAATCCCGTTGGAAAGGATGAGTTCCACCATCATCATCACCCTGAACTTTTATCTCACCTGCTGGATTTCCTGCATGGCTCTTCGGATGGATTTGTGGAATCGAGGGCGGGGGTGGGCCGGCTCCTCCAGTTTCTTGTGCTCCGATTGGTTGGATGCAGATTCGACGGGTGGAGAGGAGGGAACATTCTCATCTCCGAGAGACAGAGTTCTGGTCAGGAACTTCATCTCCTCACAGTCTGGACCCCAATTCTCCGTCTATAGAGAACAGACATCACATGACATCCCGCTACGGGGCTCAACCCAATCACAGACATGTGACCCCCCCTCCAGTGGCCCCTGTGTCATGTGACCCCCTCAAGTGGCCCGTGTCATGTGACCCCCCTCAAGTGGCCCATGTCATGTGACCCCCCCTCAAGTGGCCCGTGTCATGTGACCCCCCTCAAGTGGCCCGTGTCATGTGACCCCCTCAAGTGGCCCCTGTGTCATGTGACCCCCTCCAGTGGCCCTGGTGTCATGTGACCCCCCTCCAATGGCCCCGGTGTCATGTGACCCCCACCAGTGGCCCCAGTGTCATATGACCTCCTCCAGTGGCCCCAGTGTCATATGACCTCCTCCAGTGGCCCCTGTGTTATGTGACCCCCTCAAGTGGCCCTGGTGTCACGTGACCCCTCTCCAGTGGCCCGTGTCATGTGACCCTCACCTCAGTCCCTGTGTCATATGACCTCCTCCAGTGGCCCCTGTGTTATGTGACCCTCTCCAGTGGCCCCTGTGTCATGTGACCCCCTCCAGTGGCCCCTGTGTCATGTGACCCCCTCCAGTGGCCCCTGTGTCATATGACCTCCTCCAGTGGCCCCTGTGTTATGTGGCCACCCCTCAAGTGGCCCCTGTGTCATGTAACCCCCTCAAGTGGTCCCGGTGTCATGTGACCCCCCTCAATTGGCCCCGGTGTCATGTGACCCCTCCAGTGGCCCCGTTGTCATGTGACCCCTCCAGTGGCCCCGGTGTCATGTGACCCCCCTCCAGTGGCCCCGGTGTCATGTGACCCCCCTCCAGTGGCCCCGGTGTCATGTGACCCCCCTCCAGTGGCCCCGGTGTCATGTGACCCCCCTCCAGTGGCCCCGGTGTCATGTGACCCCCCTCCAGTGGCCCCGGTGTCATGTGACCCCCTCCAGTGGCCCCAGTGTCATGTGACCCCTCTCCAGTGGCCCCTGTGTCATATGACCCCCCTCCAGTGGCCCCGGTGTCATGTGACCCCCCTCCAGTGGCCCCAGTGTCATGTGACCCCTCTCCAGTGGCCCCTGTGTCATAACACCCCCTCCAGTGACCCCCCTCATCATTGGTTGCTGTGTCCCTGTGACCCCATAAAGTTAACCTCTGCCAAGTCCAGTGGTCACCCAAGTTTCTCACCTTCTCACAGGCTTCTCTCAGGGTTTCCCCATACGGCTGAAGACCAACTACGCGGTGATACTCTATGAGGGCGGAGAGCGAGGAGTGAGCGCGATCTTCACCCAGGATGACATAGCAGCCATTGCAGCGCACATCGATCATATAATGGCGGCAGCGGTCCATCCCCCTACAATATGGAGAAGATGGTAACTCTCCGGCCTGGAGGCTGAGATCCATGGCTGGGTGAGAATTACATAACAAGATACAGGAAGAGGAGGAGCAATGGAGGAAATGTGAAGGACCTGGGAGCTAAAAATAGAAAGATTACACTCTAAGGGGGACCTCTGGGGGCATCAATCTGGGGGTCCTAGTAGATGACAGCATGCCAATCAGCAGCAAGCAAAGACAGCAGTTATGGGGGATGGGGGAGATCAGTTATGGGGGATGGAGGAGATCAGTTATGGGGGATGGAGGAGATCAGTTATGGGGGATGGAGGAGATCAGTTATGGTGGATGGAGGAGATCAGTTATGGGGGATGGAGGAGATCAGTTATGGGGGATGGAGGAGATCAGTTATGGGGGATGGAGGAGATCAGTTATGGGGGATGGGGGAGGTCGGTTATGGGGGATGGAGGAGATCAGTTATGGGGGATGGAGGAGCTCAGTTATGGGGGATGGAGGAGCTCAGTTATGTGGGATGGAGGAGGTCAGTTATGGGGGATGGAGGAGATCAGTTATGGGGGATGGAGGAGATCAGTTATGGGGGATGGAGGAGATCAGTTATGGGGGATGGAGGAGCTCAGTTATGGGGGATGGAGGAGCTCAGTTATGGGGGAGGGAGGAGCTCAGTTATGGAGGATGGAGGAGCTCAGTTATGGGGGATGGAGGAGGTCAGTTATGGGGGACGGAGGAGATCAGTTATGGGGGGTGGAGGAGCTCAGTTATGGGGGGATGGAGGAGCTCAGTTATGGGGGATGGAGGAGGTCAGTTATGGGGGGTGGAGGAGGTCAGTTATGGGGGATGGAGGAGCTCAATTATGGAGGATGGAGGAGATCAGTTATGGGGGATGGAGGAGCTCAGTTATGGGGGATGGAGGAGGTCAGTTATGGGGGATGGAGGAGATCAGTTATGGGAGATGGAGGAGCTCAGTTATGGAGGATGGAGGAGATCAGTTATGGGAGATGGAGGAGGTCAGTTATGGGGGATGGAGGAGCTCAGTTATGGGGGAGGGAGGAGCTCAGTTATGGAGGATGGAGGAGCTCAGTTATGGGGGATGGAGGAGGTCAGTTATGGGGGATGGAGGAGCTCAGTCATGGGGGATGGAGGAGGTCAGTCATGGGGGATGGAGGAGATCAGTTATGGGGGATGGAGGAGATCAGTTATGGGGGATGGAGATCAGTTATGGGGGATGGAGGAGATCAGTTATGGGGAATGGAGGAGATCAGTTATGGGGATGGAGGAGGTCAGTTATGGGGGGTGGAGGAGCTCAGTTATGGGGGGATGGAGGAGCTCAGTTATGGGGGATGGAGGAGGTCAGTTATGGGGGGTGGAGGAGCTCAGTTATGGGGGAGGGAGGAGCTCAGTTATGGAGGATGGAGGAGCTCAGTTATGGGGGATGGAGGAGGTCAGTTATGGGGGACGGAGGAGATCAGTTATGGGGGGTGGAGGAGCTCAGTTATGGGGGATGGAGGAGCTCAGTTATGGGGAATGGAGGAGATCAGTTATGGGGGATGGAGGAGGTCAGTTATGGGGGATGGAGGAGATCAGTTATGGGGGATGGAGGAGATCAGTTATGGGGGATGGAGGAGCTCAGTTATGGGGGATGGAGGAGGTCAGTTATGGGGGATGGAGGAGATCAGTTATGGAGAATGGAGGCGCTCAGTTATGGGGGATGGAGGAGATCAGTTATGGGGGATGGAGGACCTCAGTTATGGGGGATGGGGGAGATCAGTTATGGGGGATGGAGGAGATCAGTTATGGGGGATGGAGGAGATCAGTTATGGGGGATGGAGGAGATCAGTTATGGGGGATGGAGGAGCTCAGTTATGGGGGATGGAGGAGATCAGTTATGGGGGATGGAGGAGCTCAGTTATGGGGGATGGAGGAGATCAGTTATGGGGGATGGAGGAGCTCAGCTATGGTGGATGGAGGAGCTCAGTTATGGGGGATGGAGGAGGTCAGTTATGGGGGATGGAGGAGATCAGTTATGGGGGATGGGGGAGATCAGTTATGGGGGGTGGAGGAGATCAGTTATGGGGGATGGAGGAGATCAGTTATGGGGGATGGAGGAGATCAGTTATGGGGGATGGAGGAGGTCAGTTATGGGGGATGGAGGAGATCAGTTATGGGGGATGGAGGAGATCAGTTATGGGGGATGGAGGAGCTCAGTTATGGGGGATGGAGGAGATCAGTTATGGGGGATGGAGGAGCTCAGTTATGGGGGATGGAGGAGCTCAGTTATGGGGGATGGGGAGATCAGTTATGGGGGATGGAGGAGGTCAGTTATGGGGGATGGAGGAGCTCAGTTATGGGGGATGGAGGAGATCAGTTATGGGGGGTGGAGGAGCTCAGTTATGGGGGATGGAGGAGATCAGTTATGGGGGATGGAGGAGATCAGTTATGGGGGGTGGAGGAGCTCAGTTATGGGGGATGGAGGAGGTCAGTTATGGTGGATGGAGGAGCTCAGTTATGGGGGATGGAGGAGATCAGTTATGGGGGATGGAGGAGATCAGTTATGGGGGGTGGAGGAGCTCAGTTATGGGGGATGGAGGAGGTCAGTTATGGTGGATGGAGGAGCTCAGTTATGGGGGATGGAGGAGATCAGTTATGGGGGATGGAGGAGATCAGTTATGGGGGATGGAGGAGATCAGTTATGGGGGATGGAGGAGGTCAGTTATGGGGGATGGAGGAGATCAGTTATGGGGGATGGAGGAGGTCAGTTATGGGGGATAGAGGAGATCAGTTATGGGGGATGGAGGAGATCAGTTATGGGGGATGGAGGAGATCAGTTATGGGGGATGGAGGAGGTCAGTTATGGGGGATGGAGGAGGTCAGTTATGGGGGATGGAGGAGGTCAGTTATGGGGGATGGAGGAGGTCAGTTATGGGAGATGGAGGAGCTCAGTTATGGGGGATGGAGGAGATCAGTTATGGGGGATGGAGGAGATCAGTTATGGGAGATGGAGGAGCTCAGTTATGGGGGATGGAGGAGGTCAGTTATGGGGGATGGAGGAGGTCAGTTATGGGAGATGGAGGAGCTCAGTTATGGGGGATGGAGGAGCTCAGTTATGGGGGATGGAGGAGGTCAGTTATGGGGGATGGAGGAGGTCAGTTATGGGGGATGGAGGAGATCAGTTATGGGGGATGGAGGAGATCAGTTATGGGGGATGGAGGAGATCAGTTATGGGAGATGGAGGAGCTCAGTTATGGAGGATGGAGGAGCTCAGTTATGGGGGATGGAGGAGGTCAGTTATGGGGGATGGAGGAGCTCAGTTATGGGGGATGGAGGAGCTCAGTTATGGGGGATGGAGGAGGTCAGTCATGGGGGATGGAGGAGATCAGTTATGGGGGATGGAGGAGCTCAGTTATGGGGGAGGAGGAGGTCAGTTATGGGGGATGGAGGAGGTCAGTTATGGGGGATGGAGGAGATCAGTTATGGGGGATGGAGGAGATCAGTTATGGGGGATGGAGGAGATCAGTTATGGGAGATGGAGGAGCTCAGTTATGGAGGATGGAGGAGCTCAGTTATGGGGGATGGAGGAGGTCAGTTATGGGGATGGAGGAGCTCAGTTATGGGGGATGGAGGAGCTCAGTTATGGGGGATGGAGGAGGTCAGTCATGGGGGATGGAGGAGATCAGTTATGGGGGATGGAGGAGATCAGTTATGGGGGGTGGAGGAGCTCAGTTATGGGGGAATGGAGGAGATCAGTTATGGGGGATGGAGGAGATCAGTTATGGGGGATGGAGGAGATCAGTTATGGGGGATGGAGGAGATCAGTTATGGGGGGGTGGAGGAGATCAGTTATGGGGGATGGAGGAGCTCAGTTATGGGGGATGGAGGAGGTCAGTTATGGGGGATGGAGGAGCTCAGTTATGGGGGATGGAGGAGGTCAGTTATAGGGGATGGAGGAGCTCAGTTATGGGGGATGGAGGGGATCAGTTATGGGGGATGGAGGAGATCAGTTATGGGGGATGGAGGAGCTCAGTTATGGGGGATGGAGGAGGTCAGTTATGGGGGATAGAGGAGGTCAGTTATGGGGGATGGAGGAGGTCAGTTATGGGGGATAGAGGAGGTCAGTTATGGGGGATGGAGGAGATCAGTTATGGGGGATGGAGGAGATCAGTTATGAGGGATGGAGGAGCTCAGTTATGGGGGATGGAGGAGATCAGTTATGGGGGTGGAGGAGATCAGTTATGGGGGATGGAGGAGATCAGTTATGGGGGATGGAGGAGGTCAGTTATGGGGGATGGAGGAGGTCAGTTATGGGGGATGGAGGAGGTCAGTTATGGGGGATGGAGGAGATCAGTTATGGGGGATGGAGGAGATCAGTTATGGGGGATGGAGGAGATCAGTTATGGGGGATGGAGGAGGTCAGTTATGGGGGATGGAGGAGATCAGTTATGGGGGATGGAGGAGATCAGTTATGGGGGATGGAGGAGCTCAGTTATGGGGGATGGAGGAGGTCAGTTATGGGGGATGGAGGATATCAGTTATGGGGGATGGAGGAGGTCAGTTATGGGGGATGGAGGAGGTCAGTTATGGGGGATGGAGGAGCTCAGTTATGGGGGATGGAGGAGATCAGTTATGGGGAATGGAGGACTTCAGTTATGGTGGATGGAGGAGCTCAGTTATGGGGGATGGAGGAGGTCAGTTATGGGGGATGGAGGAGATCAGTTATGGGGGATGGAGGAGATCAGTTATGGGGGATGGAGGAGCTCAGTTATGGGGGATGGAGGAGGTCAGTTATGGGGGATGGAGGATATCAGTTATGGGGGATGGAGGAGGTCAGTTATGGGGGATGGAGGAGGTCAGTTATGGGGGATGGAGGAGCTCAGTTATGGGGGATGGAGGAGATCAGTTATGGGGAATGGAGGACTTCAGTTATGGTGGATGGAGGAGCTCAGTTATGGGGGATGGAGGAGATCAGTTATGGGGGATGGAGGAGATCAGTTATGGGGGGTGGAGGAGGTCAGTTATGGGGGATGGAGGAGCTCAGTTATGGGGGATGGAGGAGATCAGTTATGGGGGATGGAGGAGATCAGTTATGGGGGATGGAGGAGATCAGTTATGGGGGATGGAGGAGATCAGTTATGGGGGATGGAGAAGGTCAGTTATGGGGGATGGAGGAGATCAGTTATGGGGGATGGAGGAGATCAGTTATGGTGGATGGAGGAGCTCAGTTATGGGGGATGGAGGAGCTCAGTTATGGGGGATGGAGGAGATCAGTTATGGGGGATGGAGGAGGTCAGTTATGGGGGATGGAGGAGCTCAGTTATGGGGGATGGAGGAGATCAGTTATGGGGGATGGAGGAGATCAGTTATGGGGGAGGGAGGAGATCAGTTATGGGGGATGGAGGAGATCAGTTATGGGGGATGGAGGAGATCAGTTATGGGGGATGGAGGAGATCAGTTATGGGGGATGGAGGAGATCAGTTATGGGGGATGGAGGAGATCAGTTATGGGGGATGGAGGAGATCAGTTATGGGGGATGGAGAAGGTCAGTTATGGGGGATGGAGGAGATCAGTTATGGGGGATGGAGAAGGTCAGTTATGGGGGATGGAGGAGATCAGTTATGGGGGATGGAGGAGATCAGTTATGGGGGATGGAGGAGATCAGTTATGGGGGATGGAGGAGCTCAGTTATGGGGGATGGAGGAGCTCAGTTATGGGCGATGGAGGAGATCAGTTATGGGGGATGGAGGAGATCAGTTATGGGGGATGGAGGAGCTCAGTTATGGGGGATGGAGGAGCTCAGTTATGGGCGATGGAGGAGATCAGTTATGGGGGATGGAGGAGGTCAGTTATGGGGGATGGAGGAGATCAGTTATGGGGGATGGAGGAGATCAGTTATGGGGGATGGAGGAGATCAGTTATGGGGGATGGAGGAGCTCAGTTATGGGGGATGGAGGAGATCAGTTATGGGGGATGGAGGAGATCAGTTATGGGGGATGGAGGAGATCAGTTATGGGGGATGGAGGAGCTCAGTTATGGGGGATGGAGGAGATCAGTTATGGGGGATGGAGGAGCTCAGTTATGGGGGATGGAGGAGCTCAGTTATGGGGGATGGAGGAGATCAGTTATGGAGGATGGAGGAGGTCAGTTATGGGGGATAGAGGAGGTCAGTTATGGAGGATGGAGGAGGTCAGTTATGGGGGATGGAGGAGGTCAGTTATGGGGGATGGAGGAGATCAGTTATGGGGGGTGGAGGAGGTCAGTTATGGGGGATGGAGGAGGTCAGTTATGGGGGATGGAGGAGGTCAGTTATGGGGGATAGAGGAGGTCAGTTATGGGGGATGGAGGAGATCAGTTATGGGGGATGGAGGAGATCAGTTATGGGGGATGGAGGAGATCAGTTATGGGGGATGGAGGAGGTCAGTTATGGGGGATGGAGGAGGTCAGTTATGGGGGATGGAGGAGCTCAGTTATGGGGGATGGAGGAGCTCAGTTATGGGGGATAGAGGAGGTCAGTTATGGGGGATAGAGGAGCTCAGTTATGGGGGATGGAGGAGATCAGTTATGGGGGATGGAGGAGGTCAGTTATGGGGGATGGAGGAGATCAGTTATGGGGGATGGAGGAGATCAGTTATGGGGGATGGAGGAGCTCAGTTATGGGGGATGGAGGAGATCAGTTATGGGGGATGGAGGAGGTCAGTTATGGGGGATGGAGGAGATCAGTTATGGGGGATGGAGGAGATCAGTTATGGGGGATGGAGGAGCTCAGTTATGGGGGATGGAGGAGCTCAGTTATGGGGGATGGAGGAGGTCAGTTATGGGGGATGGAGGAGATCAGTTATGGGGGATGGAGGAGATCAGTTATGGGGGATGGAGGAGGTCAGTTATGGGGGATGGAGGAGATCAGTTATGGGGGATGGAGGAGATCAGTTATGGGGGATGGAGGAGGTCAGTTATGGGGGATGGAGGAGGTCAGTTATGGGGGATAGAGGAGGTCAGTTATGGGGGATGGAGGAGATCAGTTATGGGGGATGGAGGAGATCAGTTATGGGGGATGGAGGAGATCAGTTATGGGGGATGGAGGAGGTCAGTTATGGGGGATGGAGGAGATCAGTTATGGGGGGTGGAGGAGGTCAGTTATGGGGGATGGAGGAGGTCAGTTATGGGGGATAGAGGAGGTCAGTTATGGGGGATGGAGGAGATCAGTTATGGGGGATGGAGGAGATCAGTTATGGGGGATGGAGGAGATCAGTTATGGGGGATGGAGGAGGTCAGTTATGGGGGATGGAGGAGCTCAGTTATGGGGGATGGAGGAGCTCAGTTATGGGGGATGGAGGAGCTCAGTTATGGGGGATGGAGGAGGTCAGTTATGGGGGATAGAGGAGGTCAGTTATGGGGGATGGAGGAGGTCAGTTATGGGGGATGGAGGAGATCAGTTATGGGGGATGGAGGAGATCAGTTATGGGGGATGGAGGAGCTCAGTTATGGGGGATGGAGGAGATCAGTTATGGGGGATGGAGGAGGTCAGTTATGGGGGATGGAGGAGATCAGTTATGGGGGATGGAGGAGATCAGTTATGGGGGATGGAGGAGATCAGTTATGGGGGATGGAGGAGCTCAGTTATGGGGGATGGAGGAGGTCAGTTATGGGGGATGGAGGAGATCAGTTATGGGGGATGGAGGAGATCAGTTATGGGGGATGGAGGAGGTCAGTTATGGGGGATGGAGGAGATCAGTTATGGGGGATGGAGGAGATCAGTTATGGGGGATGGAGGAGGTCAGTTATGGGGGATGGAGGAGGTCAGTTATGGGGGATAGAGGAGGTCAGTTATGGGGGATGGAGGAGATCAGTTATGGGGGATGGAGGAGCTCAGTTATGGGGGATGGAGGAGCTCAGTTATGGGGGATGGAGGAGCTCAGTTATGGGGGATGGAGGAGATCAGTTATGGAGGATGGAGGAGGTCAGTTATGGGGGATAGAGGAGATCAGTTATGGGGGATGGAGGAGCTCAGTTATGGGGGATGGAGGAGCTCAGTTATGGGGGATGGAGGAGGTCAGTTATGGGGGATAGAGGAGATCAGTTATGGGGGATGGAGGAGCTCAGTTATGGGGGATGGAGGAGCTCAGTTATGGGGGATGGAGGAGGTCAGTTATGGGGGATAGAGGAGATCAGTTATGGGGGATGGAGGAGCTCAGTTATGGGGGATGGAGGAGCTCAGTTATGGGGGATGGAGGAGCTCAGTTATGGGGGATGGAGGAGATCAGTTATGGAGGATGGAGGAGGTCAGTTATGGGGGATAGAGGAGGTCAGTTATGGAGGATGGAGGAGGTCAGTTATGGGGGATAGAGGAGGTCAGTTATGGGGGATAGAGGAGGTCAGTTATGGGGGATGGAGGAGATCAGTTATGGGGGATGGAGGAGATCAGTTATGGGGGATGGAGGAGCTCAGTTATGGGGGATGGAGGAGATCAGTTATGGGGGATGGAGGAGATCAGTTATGGGGGATGGAGGGACTCAGTTATGGGGGATGGAGGAGATCAGTTATGGGGGATGGAGGAGATCAGTTATGGGGGATGGAGGAGGTCAGTTATAGGGGATGGAGGAGCTCAGTTATGGGGGATGGAGGAGGTCAGTTATGGGGGATGGAGGAGATCAGTTATGGGGGATGGAGGAGATCAGTTATGGGGGATGGAGGAGATCAGTTATGGGGGATGGAGGAGGTCAGTTATGGGGGGTGGAGGAGATCAGTTATGGGGGATGGAGGAGATCAGTTATGGGGGATGGAGGAGATCAGTTATGGGAGATGGAGGAGATCAGTTATGGGGGATGGAGGAGGTCAGTTATGGGGGATGGAGGAGGTCAGTTATGGGGGATGGAGGAGATCAGTTATGGTGGATGGAGGAGCTCAGTTATGGGGGATGGAGGAGCTCAGTTATGGGGGATGGAGGAGGTCAGTTATGGGGGATGGAGGAGATCAGTTATGGTGGATGGAGGAGCTCAGTTATGGTGGATGGAGGAGCTCAGTTATGGGGGATGGAGGAGATCAGTTATGGGGGATGGAGGAGATCAGTTATGGGGGATGGAGGAGATCAGTTATGGGGGATGGAGGAGGTCAGTTATGGTGGATGGAGGAGATCAGTTATGGGGGATGGAGGAGATCAGTTATGGGGGATGGAGGAGGTCAGTTATGGTGGATGGAGGAGATCAGTTATGGGGGATGGAGGAGATCAGTTATGGGGGATGGAGGAGCTCAGTTATGGGGGATGGAGGAGGTCAGTTATGGGGGATGGAGGAGGTCAGTTATGGGGGTGGAGGAGGTCAGTTATGGGGGATGGAGGAGATCAGTTATGGTGGATGGAGGAGCTCAGTTATGGGGGATGGAGGAGGTCAGTTATGGGGGATGGAGGAGGTCAGTTATGGGGGTGGAGGAGGTCAGTTATGGGGGATGGAGGAGGTCAGTTATGGGGGATGGAGGAGGTCAGTTATGGGGGATGGAGGAGGTCAGTTATGGGGGATGGAGGAGCTCAGTTATGGGGGATGGAGGAGCTCAGTTATGGGGGATGGAGGAGGTCAGTTATGGGGGATAGAGGAGGTCAGTTATGGGGGATGGAGGAGATCAGTTATGGGGGATGGAGGAGATCAGTTATGGGGGATGGAGGAGCTCAGTTATGGGGGATGGAGGAGATCAGTTATGGGGGGGTGGAGGAGATCAGTTATGGGGGATGGAGGAGATCAGTTATGGGGGATGGAGGAGATCAGTTATGAGGGATGGAGGAGGTCAGTTATGGGGGTGGAGGAGTTCAGTTATGGGGGATGGAGGAGATCAGTTATGGGGGATGGAGGGACTCAGTTATGGGGGATGGAGGAGATCAGTTATGGGGGATGGAGGAGATCAGTTATGGGGGATGGAGGAGGTCAGTTATAGGGGATGGAGGAGCTCAGTTATGGGGGATGGAGGAGGTCAGTTATGGGGGATGGAGGAGATCAGTTATGGGGGATGGAGGAGATCAGTTATGGGGGATGGAGGAGATCAGTTATGGGGGATGGAGGAGATCAGTTATGGGGGATGGAGGAGATCAGTTATGGGGGATGGAGGAGGTCAGTTATGGGGGATGGAGGACCTCAGTTATGGGGGATGGAGGAGCTCAGTTATGGGGGATGGAGGAGATCAGTTATGGGGATGGAGGAGATCAGTTATGGGGATGGAGGAGCTCAGTTATGGGGGATGGAGGAGATCAGTTATGGGGGATGGAGGAGATCAGTTATGGGGGATGGAGGAGATCAGTTATGGGGGATGGAGGAGATCAGTTATGGGGGATGGAGGAGATCAGTTATGGGGGATGGAGGAGGTCAGTTATGGGGGATGGAGGAGATCAGTTATGGGGGATGGAGGAGATCAGTTATGGGGGATGGAGGAGCTCAGTTATGGGGGATGGAGGAGGTCAGTTATGGGGGATGGAGGATATCAGTTATGGGGGATGGAGGAGGTCAGTTATGGGGGATGGAGGAGGTCAGTTATGGGGGATGGAGGAGCTCAGTTATGGGGGATGGAGGAGATCAGTTATGGGGAATGGAGGACTTCAGTTATGGTGGATGGAGGAGCTCAGTTATGGGGGATGGAGGAGGTCAGTTATGGGGGATGGAGGATATCAGTTATGGGGGATGGAGGAGATCAGTTATGGGGGATGGAGGAGCTCAGTTATGGGGGATGGAGGAGGTCAGTTATGGGGGATGGAGGATATCAGTTATGGGGGATGGAGGAGGTCAGTTATGGGGGATGGAGGAGGTCAGTTATGGGGGATGGAGGAGCTCAGTTATGGGGGATGGAGGAGATCAGTTATGGGGAATGGAGGACTTCAGTTATGGTGGATGGAGGAGCTCAGTTATGGGGGATGGAGGAGATCAGTTATGGGGGATGGAGGAGATCAGTTATGGGGGGTGGAGGAGGTCAGTTATGGGGGATGGAGGAGCTCAGTTATGGGGGATGGAGGAGATCAGTTATGGGGAATGGAGGACTTCAGTTATGGTGGATGGAGGAGCTCAGTTATGGGGGATGGAGGAGATCAGTTATGGGGGATGGAGGAGATCAGTTATGGGGGGTGGAGGAGGTCAGTTATGGGGGATGGAGGAGCTCAGTTATGGGGGATGGAGGAGATCAGTTATGGGGGATGGAGGAGCTCAGTTATGGGGGATGGAGGAGGTCAGTTATGGGGAATGGAGGTGGTCAGTTATGGGGGATGGAGAAGCTCAGTTATGGGGAATGGAGGACTTCAGTTATGGTGGATGGAGGAGCTCAGTTATGGGGGATGGAGGAGATCAGTTATGGTGGATGGAGGACCTCAGTTATGGGGAATGGAGGAGCTCAGTTATGGGGGATGGAGGAGCTCAGTTATGGGGAATGGAGGACTTTAGTTATGGTGGATGGAGGAGCTCAGTTATGGGGGATGGAGGAGATCAGTTATGGGGGATGGAGGAGATTAGTTATGGTGGATGGAGGAGCTCAGTTATGGGGGATGGAGGAGATCAGTTATGGTGGATGGAGGAGCTCAGTTATGGGGGATGGAGGAGCTCAGTTATGGGGGATGGAGGAGATCAGTTATGGGGGATGGAGGAGGTCAGTTATGGGGGATGGAGGAGCTCAGTTATGGGGGATGGAGGAGATCAGTTATGGGGGATGGAGGAGATCAGTTATGGGGGAGGGAGGAGATCAGTTATGGGGGATGGAGGAGATCAGTTATGGGGGATGGAGGAGATCAGTTATGGGGGATGGAGGAGATCAGTTATGGGGGATGGAGGAGATCAGTTATGGGGGATGGAGGAGATCAGTTATGGGGGATGGAGGAGATCAGTTATGGGGGATGGAGAAGGTCAGTTATGGGGGATGGAGGAGATCAGTTATGGGGGATGGAGGAGATCAGTTATGGGGGATGGAGGAGATCAGTTATGGGGGATGGAGGAGCTCAGTTATGGGGGATGGAGGAGCTCAGTTATGGGCGATGGAGGAGATCAGTTATGGGGGATGGAGGAGATCAGTTATGGGGGATGGAGGAGCTCAGTTATGGGGGATGGAGGAGCTCAGTTATGGGCGATGGAGGAGATCAGTTATGGGGGATGGAGGAGGTCAGTTATGGGGGATGGAGGAGATCAGTTATGGGGGATGGAGGAGATCAGTTATGGGGGATGGAGGAGATCAGTTATGGGGGATGGAGGAGCTCAGTTATGGGGGATGGAGGAGATCAGTTATGGGGGATGGAGGAGATCAGTTATGGGGGATGGAGGAGATCAGTTATGGGGGATGGAGGAGCTCAGTTATGGGGGATGGAGGAGATCAGTTATGGGGGATGGAGGAGCTCAGTTATGGGGGATGGAGGAGCTCAGTTATGGGGGATGGAGGAGATCAGTTATGGGGGATGGAGGAGATCAGTTATAGGGGATGGAGGAGGTCAGTTATAGTGGATGGAGGAGGTCAGTTATGGAGGATGGAGGAGGTCAGTTATGGGGGATGGAGGAGGTCAGTTATGGGGGATGGAGGAGATCAGTTATGGGGGGTGGAGGAGGTCAGTTATGGGGGATGGAGGAGGTCAGTTATGGGGGATAGAGGAGGTCAGTTATGGGGGATGGAGGAGATCAGTTATGGGGGATGGAGGAGATCAGTTATGGGGGATGGAGGAGATCAGTTATGGGGGATGGAGGAGGTCAGTTATGGGGGATGGAGGAGGTCAGTTATGGGGGATGGAGGAGCTCAGTTATGGGGGATGGAGGAGCTCAGTTATGGGGGATAGAGGAGGTCAGTTATGGGGGATAGAGGAGCTCAGTTATGGGGGATGGAGGAGATCAGTTATGGGGGATGGAGGAGGTCAGTTATGGTGGATGGAGGAGATCAGTTATGGGGGATGGAGGAGATCAGTTATGGGGGATGGAGGAGGTCAGTTATGGGGGATGGAGGAGATCAGTTATGGGGGATGGAGGAGATCAGTTATGGGGGATGGAGGAGCTCAGTTATGGGGGATGGAGGAGCTCAGTTATGGGGGATGGAGGAGGTCAGTTATGGGGGATGGAGGAGATCAGTTATGGGGGATGGAGGAGATCAGTTATGGGGGATGGAGGAGGTCAGTTATGGGGGATGGAGGAGATCAGTTATGGGGGATGGAGGAGATCAGTTATGGGGGATGGAGGAGATCAGTTATGGGGGATGGAGGAGATCAGTTATGGGGGATGGAGGAGGTCAGTTATGGGGGATGGAGGAGGTCAGTTATGGGGGATGGAGGAGCTCAGTTATGGGGGATGGAGGAGATCAGTTATGGGGGATGGAGGAGATCAGTTATGGGGGATGGAGGAGGTCAGTTATGGGGGATGGAGGAGATCAGTTATGGGGGATGGAGGAGGTCAGTTATGGGGGATGGAGGAGATCAGTTATGGGGGATGGAGGAGGTCAGTTATGGGGGATGGAGGAGATCAGTTATGGGGGGTGGAGGAGGTCAGTTATGGGGGATGGAGGAGGTCAGTTATGGGGGATAGAGGAGGTCAGTTATGGGGGATGGAGGAGATCAGTTATGGGGGATGGAGGAGATCAGTTATGGGGGATGGAGGAGATCAGTTATGGGGGATGGAGGAGGTCAGTTATGGGGGATGGAGGAGCTCAGTTATGGGGGATGGAGGAGCTCAGTTATGGGGGATGGAGGAGCTCAGTTATGGGGGATGGAGGAGGTCAGTTATGGGGGATAGAGGAGGTCAGTTATGGGGGATGGAGGAGGTCAGTTATGGGGGATGGAGGAGATCAGTTATGGGGGATGGAGGAGATCAGTTATGGGGGATGGAGGAGCTCAGTTATGGGGGATGGAGGAGATCAGTTATGGGGGATGGAGGAGATCAGTTATGGGGGATGGAGGAGATCAGTTATGGGGGATGGAGGAGCTCAGTTATGGGGGATGGAGGAGGTCAGTTATGGGGGATGGAGGAGATCAGTTATGGGGGATGGAGGAGATCAGTTATGGGGGATGGAGGAGGTCAGTTATGGGGGATGGAGGAGATCAGTTATGGGGGATGGAGGAGATCAGTTATGGGGGATGGAGGAGGTCAGTTATGGGGGATGGAGGAGGTCAGTTATGGGGGATAGAGGAGGTCAGTTATGGGGGATGGAGGAGATCAGTTATGGGGGATGGAGGAGCTCAGTTATGGGGGATGGAGGAGCTCAGTTATGGGGGATGGAGGAGATCAGTTATGGAGGATGGAGGAGGTCAGTTATGGGGGATAGAGGAGATCAGTTATGGGGGATGGAGGAGCTCAGTTATGGGGGATGGAGGAGCTCAGTTATGGGGGATGGAGGAGGTCAGTTATGGGGGATAGAGGAGATCAGTTATGGGGGATGGAGGAGCTCAGTTATGGGGGATGGAGGAGCTCAGTTATGGGGGATGGAGGAGCTCAGTTATGGGGGATGGAGGAGCTCAGTTATGGGGGATGGAGGAGATCAGTTATGGAGGATGGAGGAGGTCAGTTATGGGGGATAGAGGAGGTCAGTTATGGAGGATGGAGGAGGTCAGTTATGGGGGATAGAGGAGGTCAGTTATGGGGGATAGAGGAGGTCAGTTATGGGGGATGGAGGAGATCAGTTATGGGGGATGGAGGAGATCAGTTATGGGGGATGGAGGAGCTCAGTTATGGGGGATGGAGGAGATCAGTTATGGGGGATGGAGGAGATCAGTTATGGGGGATGGAGGGACTCAGTTATGGGGGATGGAGGAGATCAGTTATGGGGGATGGAGGAGATCAGTTATGGGGGATGGAGGAGGTCAGTTATAGGGGATGGAGGAGCTCAGTTATGGGGGATGGAGGAGGTCAGTTATGGGGGATGGAGGAGATCAGTTATGGGGGATGGAGGAGATCAGTTATGGGGGATGGAGGAGATCAGTTATGGGGGATGGAGGAGGTCAGTTATGGGGGGTGGAGGAGATCAGTTATGGGGGATGGAGGAGATCAGTTATGGGGGATGGAGGAGATCAGTTATGGGAGATGGAGGAGATCAGTTATGGGGGATGGAGGAGGTCAGTTATGGGGGATGGAGGAGGTCAGTTATGGGGGATGGAGGAGATCAGTTATGGGAGATGGAGGAGATCAGTTATGGGGGATGGAGGAGGTCAGTTATGGGGGATGGAGGAGGTCAGTTATGGGGGATGGAGGAGATCAGTTATGGTGGATGGAGGAGCTCAGTTATGGGGGATGGAGGAGCTCAGTTATGGGGGATGGAGGAGATCAGTTATGGGGGATGGAGGAGATCAGTTATGGGGGATGGAGGAGATCAGTTATGGTGGATGGAGGAGCTCAGTTATGGGGGATGGAGGAGATCAGTTATGGGGGATGGAGGAGATCAGTTATGGGGGATGGAGGAGATCAGTTATGGGGGATGGAGGAGGTCAGTTATGGTGGATGGAGGAGATCAGTTATGGGGGATGGAGGAGATCAGTTATGGGGGATGGAGGAGGTCAGTTATGGTGGATGGAGGAGATCAGTTATGGGGGATGGAGGAGATCAGTTATGGGGGATGGAGGAGCTCAGTTATGGGGGATGGAGGAGGTCAGTTATGGGGGATGGAGGAGGTCAGTTATGGGGGTGGAGGAGGTCAGTTATGGGGGATGGAGGAGATCAGTTATGGGGGATGGAGGAGCTCAGTTATGGGGGTGGAGGAGGTCAGTTATGGGGGTGGAGGAGATCAGTTATGGGGGGTGGAGGAGATCAGTTATGGGGGATGGAGGAGATCAGTTATGGGGGATGGAGGAGATCAGTTATGGGGGGTGGAGGAGATCAGTTATGGGGGTGGAGGAGATCAGTTATGGGGGGTGGAGGAGATCAGTTATGGGGGATGGAGGAGATCAGTTATGGGGGATGGAGGAGATCAGTTATGGGGGATGGAGGAGATCAGTTATGGGGGATGGAGGAGATCAGTTATGGGGGATGGAGGAGATCAGTTATGGGAGATGGAGGAGATCAGTTATGGGGGATGGAGGAGATCAGTTATGGGGGATGGAGGAGATCAGTTATGGGGGATGGAGGAGATCAGTTATGGGAGATGGAGGAGATCAGTTATGGGGGATGGAGGAGATCAGTTATGGGGGATGGAGGAGATCAGTTATGGGGGATGGAGGAGATCAGTTATGGGGGATGGGGGAGATCAGTTATGGGGGATGGAGGAGGTCAGTTATGGGGGATGGAGGAGGTCAGTTATGGGGGATGGAGGAGGTCAGTTATGGGGGATGGAGGATATCAGTTATGGGGGATGGAGGAGGTCAGTTATGGGGGATGGAGGAGGTCAGTTATGGGGGGTGGAGGAGGTCAGTTATGGGGGATGGAGGAGATCAGTTATGGGGGATGGAGGAGATCAGTTATGGGGGATGGAGGAGCTCAGTTATGGGGGATGGAGGAGGTCAGTTATGGGGGATGGAGGAGGTCAGTTATGGGGGGATGGAGGAGGTCAGTTATGGGGGATGGAGAAGCTCAGTTATGGGGGATGGAGGAGCTCAGTTATGGGGGAGGGAGGAGCTCAGTTATGGAGGATGGAGGAGCTCAGTTATGGGGGTGGAGGAGATCAGTTATGGGGGAGGAAGGAGGTCAGTTATGGGGGATGGAGAAGCTCAGTTATGGGGGATGGAGGAGCTCAGTTATGGGGGAGGAAGGAGGTCAGTTATGGGGGATGGAGAAGCTCAGTTATGGGGGGTGGAGGAGCTCAGTTATGGGGGTGGAGGAGATCAGTTATGGGGGATGGAGGAGGTCAGTTATGGGGGATGGAGGAGCTCAGTTATGGAGGATGGAGGAGCTCAGTTATGGGGGTGGAGGAGATCAGTTATGGGGGATGGAGGAGGTCAGTTATGGGGGATGGAGGAGCTCAGTTATGGGGGATGGAGGAGATCAGTTATGGGGAATGGAGGACTTCAGTTATGGTGGATGGAGGAGCTCAGTTATGGGGGATGGAGGAGATCAGTTATGGGGGATGGAGGAGATCAGTTATGGGGGGTGGAGGAGGTCAGTTATGGGGGATGGAGGAGCTCAGTTATGGGGGATGGAGGAGATCAGTTATGGGGGATGGAGGAGATCAGTTATGGGGGATGGAGGAGATCAGTTATGGGGGATGGAGGAGATCAGCTATGGGGGATGGAGGAGATCAGTTATGGGGGTGGAGGAGATCAGTTATGGGGGTGGAGGAGATCAGTTATGGGGGATGGAGGAGATCAGTTATGGGGGATGGAGGAGATCAGTTATGGGGGATGGAGGAGATCAGTTATGGGGGATGGAGGAGATCAGTTATGGGGGATGGAGGAGATCAGTTATGGGGGATGGAGGAGATCAGTTATGGGGGGTGGAGGAGATCAGTTATGGGGGAGGAAGGAGGTCAGTTATGGGGGATGGAGAAGCTCAGTTATGGGGGATGGAGGAGCTCAGTTATGGGGGAGGGAGGAGCTCAGTTATGGAGGATGGAGGAGCTCAGTTATGGGGGTGGAGGAGATCAGTTATGGGGGATGGAGGAGGTCAGTTATGGGGGATGGAGGAGCTCAGTTATGGGGGATGGAGGAGATCAGTTATGGGGAATGGAGGACTTCAGTTATGGTGGATGGAGGAGCTCAGTTATGGGGGATGGAGGAGATCAGTTATGGGGGATGGAGGAGATCAGTTATGGGGGGTGGAGGAGGTCAGTTATGGGGGATGGAGGAGCTCAGTTATGGGGGATGGAGGAGATCAGTTATGGGGGATGGAGGAGATCAGTTATGGGGGTGGAGGAGATCAGTTATGGGGGGTGGAGGAGATCAGTTATGGGGGATGGAGGAGATCAGTTATGGGGGATGGAGGAGATCAGTTATGGGGGATGGAGGAGATCAGTTATGGGGGATGGAGGAGATCAGTTATGGGGGATGGAGGAGCTCAGTTATGGGGGGTGGAGGAGATCAGTTATGGGGGATGGAGGAGGTCAGTTATGGGGGATGGAGGAGGTCAGTTATGGGGGGTGGAGGAGATCAGTTATGGGGGATGGAGGAGGTCAGTTATGGGGGATGGAGGAGCTCAGTTATGTGGGATGGAGGAGGTCAGTTATGGGGGATGGAGGAGCTCAGTTATGGGGAATGGAGGAGGTCAGTTATGGGGGATGGAGGAGCTCAGTTATGGGGGATGGAGGAGATCAGCTATGGGGGATGGAGGAGGTCAGTTATGGGGGATGGAGGAGCTCAGTTATGGGGGTGGAGGAGATCAGTTATGGGGGATGGAGGAGATCAGTTATGGGGGATGGAGGAGGTCAGTTATGGGGGGATGGAGGAGGTCAGTTATGGGGGATGGAGAAGCTCAGTTATGGGGGATGGAGGAGCTCAGTTATGGGGGAGGGAGGAGCTCAGTTATGGAGGATGGAGGAGCTCAGTTATGGGGGTGGAGGAGATCAGTTATGGGGGATGGAGGAGGTCAGTTATGGGGGATGGAGGAGCTCAGTTATGGGGGATGGAGGAGATCAGTTATGGGGAATGGAGGACTTCAGTTATGGTGGATGGAGGAGCTCAGTTATGGGGGATGGAGGAGATCAGTTATGGGGGATGGAGGAGATCAGTTATGGGGGGTGGAGGAGGTCAGTTATGGGGGATGGAGGAGCTCAGTTATGGGGGATGGAGGAGATCAGTTATGGGGGATGGAGGAGCTCAGTTATGGGGGATGGAGGAGGTCAGTTATGGGGAATGGAGGTGGTCAGTTATGGGGGATGGAGGAGCTCAGTTATGGGGAATGGAGGACTTCAGTTATGGTGGATGGAGGAGCTCAGTTATGGGGGATGGAGGAGATCAGTTATGGTGGATGGAGGACCTCAGTTATGGGGAATGGAGGAGCTCAGTTATGGTGGATGGAGGACCTCAGTTATGGGGAATGGAGGAGCTCAGTTATGGGGGATGGAGGAGCTCAGTTATGGGGAATGGAGGTGGTCAGTTATGGGGGATGGAGGAGCTCAGTTATGGGGGATGGAGGAGATCAGTTATGGGGGATGGAGGAGATTAGTTATGGTGGATGGAGGAGCTCAGTTATGGGGGATGGAGGAGATCAGTTATGGTGGATGGAGGACTTCAGTTATGGTGGATGGAGGAGCTCAGTTATGGGGGATGGAGGAGATCAGTTATGGGGGATGGAGGAGATCAGTTATGGGGGATGGAGGAGCTCAGTTAGGGGGGATGGAGGAGCTCAGTTATGGGGGATGGAGGAGATCAGTTATGGGGGATGGAGGAGCTCAGTTATGGGGAATGGAGGTGGTCAGTTATGGGGGATGGAGGAGCTCAGTTATGGGGAATGGAGGACTTTAGTTATGGTGGATGGAGGAGCTCAGTTATGGGGGATGGAGGAGATCAGTTATGGTGGATGGAGGACTTCAGTTATGGTGGATGGAGGAGCTCAGTTATGGGGGATGGAGGAGGTCAGTTAGGGGGGATGGAGGAGATCAGTTATGGGGGATGGAGGAGGTCAGTTATGGGGGATGGAGGAGGTCAGTTATGGGGGATGGAGGAGGTCAGTTATGGGGGATGGAGGAGATCAGTTATGGGGGATGGAGGAGGTCAGTTATGGGGATGGAGGAGGTCAGTTATGGAGGATGGAGGAGCTCAGTTATGGGGGATAGAGGAGCTCAGTTATGGGGGATGGAGGAGCTCAGTTATGGGGGATGGAGGAGATCAGTTATGGGGGATGGAGGAGATCAGTTATGGGGGATGGAGGAGGTCAGTTATGGGGGATGGAGGAGATCAGTTATGGGGGATGGAGGAGATCAGTTATGGGGGATGGAGGAGATCAGTTATGGGGGATGGAGG
Organism: Lithobates clamitans; assembly: GCA_037952925.1. Lineage (NCBI taxonomy): Eukaryota > Metazoa > Chordata > Amphibia > Anura > Ranidae > Lithobates > Lithobates clamitans. The sequence continues at coordinate 59,319 of JBBGZY010003109.1, forward strand.
AGATCAGTTATGGGGGATGGAGGAGATCAGTTATGGGGGATGGAGGAGATCAGTTATGGGGGATGGAGGAGCTCAGTTATGGGGGATGGAGGAGGTCAGTTATGGGGGATGGAGGAGCTCAGTTATGGGGGATGGAGGAGGTCAGTTATGGGGGATGGAGGAGCTCAGTTATGGGGGATGAAGGAGCTCAGTTATGGGGGATGGAGGAGCTCAGTTATGGGGGATGGAGGAGATCAGTTATGGTGGATGGAGGACTTCAGTTATGGTGGATGGAGGAGCTCAGTTATGGGGGATGGAGGAGGTCAGTTAGGGGGGATGGAGGAGATCAGTTATGGGGGATGGAGGAGGTCAGTTATGGGGGATGGAGGAGGTCAGTTATGGGGGATGGAGGAGGTCAGTTATGGGGGATGGAGGAGATCAGTTATGGGGGATGGAGGAGGTCAGTTATGGGGATGGAGGAGGTCAGTTATGGAGGATGGAGGAGCTCAGTTATGGGGGATAGAGGAGCTCAGTTATGGGGGATGGAGGAGCTCAGTTATGGGGGATGGAGGAGATCAGTTATGGGGGATGGAGGAGATCAGTTATGGGGGATGGAGATCAGTTATGGGGGATGGAGGAGATCAGTTATGGGGGGTGGAGGAGGTCAGTTATGGGGGATGGAGGAGCTCAGTTATGGGGGATGGAGGAGATCAGTTATGGGGGATGGAGGAGCTCAGTTATGGGGGATGGAGGAGGTCAGTTATGGGGAATGGAGGTGGTCAGTTATGGGGGATGGAGGAGCTCAGTTATGGGGAATGGAGGACTTCAGTTATGGTGGATGGAGGAGCTCAGTTATGGGGGATGGAGGAGATCAGTTATGGTGGATGGAGGACCTCAGTTATGGGGAATGGAGGAGCTCAGTTATGGTGGATGGAGGACCTCAGTTATGGGGAATGGAGGAGCTCAGTTATGGGGGATGGAGGAGCTCAGTTATGGGGAATGGAGGTGGTCAGTTATGGGGGATGGAGGAGCTCAGTTATGGGGGATGGAGGAGATCAGTTATGGGGGATGGAGGAGATTAGTTATGGTGGATGGAGGAGCTCAGTTATGGGGGATGGAGGAGATCAGTTATGGTGGATGGAGGACTTCAGTTATGGTGGATGGAGGAGCTCAGTTATGGGGGATGGAGGAGATCAGTTATGGGGGATGGAGGAGATCAGTTATGGGGGATGGAGGAGCTCAGTTAGGGGGGATGGAGGAGCTCAGTTATGGGGGATGGAGGAGATCAGTTATGGGGGATGGAGGAGCTCAGTTATGGGGAATGGAGGTGGTCAGTTATGGGGGATGGAGGAGCTCAGTTATGGGGAATGGAGGACTTTAGTTATGGTGGATGGAGGAGCTCAGTTATGGGGGATGGAGGAGATCAGTTATGGTGGATGGAGGACTTCAGTTATGGTGGATGGAGGAGCTCAGTTATGGGGGATGGAGGAGGTCAGTTAGGGGGGATGGAGGAGATCAGTTATGGGGGATGGAGGAGGTCAGTTATGGGGGATGGAGGAGGTCAGTTATGGGGGATGGAGGAGGTCAGTTATGGGGGATGGAGGAGATCAGTTATGGGGGATGGAGGAGGTCAGTTATGGGGATGGAGGAGGTCAGTTATGGAGGATGGAGGAGCTCAGTTATGGGGGATAGAGGAGCTCAGTTATGGGGGATGGAGGAGCTCAGTTATGGGGGATGGAGGAGATCAGTTATGGGGGATGGAGGAGATCAGTTATGGGGGATGGAGGAGGTCAGTTATGGGGGATGGAGGAGATCAGTTATGGGGGATGGAGGAGATCAGTTATGGGGGATGGAGGAGATCAGTTATGGGGGATGGAGGAGATCAGTTATGGGGGATGGAGGAGATCAGTTATGGGGGATGGAGGAGATCAGTTATGGGGGATGGAGGAGCTCAGTTATGGGGGATGGAGGAGGTCAGTTATGGGGGATGGAGGAGCTCAGTTATGGGGGATGGAGGAGGTCAGTTATGGGGGATGGAGGAGCTCAGTTATGGGGGATGAAGGAGCTCAGTTATGGGGGATGGAGGAGCTCAGTTATGGGGGATGGAGGAGATCAGTTATGGTGGATGGAGGACTTCAGTTATGGTGGATGGAGGAGCTCAGTTATGGGGGATGGAGGAGGTCAGTTAGGGGGGATGGAGGAGATCAGTTATGGGGGATGGAGGAGGTCAGTTATGGGGGATGGAGGAGGTCAGTTATGGGGGATGGAGGAGGTCAGTTATGGGGGATGGAGGAGATCAGTTATGGGGGATGGAGGAGGTCAGTTATGGGGATGGAGGAGGTCAGTTATGGAGGATGGAGGAGCTCAGTTATGGGGGATAGAGGAGCTCAGTTATGGGGGATGGAGGAGCTCAGTTATGGGGGATGGAGGAGATCAGTTATGGGGGATGGAGGAGATCAGTTATGGGGGATGGAGATCAGTTATGGGGGATGGAGGAGATCAGTTATGGGGGATGGAGGAGATCAGTTATGGGGGATGGAGGAGATCAGTTATGGGGGATGGAGGAGATCAGTTATGGGGGATGGAGGAGATCAGTTATGGGGGATGGAGGAGATCAGTTATGGGGGATGGAGGAGCTCAGTTATGGGGGATGGAGGAGGTCAGTTATGGGGGATGGAGGAGATCAGTTATGGGGGATGGAGGAGGTCAGTTATGGGGGATGGAGGAGCTCAGTTATGGGGGATGAAGGAGCTCAGTTATGGGGGATGGAGGAGCTCAGTTATGGTGGATGGACGGAGATGACACTGACCTGTAGCTGAGGATGTATCCGACCCGGGACTGGCTGATGCGGATCAGGAAATCACCGACCTCTTTATCGGTCAGTAAATTCTCCGTGTCCCTGAAGACAAATATAACAATCTTATGGCGATTCCGACCTCTCTGCAGCCCCGCCCCTTCTTACTGCTATCCCCTCCCTCAATCTACACACATCCCACCCCTTCTTACTGCTATCCCCGCCCTCAGACTACTCACATCCCTCCCCTTCCCCCTGCTATCCCCGCCCTCAGTCTACTCACATCCCGCCTCTTCCCCCTGCTATCCCCGCCCTCAGTCTACTCACATCCCGCCCCTTCCCCCTGCTATCCCCGCCCTCAGTGAAAAGTAGTGTGGGAGGTGTATTATATGATCTGGGAGGTGCTACCTGCGTGATGTCATGCCGTACAGCCACGGAGGGAATTCTCCATCATCCAGCACTTTCTTGGCCTGCGTCTCTCTGAACCACACAATCGTCTTCCGTCGCTGAATCTGGCGCTTCTCCCCCTCCTCTGATTTCACAGACGGGACACGGTGAATGGCGTTATCAAAAGGTGAGAGCTGGAGAGGAAGAATACAAAATCAACGCTGACTGCTGCAACGGGCATAACCCCCAACATACCACGTCCAATCCCAACCGTGCCAACATAACCCTCCACATACCACGTCCAATCCCAACCGTGCCAACACATCCCTCAATACTCCACGTCCAATCCCAAGCGTGCCAACATAACCCTCAACATACCGCGTCCAATCCCAACATAACCCTCCACATACCACGTCCAATCCCAACCGTGCCAACATAACCCCCAACATACCACATCCAATCCCAACCGTGCCAACATAACCCTCAACATACCACGTCCAATCCCAACCGTGCCAACATAACCCTCAACAAACCACGTCCAATCCCAACATAACCCTCCACATACCACGTCCAATCCCAACCGTGCCAACATAACCCTCAACAAACCACGTCCAATCCCAACCGTGCCAACATAACCCCCAACAAACCACGTCCAATCCCTACCGTGCCAACATAACCCTCCACATACCACGTCCAATCCCAACCGTGCCAACATAACCCCCAACAAACCACGTCCAATCCCAACCGTGCCAACATAACCCTCCACATACCACGTCCAATCCCAACCGTGCCAACATAACCCCCAACAAACCACGTCCAATCCCAACCGTGCCAACATAACCCCCAACAAACCACGTCCAATCCCAACCGTGCCAACATAACCCTCAACACACCACGTCCAATCCCAACCGTGCCAACATAACCCTCAACATACCACGTCCAATCCCAACCGTGCCAACACATCCCTCAATACTCCACGTCCAATCCCAACTGTGCCAACATAACCCTCAACATACCATGTCCAATCCCAACCGTGCCAACATAACCCTCAACAAACCACGTCCAATCCCAACCGTGCCAACATAACCCCCAACAAACCACGTCCAATCCCAACCGTGCCAACATAACCCTCCACATACCACGTCCAATCCCAACCGTGCCAACATAACCCCCAACAAACCACGTCCAATCCCAACCGTGCCAACATAACCCTCCACATACCACGTCCAATCCCAACCGTTCCAACATAACCCTCAACAAACCACGTCCAATCCCAACCGTGCCAGCATAACCCTCAACATACCACGTCCAATCCCAACCGTGCCAACATAACCCTCCACATACCACGTCCAATCCCAACCGTGCCAACATAACCCCCAACAAACCACGTCCAATCCCAACCGTGCCAACATAACCCTCCACATACCACGTCCAATCCCAACCGTGCCAACATAACCCTCAACAAACCACGTCCAATCCCAACCGTGCCAACATAACCCTCAACAAACCACGTCCAATCCCAACCGTGCCAACATAACCCCCAACAAACCACGTCCAATCCCAACCGTGCCAACATAACCCTCCACATACCACGTCCAATCCCAACCGTGCCAACATAACCCTCAACAAACCACGTCCAATCCCAACCGTGCCAACATAACCCTCAACATACCACGTCCAATCCCAACCGTGCCAACATAACCCTCAACAAACCACGTCCAATCCCAACCGTGCCAACATAACCCTCAACAAACCACGTCCAATCCCAACCGTGCCAACATAACCCCCAACAAACCACGTCCAATCCCAACCGTGCCAAGATAACCCTCCACATACCACGTCCAATCCCAACCGTGCCAACATAACCCCCAACAAACCACGTCCAATCCCAACCGTGCCAACATAACCCTCCACATACCACGTCCAATCCCAACCGTGCCAACATAACCCTCAACAAACCACGTCCAATCCCAACCGTGCCAACATAACCCTCAACATACCACGTCCAATCCCAACCATGCCAACACATCCCTCAATACTCCACGTCCAATCCCAACTGTGCCAACATAACCCTCAACATACCACGTCCAATCCCAACCGTGCCAACATAACCCCCAACAAACCACGTCCAATCCCAACCGTGCCAACATAACCCTCAACACACCACGTCCAATCCCAACCATGCCAACATAACCCTCAACATACCACATCCAATCCCAACTGTGCCAACATAACCCTCAACATACCACGTCCAATCCCAACCGTGCCAACATAACCCTCAACATACCACGTCCAATCCCAACCGTGCCAACATAACCCTCAACAAACCACATCCAATCCCAACCGTGCCAACATAACCCTCAATACTCCACATCCAATCCCAACCGTGCCAACATAACCCTCAATACTCCACATCCAATCCCAACCGTGCCAACATAACCCTCAATACTCCACATCCAATCCCAACCGTGCCAACATAACCCTCCACACACCACGTCCAATCCCAACCGTGCCAACATAACCCTCAATACTCCACATCCAATCCCAACCGTGCCAACATAACCCTCCACATACCACGTCCAATCCCAACTGTGCCAACATAACCCTCAACATACCACGTCCAATCCCAATCGTGCCAACATAACCCTCAATACTCCACATCCAATCCCAACTGTGCCAACATAACCCCCAATACTCCACATCCAATCCCAACCATGCCAACATAACCCTCCACATACCACGTCCAATCCCAACTGTGCCAACATAACCCTCAACAAACCACGTCCAATCCCAACCGTGCCAACATAACCCTCCACATACCACGTCCAATCCCAACCATGCCAACATAACCCTCCACATACCACGTCCAATCCCAACCGTGCCAACATAACCCTCAACAAACCACGTCCAATCCCAACCGTGCCAACATAACCCTCAATACTCCACATCCAATCCCAACCGTGCCAACATAACCCTCCACATACCACGTCCAATCCCAACCATGCCAACATAACCCTCCACATACCATGTCCAATCCCAACCGTGCCAACATAACCCTCAACAAACCACGTCCAATCCCAACCGTGCCAACATAACCCCCAACAAACCATGTCCAATCCCAACCGTGCCAACATAACCCTCCACATACCACGTCCAATCTCAACTGTGCCAACATAACCCTCAACATACCACGTCCAATCCCAACCATGCAAACATAACCCTCAACATACCACGTCCAATCCCAACCGTGCCAACATATCCCTCCACATACCATGTCCAATCCCAACATAACCATCAACATACCATGTCCAATCCCAACTGTGCCAACATAACCCTCAACATTCCACATCCAATCCCAACATAACCCTCAACATACCATGTCCAATCCTAATCGTGCCAACATACCACGTCCAATCCCAACAGTGTCAGCATATCCCTCCACATACCACGACCCATCCCAACTGTGCCAACATAACCCTCAACCCACCACGTCCAATCCCAACCATGCCAACATAACCCTCAACATACCACGTGCAATCCCAAATGTGCCAAATAGTCCTCACCGGACTGCGTCCAGTTCTACCATATGTGTGCCAGCACAGCCCTCAATATACCATGTCCAGTCCCAACTATGCTTATATAAGCTGCATCACATCAAGTCCCAACCATGCTAACATAACCCTCCCTGGACTGCGTTCATTTCCCACTGACCAACATAACCCCCACTGTCCAGTCTCAACTGTGCCAACAAGGGCTCCTCTCCCTCCCCGACCAATCGTCACCAACGAGGGCTCCTCCTTCACTGTCCCATCGCACCAACGAGGGCTCCTCCTTTCCCTATCCAGCATCACCAACGAGGGCTCCTCCTTTCCCTATCCAGCATCACCAACGAGGGCTCCTCCTTCACCGACCCATCGTCACCAACGAGGGCTCCTCCTTTCCCTATCCAGCATCACCAACGAGGGCTCCTCCTTTCCCTATCCAGCATCACCAACGAGGGCTCCTCCTTCCGCGACCCATCGTCACCAACGAGGGCTCCTCCTTCCGCGACCCATCGTCACCAACGAGGGCTCCTCCTTCCCCGACCCATCGTCACCAACGAGGGCTCCTCCTTCCCCTATCCAGCATCACCAACGAGGGCTCCTCCTTCCCCTATCCAGCATCACCAACGAGGGCTCCTCCTTCACCGACCCATCGTCACCAACGAGGGCTCCTCCTTCCCCTATCCAGCATCACCGAGGGCTCCTCCTTCACCGACCCATCGTCACCAACGAGGGCTCCTCCTTCCCCTATCCAGCATCACCGAGGGCTCCTCCTTCACCGACCCATCGTCACCAACGAGGGCTCCTCCTTCCCCTATCCAGCATCACCGAGGGCTCCTCCTTCACCGACCCATCGTCACCAACGAGGGCTCCTCCTTCCCCTATCCAGCATCACCAACGAGGGCTCCTCCTTCACCGACCCATCGCACCAACGAGGGCTCCTCCTTCCCCGACCCATCCTCACCAACGAGGGCTCCTCCTTCACCGACCCATCGTCACCAACGAGGGCTCCTCCTTCCCCTATCCAGCATCACCAACGAGGGCTCCTCCTTCACCGACCCATCGCACCAACGAGGGCTCCTCCTTCCCCGACCCATCGTCACCAACGAGGGCTCCCCCTTCCCCGATCCATCCTCACCAACGAGGGCTCCCCCTTCCCCGATCCATCCTCACCAACGAGGGCTCCTCCTTCCCCTATCCAGCATCACCAACGAGAATTCCTCCTTCCCCGACCCATCGTCACCAACGAGGGCTCCTCCTTCCCCTATCCAGCATCACCAACGAGGGCTCCTCCTTCACTGACCCATCCTCACCAACGAGGGCTGCTCCTTCACTGACCCATCCTCACCAACGAGAATTCCTCCCTCCCCGACCCATCGTCACCAACGAGGGCTCCTCCTTCCCCTATCCAGCGTCATCAACGAGGGCTCCTCCTTCCCCTATCCAGCGTCATCAACGAGGGCTCCTCCTTCCCCGATCCAGCATCACCAACGAGGGCTCCTCCTTCCCCGACCCATCGTCACCAACGAGGGCTCCTCCTTCCCTGACCCATCCTCACCAATGAGGGCTCCTCCTTCCCCGACCCACTGTCACCAACGAGGGCTCCTCCTTCCCCGACCCATTGTCACCAACGAGGGCTCCTCCTTCCCCGACCCATCCTCACCAATGAGGGCTCCTCCTTCCCCGACCCACTGTCACCAACGAGGGCTCCTCCTTCCCCGATCCAGCGTCACCAATGAGGGCTCCTCCTTCCCCGACCCACTGTCACCAATGAGGGCTCCTCCTTCCCCGACCCACTGTCACCAACGAGGGCTCCTCCTTCCCCGACCCATTGTCACCAACGAGGGCTCCTCCTTCCCCGACCCATCCTCACCAATGAGGGCTCCTCCTTCCCCGACCCACTGTCACCAACGAGGGCTCCTCCTTCCCCGATCCAGCGTCACCAATGAGGGCTCCTCCTTCCCCGACCCATTGTCACCAACGAGGGCTCCTCCTTCCCCGATCCACTGTCACCAACGAGAATTCCTCCTTCCCCGACCGTCACCAACGAGGGCTCCTCCTTCCCCGACCGTCACCAACGAGGGCTCCTCCTTCCCCGACCGTCACCAACGAGGGCTCCTCCTTCCCCGACCCATTGTCACCAACGAGGGCTCCTCCTTCCCCGACCCATCCTCACCAATGAGGGCTCCTCCTTCCCCGACCCACTGTCACCAACGAGGGCTCCTCCTTCCCCGACCCACTGTCACCAACAAGGGCTCCTCCTTCCCTGACCCATCCTCACCAACGAGGGCTCCTCCTTCCCTGACCCACTGTCACCAATGAGGGCTCCTCCTTCCCCGACCCACTGTCACCAACGAGGGCTCCTCCTTCCCCGATCCAGCATCACCAACGAGGGCTCCTCCTTCCCCGACCCACTGTCACCAACGAGGGCTCCTCCTTCCCCGATCCAGCATCACCAATGAGGGCTCCTCCTTCCCCGATCCAGCATCACTGAGGGCTCCTCCTTCACCGACCCATCGTCACCAACGAGGGCTCCTCCTTTCCCTATCCAGCATCACCAACGAGGGCTCCTCCTTCACTGACCCATCGCACCAACGAGGGCTCCTCCTTCCCTGACTCATCGCACCAACGAGGGCTCCTCCTTCCGCGACCCATCGTCACCAACGAGGGCTCCTCCTTCCGCGACCCATCGTCACCAACGAGGGCTCCTCCTTCCCCTATCCAGCATCACCGAGGGCTCCTCCTTCCCCGACCCATCGTCACCAACGAGGGCTCCTCCTTTCCCTATCCAGCATCACCAACGAGGGCTCCTCCTTCACCGACCCATCGCACCAACGAGGGCTCCTCCTTCACTGACCCATCCTCACCAACGAGAATTCCTCCCTCCCCGACCCATCGTCACCAACGAGGGCTCCTCCTTCCCTGACCCATCCTCACCAACGAGGGCTCCTCCTTCCCCGACCCATCCTCACCAACGAGGGCTCCTCCTTCCCCGACCCATCGTCACCAACGAGGGCTCCTCCTTCCCTGACCCATCCTCACCGAGGGCTCCTCCTTCCCTGACCCATCCTCACCAACGAGGGCTCCTCCTTCCCCAGCCCATCCCCTCACCAACGAGGGCTCCTCCTTCCCTGACCCACTGTCACCGAGAGCTCCTCCTTCCCCGACCCACTGTCACCAACGAGGGCTCCTCCTTCCCTGACCCACTGTCACCGAGAGCTCCTCCTTCCCCGACCCACTGTCACCAACGAGGGCTCCTCCTTCCCTGACCCACTGTCACCGAGAGCTCCTCCTTCCCCGACCCACTGTCACCAACGAGGGCTCCTCCTTCCCCGACCCATCCTCACCAACGAGGGCTCCTCCTTCCCCGACCCATCCTCACCAACGAGGGCTCCTCCTTCCCCGACCCATCCTCACCAATGAGGGCTCCTCCTTCCCCGACCCATTGTCACCAACGAGGGCTCCTCCTTCCCCGACCCATTGTCACCAACGAGGGCTCCTCCTTCCCTGACCCATCCTCACCAACGAGGGCTCCTCCTTCCCCGACCCATCGTCACCAACGAGGGCTCCTCCTTCCCTGACCCATCCTCACCAATGAGGGCTCCTCCTTCCCCGACCCATTGTCACCAACGAGGGCTCCTCCTTCCCTGACCCATCCTCACCAATGAGGGCTCCTCCTTCCCCGACCCATTGTCACCAACGAGGGCTCCTCCTTCCCCGACCCACTGTCACCAACGAGGGCTCCTCCTTCCCTGACCCATCCTCACCAATGAGGGCTCCTCCTTCCCCGACCCACTGTCACCAATGAGGGCTCCTCCTTCCCCGACCGTCACCAACGAGGTCTCCTCCTTACCCGACCAATCGTCACCAACGAGGGCTCCTCCTTCCCCGATCCAGCATCACCAACGAGGGCTCCCCCTTCCCTGATTCAGCATCACCAACGAGGGCTCCTCCTTCCCCGATCCAGCGTCACCAATGAGGGCTCCTCCTTCCCCGATCCAGCATCACTGAGGGCTCCTCCTTCCCCGACCCATCGTCACCAACGAGGGCTCCTCCTTCCCCGACCCATCGTCACCAACGAGGGCTCCTCCTTCCCCGATCCAGCATCACCAACGAGGGCTCCCCCTTCCCTGATTCAGCATCACCAACGAGGGCTCCTCCTTCCCCGACCCATTGTCACCAACGAGGGCTCCTCCTTCCCCGACCCATTGTCACCAACGAGGGCTCCTCCTTCACCGACCCATCCTCACCAGCGAGGGCTCCTCCTTCACCGACCCATCCTCACCAACGAGGGCTCCTCCTTCCCCGACCCATCGTCACCAACGAGGGCTCCTCCTTCCCCGCCCCATCCTCACCAACGAGGGCTCCTCCTTCCCTGACCCACTGTCACCAACGAGGGCTCCTCCCTCCCCGACCCATCGTCACCAATAAGGGCTCCTCCTTCCCCGATCCAGCGTCACCAACGAGGGCTCCTCCTTCCCCGCCCCATCCTCACCAGCGAGGGCTCCTCCTTCCCCGACCCACTGTCACCAACGAGGGCTCCTCCTTCCCCGATCCAGCGTCACCAATGAGGGCTCCTCCTTCCCCGATCCATCGTCACCAACGAGGGCTCCTCCTTCCCGACCCACTGTCACCGAGGGCTCCTCCTTCCCCGACCCACTGTCACCAACGAGGGCTCCTCCTTCCCCGACCCATTGTCACCAACGAGGGCTCCTCCTTCACCGACCCATCCTCACCAACAAGGGCTCGTCCTTCACCGACCCATCCTCACCAACAAGGGCTCCTCCTTCCCCCGCCCATCCTAACCAACGAGGGCTCCTCCTTCCCTGACCCATCGTCACCAACTAGGGCTCCTCCTTCCCCGACCCATCCTCACTAAGGGCTCCTCCTTCCCTGACCCATCCTCACTAAGGGCTCCTCCTTCCCTGACCCATCCTCAGGACCCGCACACCAGGGTTGGGGGGGGTCACAGCCGCACACAGGGGTCAGGGGGGGGGTCACAGCCATACACCAAGGTCGGGGGGGTCCCAGCCCTTCAATAGTGAGGCCTCCACCCACTATGACCCACCTGCACTAGTGAGACATCTTCCTACCCCAGCAAGGTCCCCTCCAATCCTGACCCATTATCACCAATGAACCTTCTCCAACCGTGACCTTTCCTCAGAGAGGCCTTCTACTACAGGATCCATCCTCATCTGTGAGGTTTTACCACACCCTGACATCAGCAAAGCTGTCTTCCACCCCAACCAATCTTTACCAGTAAGAAATCCTCCTCCCACCATGACCCGTTCTTACCAGTGAATCTTCCTTCTACTCTGACCCATCGTCAAAAGTGAGGCCTCCTCCCAAGTTTGACCCGCCTGCACAAGTAAAGCCTCTTCACACCTGAAGGCATCCTCACTAGCAAGACCACATCTTGCCATGTCCCACTTGCACAAGTAGCCCTTCTCCCACCCTGACCTACTACCGAAACCTACAACCTACTCCAACCACAGCACCAGTGGGGCCACCACACACTCTGACCTGTCCTCACCAAAGAGGCCTCCTCCCACCCTGGCATGTGTGCACCATTTAAGCCTCCTCTCCTCTAGGCCTGTACACACCAGCAGGGCTTCCTGCCATCTTGCCCTCCCCTCCCCAGTAATATAGGCTTTTCTTCCCTCCACTGACAAGACTGATTGGCTCAGCCCTGTCACATGGCATGCTCCTCCATAGCTGAAGTAGTGGTTATTTCCTTGGTGCTGAATGGAGGATGGGGGAACGAAGGAAAGGTGAATAGAGTGGGGGAGGAGAACCTAAAAAACCTCCACATGGAGGAGCCAAAATCCTATGAGAAGACTTTTGTATACCTGGATGAGAGTGCTGCGAGGGCGAGGCACCGGTGGCTCCATTGAGGCGTCTTCTGACTTTATCCATACTGGAGGCAACCTCTTCCGGGGAATTGGAACGGGGCGCATGGCGGATTCTGAGAGAAGAAGATGGAAATGACGTGACCATATATGATGTATACAACCAATGTGCAGCCATACGGCATGAAGACAACATGGAGGATTAGCAGAGAATTACAGAGCTGAGGCATGACGGCTGAAGGCACATGCTAAATCAAGAGGACCTGTCACCCTCACAGCTTACAATGTGTGCCCCGCCCCCCTCCAGCATACAGCAGGTGATTGGCAGCCTCAGCTCTGCATGTTTTCCTATGAGTGTGTGTGTAGAGGGGATGTATCAATTCACTCCACTCAGGTCTCAGATTACACTCAGCTCCTTACAACCCCTACATAGAATAATCTCTGACCAATCACATATATTACATGTTCCAGGTGGGGTCACATGACAGGCGGTATTACAATACATGTTCCAGGTGGGGTCACATGACAGGCGGTATTACAATACATGTTCCAGGTGGTCACTTACTCTGGGCCTCCAGTTCCCGCAGTCTGGCACGCTCTCGTTCTTGCTCTCGTTCTCGCTCTCGTTCTCGTTCTCGCTCTCGCTCTCGTTCCTCTTCTTCTCTTTTTTGTTTCTCTTGAATCTTCAATCCCTCTAAAAGTTTCTGGTAAACCCGGTGGCATCGGAGCCCCTTGTAGCCTACATGGAGAGAGATGAGGACATATAGAAATCCCACCATCTTCCCAGAGATTAGAGGAGGCATCACCACCAGGGGCAGCACTGAGATCAGTACTGGGGTCAGCACCACTTCACAACCAGGTGTCACCACTGGTCAGGGTTGGGGTCAGGACCACTTCAGAACCAGGTGTCACGACTGGTTCAGAAACGGGGCAGGTCAGCACCACTTCAGGACCAGGTGTCACCTCTGGTTCAGGTACATTGCACCACTTTAGGATTAGGTGTCACCTCTGGTTCAAGTACATTGCACCACTTTAGGATCAGGTGTCACCTCTGGTTCAGGTACATTGCACCACTTTAGGATCAGGTGTCACCTCTGGTTCAGGTACATTGCACCACTTTAGGATCAGGTGTCACCGCTGGTTCAAGTACATTGCACCACTTTAGGATCAGGTGTCACCTCTGGTTCAGGTACATTGCACCACTTTAGGATCAGGTGTCACCTCTGGTTCAGGTACATTGCACCACTTTAGGATCAGGTGTCACCGCTGGTTCAAGTACATTGCACCACTTTAGGATCAGGTGTCACGGCTGGTTCAAGTACATTGCACCACTTTAGGATCAGGTGTCACGGCTGGTTCAAGTACATTGCACCACTTTAGGATCAGGTGTCACCGCTGGTTCAAGTACATTGCACCACTTTAGGATCAGGTGTCACCTCTGGTTCAGGTACATTGCACCACTTTAGGATCAGGTGTCACTGCTGGTTCAAGTACATTGCACCACTTTAGGATCAGGTGCCACCTCTGGTTCAGGTACATTGCACCACTTTAGGATCAGGTGTCACTGCTGGTTCAAGTACATTGCACCACTTTAGGATCAGGTGTCACGGCTGGTTCAAGTACATTGCACCACTTTAGGATCAGGTGTCACGGCTGGTTCAAGTACATTGCACCACTTTAGGATCAGGTGTCACCGCTGGTTCAAGTACATTGCACCACTTTAGGATCAGGTGTCACCTCTGGTTCAGGTACATTGCACCACTTTAGGATCAGGTGTCACTGCTGGTTCAAGTACATTGCACCACTTTAGGATTAGGTGTCACTGCTGGTTCAAGTACATTGCACCACTTTAGGATCAGGTGCCACCTCTGGTTCAGGTACATTGCACCACTTTAGGATCAGGTGTCACCGCTGGTTCAAGTACATTGCACCACTTTAGGATTAGGTGTCACTGCTGGTTCAAGTACATTGCACCACTTTAGGATTAGGTGTCACTGCTGGTTCAAGTACATTGCACCACTTTAGGATTAGGTGTCACTGCTGGTTCAAGTACATTGCACCACTTTAGGATCAGGTGCCACCTCTGGTTCAGGTACATTGCACCACTTTAGGATTAGGTGTCACGGCTGGATCAGGATCGGGGTCAGAACCACTTTAAGGCCAGGTGTCACCACTGATTCAGGTACACGGGGGGGGGGTCAGCACCACCAGGTGTCACCATTGGTTCGGAAATGGGTCTGCATTGCTTTAGGATCAGTTTGGAATTAGGATCAGCACCACTTCAGGATCGGGGTGATTTGGGATTGGGAGTTCGTATTGCATTGGGGTCAGAATGGGGTCGGGGGTCACCACCAGCTCGTTATTTAAGGACAACGGCATGGAGGGATCATGGGTCAGTTTGGCATCGGTGGTCAGTGTTGGTTCTGGATTGGGGGGTCACCACATGTTCGGAATTGGAGTCAGTACCACTTCAGGGTCATAGGTCAGTTTGAGATCAGGGGTCAGGGGCAGAGCGAAGTCAGAGTCACTATTGGTTTGGGGGTCAGCAACACTTCAGGACCATGGGCCATTTTAGGATTCAGCAATGGTGGTGGGGTGGAATCAGTGATCCAATCAGCACTGTTGGAGGCAGTAGAGGTGGGGTCAGTGCTAGAATCAACACTTGTGGGGGCGGGGTCAGTGCTAGAATCAACACTTGTGGGGGCGGGGACAGTTGTAGAATCAGCATTGGTGGGAGCTCTGGGGGCGGGGTCAGTATCTGCATTGGTGAGAGCACTGGGGGCGGGGTCAGTGTTAGTATTGATGCCATCGCTGGGGGCGGGGTCAGTGTTACTATTGGTGGGATCGCTGGGGGCGGGGTCAGTGTCTGCATTGTTGAGAGCACTGGGGGCGGGGTCAGTGTTAGTATTGATGCCATCGCTGGGGGCGGGGTCAGTGTTAGTATTGATGCCATCGCTGGGGGCGGGGTCAGTGTTAGTATTGATGCCATCGCTGGGGGCGGGGTCAGTGTTAGTATTGATGCCATCGCTGGGGGCGGGGTCAGTGTTAGTATTGATGCCATCGCTGGGGGCGGGGTCAGTGTTAGTATTGATGCCATCGCTGGGGGCGGGGTCAGTGTTAGTATTGATGCCATTGCTGGGGGCGGGGTCAGTGTTAGTATTGGTGGAAGCACTGGGGGCGGGGTCAGTGTTAGTATTGGTGGAAGCACTGGGGGCGGGGTTAGTGTTAGTATTGATGCCATCGCTGGGGGCGGGGTCAGTGTTAGTATTGATGCCATTGCTGGGGGCGGGGTCAGTGTCTGCATTGGTGGGAGCACTGGGGGCGGGGTTAGTGTTAGTATTGGTGGGAGCACTGGGGGCGGGGTCAGTGTTAGTATTGATGCCATTGCTGGGGGTGGGGTCAGTGTCTGCATTGGTGGGAGCACTGGGGGCGGGGTTAGTGTTAGTATTGGTGGGAGCACTGGGGGCGGGGTCAGTGTTAGTATTGATGCCATCGCTGGGGGCGGGGTCAGTGTCTGCATTGGTGGGAGCACTGGGGGCGGGGTCAGTGTTAGTATTGGTGGAAGCACTGGGGGCGGGGTCAGTGTTAGTATTGGTGGGATCGCTGGGGGCGGGGTCAGTGTTAGTATTGATGCCATTGCTGGGGGCGGGGTCAGTGTTAGTATTGATGCCATCGCTGGGGGTGGGGTCAGTGTTAGTAGTGATGCCATCGCTGGGGGCGGGGTCAGTGTCTGCATTGGTGGAAGCACTGGGGGCGGGGTCAGTGTTCGTATTGATGCCATCGCTGGGGGCGGGGTTAGTGTTAGTATTGATGCCATCGCTGGGGGCGGGGTCAGTGTTAGTAGTGATGCCATCGCTGGGGGCGGGGTCAGTGTTCGTATTGGTGGAAGCACTGGGGGCGGGGTTAGTGTTAGTACTGGTGGAAGAACTGGGGGCGGGGTCAGTGTTAGTATTGGTGGAAGCACTGGGGGCGGGGTCAGTGTTAGTATTGGTGGAAGCACTGGGGGCGGGGTCAGTGTTAGTATTGGTGGAAGCACTGGGGCGGGGTCAGTGTTAGTTTTGGTGGGAGCACTGGGGGCGGGGTCAGTGTTAGTATTGATGCCATCGCTGG
This sequence comes from Lithobates clamitans, assembly GCA_037952925.1. Classification (NCBI taxonomy): domain Eukaryota; kingdom Metazoa; phylum Chordata; class Amphibia; order Anura; family Ranidae; genus Lithobates; species Lithobates clamitans. Next base: position 75,980 of record JBBGZY010003109.1, read on the forward strand.
GGGCGGGGTCAGTGTTAGTATTGGTGGAAGCACTAGGGGCGGGGTCAGTGTCTGCATTGGTGGGAGCACTGGGGGCGGGGTCAGTGTTAGTATTGGTGGAAGCACTGGGGGCGGGGTCAGTGTTAGTATTGATGCCATCGCTGGGGGCGGGGTCAGTGTTAGTATTGGTGGAAGCACTGGGGGCGGGGTCAGTGTTAGTATTGGTGGGAGCACTGGGGGCGGGGTTAGTGTTAGTATTGGTGGGAGCACTGGGGGCGGGGTTAGTGTTAGTATTGATGCCATCGCTGGGGGCGGGGTCAGTGTTCGTATTGGTGGGATCGCTGGGGGCGGGGTCAGTGTTAGTATTGGTGGGAGCACTGGGGGCGGGGTCAGTGTTAGTATTGATGCCATCGCTGGGGGCGGGGTCAGTGTTAGTATTGGTGGAAGCACTGGGGGCGGGGTCAGTGTTAGTATTGGTGAGAGCACTGGGGGCGGGGTCAGTGTTAGTATTGATGCCATCGCTGGGGGCGGGGTCAGTGTCTGCATTGGTGGGAGCACTGGGGGCGGGGTCAGTGTTAGTATTGGTGGAAGCACTGGGGGCGGGGTCAGTGTTAGTATTGGTGGGATCGCTGGGGGCGGGGTCAGTGTTAGTATTGATGCCATTGCTGGGGGCGGGGTCAGTGTTAGTATTGATGCCATCGCTGGGGGTGGGGTCAGTGTTAGTAGTGATGCCATCGCTGGGGGCGGGGTCAGCGTTAGTATTGATGCCATCGCTGGGGGCGGGGTCAGTGTTAGTATTGGTGGAAGCACTGGGGGCGGGGTCAGTGTTAGTATTGATGCCATCGCTGGGGGCGGGGTCAGTGTTAGTATTGATGCCATCGCTGGGGGCGGGGTCAGTGTTCGTATTGGTGGGAGCACTGGGGGCGGGGTCAGTGTTCGTATTGATGCCATCGCTGGGGGCGGGGTCAGTGTTCGTATTGGTGGGATCGCTGGGGGCGGGGTCAGTGTTCGTATTGGTGGGAGCACTGGGGGTGGGGTCAGTGTTCGTATTGGTGGGATCGCTGGGGGCGGGGTCAGTGTTCGTATTGGTGGGATCGCTGGGGGCGGGGTCAGTGTTCGTATTGGTAAGAGCACTGGGGGCGGGGTCAGTGTTAGTGCTGATGCCATCGCTGGGGGCGGGGTCAGTGTTAGTATTGGTGGGAGCACTGGGGGCGGGGTCAGTGTTAGTATTGATGCCATCGCTGGGGGCGGGGTCAGTGTCTGTATTGGTGGAAGCACTGGGGGCGGGGTCAGTGTTAGTATTGGTGGGATCGCTGGGGGCGGGGTCAGTGTTTGTATTGGTGGGAGCACTGGGGGTGGGGTTAGTGTTAGTATTGATGCCATCGCTGGGGGCGGGGTCAGTGTTCGTATTGGTGGGAGCACTGGGGGCGGGGTTAGTGTTAGTATTGAGGCCATCAGTGGGGGCGGGGTCAGTGTTAGTATTGGTGAGAGCACTGGGGGCGGGGTCAGTGTTCGTATTGGTGAGAGCACTGGGGGCGGGGTCAGTGTTAGTATTGGTGGGAGCACTGGGGGCGGGGTTAGTGTTAGTATTGAGGCCATCAGTGGGGGCGGGGTCAGTGTTCGTATTGGTGGGATCGCTGGGGGCGGGGTCAGTGTTAGTATTGGTGAGAGCACTGGGGGCGGGGTCAGTGTTAGTATTGATGCCATCGCTGGGGGCGGGGTCAGTGTCTGCATTGGTGGGAGCACTGGGGGCGGGGTCAGTGTTCGTATTGATGCCATCGCTGGGGGCGGGGTCAGTGTTAGTATTGATGCCATCGCTGGGGGCGGGGTCAGTGTTAGTATTGATGCCATCGCTGGGGGCGGGGTCAGTGTTCGTATTGGTGGGAGCACTGGGGGCGGGGTCAGTGTTAGTATTGATGCCATCGCTGGGGGCGGGGTCAGTGTTAGTATTGATGCCATCGCTGGGGGCGGGGTCAGTGTTAGTATTGATGCCATCGCTGGGGGCGGGGTCAGTGTTAGTATTGATGCCATCGCTGGGGGCGGGGTCAGTGTTAGTATTGATGCCATCGCTGGGGGCGGGGTTAGTGTTAGTATTGGTGGGAGCACTGGGGGCGGGGTCAGTGTTAGTGCTGATGCCATCGCTGGGGGCGGGGTCACGCTCATCATATATCCTCCCAATCGGGTTCCAGCATTTTCAGCACCAATGATAAGTGACGTCACCCGTCGGCCATAACTCACACTTCTGGATCTTGGTGGCGGCCTGCTGGAGTCTCAGCTGTTGTTGGTTCAGCTCATCTTGGTGCCAATATTTGAAGAAGAGTCGGGAAGACCTGTGAGGGGGAAGGGTGAGCCAATCATCTGATATCAGCACTTCTGGGGTAAAACCTCATCCAGGAGCACTTACCCACACTGCCAGTCCCGGAGCGCCACCTTCTGTACAATGTTCACACAGCTGCGGGACAAAGAGTGACATGTCAGGGATCACAGCCGCACACCGGGGTCAGGAGTCACAGCCGCACACCGGGGTCAGGGGTCACAGCCGCACACCGGGGTCAGGGGTCACAGCCGCACACCGGGGTCAGGGGTCACAGCCACACACCGGGGTCAGGGGTCACAGCCGCACGTCGGGGGGTCACAGCCGCACACCGGGGTCAGGGGTCACAGCCGCACGTCGGGGGGATCACATCCGCACACCGGGGTCAGGGGTCACAGCCGCACACCGGGGTCAGGGGTCACAGCCGCACACCGGGGTCAGGGGTCACAGCCGCACACCGGGGTCAGGGGTCACAGCCGCACACCGGGGTCAGGGGTCACAGCCGCACACCGGGGTCAGGGGTCACAGCCGCACACCGGGGTCAGGGGTCACAGCCGCACACCGGGGTCAGGGGTCACAGCCGTACACCGGGGTCAGGGATCACAGCCGCACACCGGGGTCAGGGGTCACAGCCACACACCGGGGTCAGGGGTCACAGCCGCACGTCGGGGGGGTCACAGCCGCACACCGGGGTCAGGGGTCACAGCCGCACGTCGGGGGGATCACATCCGTACACCGGGGTCAGGGGTCACAGCCGCACACCGGGGTCAGGTGTCACAGCCGCACACCGGGGTCAGGGATCACAGCCGCACACCGGGGTCAGGGGTCACAGCCGCACACCGGGGTCAGGGGTCACAGCCGCACACCGGGGTCAGGGGTCACAGCCGCACACCGGGGTCAGGGGTCACAGCCGCACACCGGGGTCAGGGGTCACAGCCGCACACCGGGGTCAGGGGTCACAGCCGCACACCGGGGTCAGGGATCACAGCCGTACACCGGGGTCAGGGGTCACAGCCGCACACCAGGGTCAGGGGTCACAGCCGCACACCGGGGTCAGGGGGTGGTCACAGCCGCACACCGGGGTCAGGGGTCACAGCCGCACACCGGGGTCAGGGGTCACAGCCGCACACCGGGGTCAGGGGTCACAGCCGCACACCAGGGTCGAGGAGGTCACAGCCGTACACCGGGGTCAGGGGTCACAGCCGCACACCGGGGTCAGGGGTCACAGCCGCACACCGGGGTCAGGGGTCACAGCTGCACACCGGGGTCAGGGGTCACAGCCGCACACCGGGGTCAGGGGTCACAGCCGCACACCAGGGTCAGAGGTCACAGCCGCACACCAGGGTCGAGGAGGTCACAGCCGTACACCGGGGTCAGGGGTCACAGCCGCACACCGGGATCAGGGGTCACAGCCGCACACCGGGGTCAGGGGTCACAGCCGCACACCGGGGTCAGGGGTCACAGCCGCACACCGGGGTCACAGCCGCACACCAGGGTCAGGGGTCACAGCCGCACACTGGACGCACTCACCTCTCTTTACTGACCGGCACCTCGGGGGTGAGAAGGAAGATTCCGTACCTGGAGAGGAAAGAATAGAATTATTCCTGGATTAGGACAGGAGACCTTCCACCATTCCCCTCATCCAATCACTGCACTGGAAATATGGAGGAGGTATAGATGATATCATGGGAGGCGGAGTCAGACTGATCTCCTTTTCTTGTCTGAAAGTTTATGAACATTTTTGATCATTTATATCAAATATTATTCTACAAATAAACATTTAATAGTTTTCAGGAAACTCTGACATTTACCTCTCCACAAATTCCTGGAATGTAGGTCGCCACGAGAAGCCACCTTTCCGGATCCGCAGTGTCTCCATCAGACCGTTATACCGCAGCTGAAATAGAGGAAGACATATTACATGGTATATCCAGTAGTAGTTAGTCTCATGTATATTGAGGTCATGGTGGATCTAGTAGTAGTTTGTCTCACAGTATACCCAGTTGTAGTTGGTCTCACGGTCATGGTGGATCTAGTAGTAGTTGGTCTTCCAGTCATGGTGGATCTAGTAGTAGTTGGTCTCGGGCATAGTGGATCTAGTAGTAGTTGGTCTCACGGTCATGGTAGATCTAGTAGTAGTTGGTCTCCCGGTCATGGTGGATCTAGTAGTAGCTGGTCTCACGGTCATGGTGGATCTAGTAGTAGTTGGTCTCCCGGTCATGGTGGATCTAGTAGTAGTTGGTCTCACGGTAATGGTGGATCTAGTAGTAGTTTGTCTCCCGGTCATGGTGGATCCAGTAGTAGTTGGTCTCGGGCATAGTGGATCCAGTAGTAGTTGGTCTCGGGCATAGTGGATCTAGTAGTAGTTGGTCTCACGGTCATGGTGGATCTAGTAGTAGTTGGTCTCACGGTCATGGTGGATCTAGTAGTAGTTGGTCTCACGGTCATGGTGGATCTAGTAGTAGTTGGTCTCACGGTCATGGTGGATCTAGTAGTAGTTGGTCTCACGGTCATGGTGGATCTAGTAGTAGTTGGTCTCACGGTCATGGTGGATCTAGTAGCAGTTGGTCTCACGGTCATTGTGGATCTAGTAGTAGTTGGTCTCACGGTCATTGTGGATCTAGTAGTAGTTGGTCTCACGGTCATTGTGGATCTAGTAGTAGTTGGTCTCGGGCATAGTGGATCTAGTAGTAGTTGGTCTCACGGTCATGGTGGATCTAGTAGTAGTTGGTCTCGGGCATAGTGGATCTAGTAGTAGTTGGTCTCACGGTCATGGTGGATCTAGTAGTAGTTGGTCTCGGGCATAATAGATCTAGTAGTAGTTAGTCTCACGGTCATGGTGGATCTAGTAGTAGTTGGTCTCGGGCATAATAGATCTAGTAGTAGTTGGTCTCACGGTCATGGTGGATCTAGTAGCAGTTGGTCTCACGGTCATTGTGGATCTAGTAGTAGTTGGTCTCGGGCATAGTGGATCTAGTAGTAGTTGGTCTCACGGTCATGGTAGATCTAGTAGTAGTTGGTCTCCCGGTCATGGTGGATCTAGTAGTAGCTGGTCTCACGGTCATGGTGGATCTAGTAGTAGTTGGTCTCCCGGTCATGGTGGATCTAGTAGTAGTTGGTCTCACGGTAATGGTGGATCTAGTAGTAGTTTGTCTCCCGGTCATGGTGGATCCAGTAGTAGTTGGTCTCGGGCATAGTGGATCCAGTAGTAGTTGGTCTCGGGCATAGTGGATCTAGTAGTAGTTGGTCTCACGGTCATGGTGGATCTAGTAGTAGTTGGTCTCACGGTCATGGTGGATCTAGTAGTAGTTGGTCTCACGGTCATGGTGGATCTAGTAGTAGTTGGTCTCACGGTCATGGTGGATCTAGTAGTAGTTGGTCTCACGGTCATGGTGGATCTAGTAGTAGTTGGTCTCACGGTCATGGTGGATCTAGTAGCAGTTGGTCTCACGGTCATTGTGGATCTAGTAGTAGTTGGTCTCACGGTCATTGTGGATCTAGTAGTAGTTGGTCTCACGGTCATTGTGGATCTAGTAGTAGTTGGTCTCGGGCATAGTGGATCTAGTAGTAGTTGGTCTCACGGTCATGGTGGATCTAGTAGTAGTTGGTCTCGGGCATAGTGGATCTAGTAGTAGTTGGTCTCACGGTCATGGTGGATCTAGTAGTAGTTGGTCTCGGGCATAATAGATCTAGTAGTAGTTAGTCTCACGGTCATGGTGGATCTAGTAGTAGTTGGTCTCGGGCATAATAGATCTAGTAGTAGTTGGTCTCACGGTCATGGTGGATCTAGTAGTAGTTGGTCTCGGGCATAGTGGATCTAGTAGTAGTTGGTCTCACGGTCATGGTGGATCTAGTAGTAGTTGGTCTCGGGCATAGTGGATCTAGTAGTAGTTGGTCTCACGGTCATGGTGGATCTAGTAGTAGTTGGTCTCGGGCATAATAGATCTAGCAGTAGTTGGTCTCACGGTCATGGTGGATCTAGTAGTAGTTGGTCTCGGGCATAATAGATCTAGTAGTAGTTGGTCTCACGGTCATGGTGGATCTAGTAGTAGTTGGTCTCATGGGCATAATGGATCTAGTAGTAGTTGGTCTCACGGTCATGGTGGATCTAGTAGCAGTTGGTCTCACGGTCATGGTGGATCTAGTTGTAGCTGGTCTCACGGTCATGGTGGATCTAGTAGTAGTTAGTCTCAGTCATGGTGGATCTAGTAGTAGTTGGTCTCACGGTCATGGTGGATCTAGTAGTAGTTGGTCTCGGGCATAGTGGATCTAGTAGTAGTTGGTCTCACGGGCATAATGGATCTAGTAGTAGTTGGTCTCACGGTCATGGTGGATCTAGTAGCAGTTGGTTTTACGGTCATGGTGGATCTAGTAGTAGCTGGTCTCACGGTCATTGTGGATCTAGTAGTAGTTGGTCTCACGGTCATGGTGGATCTAGTAGTAGTTGGTCTCGGGCATAGTGGATCTAGTAGTAGTTGGTCTCACGGTCATGGTGGATCTAGTAGTAGTTGGTCTCACGGTCATGGTGGATCTAGTAGCAGTTGGTCTCACGGTCATGGTGGATCTAGTTGTAGCTGGTCTCACGGTCATGGTGGATCTAGTAGTAGTTGGTCTCACGGTCATGGTGGATCTAGTAGTAGTTGGTCTGACGGTCATGGTGGATCTAGTTGTAGCTGGTCTCACGGTCATGGTGGATCTAGTAGTAGTTGGTCTCACGGTCATGGTGGATCTAGTAGTAGTTGGTCTGACGGTCATGGTGGATCTAGTTGTAGCTGGTCTCACGGTCATGGTGGATCTAGTAGTAGTTGGTCTCACAGCATATCTAGTAGTAGTTGTACTCATAGTCATGGTAGATATAGTAGTAGTTGTCCTCATGGTAGATATAGTAGTAGTTAGTCTCACGGTATATCTAGTAGTAGTTGGTCTTACGGTCATGGTGGATATAGTAGTAGTTTTTCTCATGGTCATTTTAGATTTAGTAGTAGTTAGTCTCACGGTCATGGTAGATCTAGTAGTAGGTCTCATGTATCCAGGTCAAGGTAGATCTAGTAGTAGTTGGTCACATCCAGTTGGACTTGTTTTGACTTTTCCTCAGTTTGTGATTTGGGGTGATTAGGCTCAGTATGGTAGATACATATTATTAAGTTGTCTTAGTCCGAACTGTATTTTAGGGCAGGGCAGCCCACTTTTATTAAGTGAGATTAAAGCAAAGTTCAACACAAAGTTTCTCATGCGGGGATATCAGCTTCACAAAGCAAAACAAGAATCTGAAAATGCTAAGTCACCTGGCTCTCTTCTCCTCTTACCGGTCCCTCTATCACTTAGCTGTCCAGGTTGTCTTGGCTCACTCAGCCTCGGTTACAGCACATGGCTGCATGGGCCCACTCCTGGCCTCTAGACACGGGTTCTTCTGACAGACCGAATCCTCTCACTCCTCTGAGACTTACAGATTCCTTCAAGTCCCCCGGACTCTCCTAGTCTCCTCAGCTATCCCATCTCTCAGTCCAATGGGCATGGAATCTCTCAAGCCTGGAGCCCCTTTGCCTCCATACAGGATCACACCCAGTCTTCAAATGGGAGAACACCCCCCTTATGGCTGGAGCTCAGGGCTATCTTCAGGCTGGAGGCTCGGGGGTAGCCTCAGGCTGGAGGCTCGGGGGTAGCCTCAGGCTGGAGGCTCGGGGGTAGCCTCAGGCTGGAGGCTCGGGGGTAGCCTCAGGCTGGAGGCTCGGGGCTATCCTCAGGCTGGAGGCTCGGGGCTATCCTCAGGCTGGAGGCTCGGGGCTATCCTCAGGCTGGAGGCTCGGGGCTATCCTCAGGCTGGAGGCTCGGGGCTATCCTCAGGCTGGAGGCTCGGGGCTATCCTCAGGCTGGAGGCTCGGGGCTATCCTCAGGCTGGAGGCTCGGGGCTATCCTCAGGCTGGAGGCTCGGGGCTATCCTCAGGCTGGAGGCTCGGGGCTATCCTCAGGCTGGAGGCTCGGGGCTTTCCTCAGGCTGGAGGCTCGGGGCTTTCCTCAGGCTTGAGGCTCAAAGCTATCCTCAGGCTGGAGGCTGGGGGCTATCCTCAGGCTGGAGGCTCGGGGCTTTCCTCAGGCTGGAGGCTCAAAGCTATCCTCAGGCTTGAGGCTCAAAGCTATCCTCAGGCTGGAGGCTCGGGGCTATCCTCAGGCTGGAGGCTCGGGGCTTTCCTCAGGCTGGAGGCTCAAAGCTATCCTCAGGCTGGAGGCTCAAAGCTATCTTCAGGCTGGAGGCTCAAAGCTATCCTCAGGCTTATAAGGAACTTGCACACCTGTACACTCACACAGGCTACAGGCCTCCAGCAAAACCCAGATACAGGACCTTCACACCCAAAACACATTGGAACCTTCAAACCCTGGGCCCCGATCTGGGATGACAAAACCCAGAGAAACAGAAATGCGTCTCTCTCCACTCATAACCAATACTCTGGTGGTTCCAAGACTCTGAGAATCCTGTGTCCTTTCCATATCCATTTCCTGAACTCACACCATGGCCGGGCTTCCTAATGAGTGTTCAGAACATACCCCAACATATCTATCCACACAGGTGACACCGACGCCTTCATCCAATCACCATGGAAAGGCAGATTCAAGAACAGGATAGGAGGTGTAAACCATCCCCATCCTTGGTGTCAGGAAGTCTGCACAGGTGTTAATCCTTTGAAAGTGTGAGTTATCATTACGTCACCAGGGTGGGCGCATTACACCAGCATTATAGGTGGAAGACAGATGGCGTTGAAGGCCCCGCCCCTGTTCAGGGATAAATGTTCCAGTATGATATAGATGGCCTCTTTCTTTAAGTCAGTTGTCCTCTCTGTACAAAACGTGAGTCTTGGAAAGAAGGTCCTTCTCCCTTTAAGAAGACTGACGTGTTTTCCTAACACTTTGGGGGGCTGAATCTACCAAACATCCCATCCCAATGTCCTTCCACCCCAGCAATACAGAGAGACTCCTGGACATCCAGAGGACCCCACACCAACACAAGGAAGGGACCCCACACCAACACAAGGAAGGGACCCCACACCCACACAAGGAAGGGACCCCACACCAACACAAGGAAGAGACCCCACACCAACACAAGGAAGGGACCCCACACCAACACAAGGAAGGGACCCCACACCAACACAAGGAAGGGACCCCACACCAAGACAAGGAAGGGACCCCACACCAAGACAAGGAAGGGACCCCACACCAACACAAGGAAGGGACCCCACACCAACACAAGGAAGGGACCCCACACCAACACAAGGAAGGGACCCCACACCCACACAAGGAAGGGACCCCACACCCACACAAGGAAGGGACCCCACACCAACACAAGGAAGGGACCCCACACCAAGACAAGGAAGGGACCCCACACCAAGACAAGGAAGGGACCCCACACCAAGACAAGGAAGGGACCCCACACCAAGACAAGGAAGGGACCCCACACCAAGACAAGGAAGGGACCCCACACCAACACAAGGAAGGGACCCCACACCAACACAAGGAAGGGACCCCACACCAACACAAGGAAGGGACCCCACACCCACACAAGGATAGGACCCCACACCAACACAAGGAAGGGACCCCACACCCACACAAGGAAGGGACCCCACACCAACACAAGGAAGAGACCCCACACCAACACAAGGAAGGGACCCCACACCAACACAAGGAAGGGACCCCACACCAACACAAGGAAGAGACCCCACACCGACACAAGGAAGGGACCCCACACCGACACAAGGAAGGGACCCCACACCGACACAAGGAAGGGACCCCACACCAACACAAGGAAGGGACCCCACACCAACACAAGGAAGGGACCCCACACCAACACAAGGAAGGGACCCCACACCAACACAAGGAAGGGACCCCACACCAACACAAGGAAGAGACCCCACACCAACACAAGGAAGGGACCCCACACCAACACAAGGAAGGGACCCCACACCAACACAAGGAAGGGACCCCACATCAACACAAGGAAGGGACCCCACACCAACACAAGGAAGGGACCCCACACCAACACAAGGAAGGGACCCCACACCAACACAAGGAAGGGACCCCGTATACGCAGTGCAAGAAGGAATACAAAGACCTGTATATTGGGGGGCGCAAAACAAACTGCCCGACATATGAGGATGGACTTTCTACACCTGGAGGAAAAGGGACATTCTACCAGGATAGTGAGGTGCACATTTTGGACAGAGAGGACAGCTAGTTCTATACCCCTACTTAGCTAAATCCCTCCCCCTTCACCTGGCTGAGCCCCTCCCCCTTCACCAAACTCATCCCCTCCACATGGCTGGGCTCCTCATTTCAGTGTCAGCCTCCCTCACCCCAGCACTGGACACCTCGGTCCCCTCTTCCTCTGGAATGAAGACCAGGACCCCTTGCAAGGAAGGTCCAGTTAGTTCCAGGAGATCAGTGCAGGGACAAGCGTGTTCCCATTATAACGGGGGTGACAACAGGGAGTGCATTACCACGCATGCGCTCAGCGGTCTACCTTCCCATGTAGGAGGAGTCATGAGACCTTGGCCTTCTCATACCAGTAATTGGTTGTTTTTGGTTTGATCTCCCGCCGCCTGAATTGGTACCTCGGTGGGTATCCTGTCACCTACCGGCCTCCACAGGTCCCATACTACCGACACATATCGGCACTCCGTGTTCTGACATTCCATGGTGTCACCTGCAGAGGTAATACATGTGGGGGGGCAGGAACCCCCCTATCGATTCAGTCTCCCTTCCCCTCACCCCAGCACAGCCCCTCCCTCTCTCACCTGTCTCAGCACCTCCTCGGGATTGAAGACTCCGGGCAGCTTCTCATTGTTGGGTTTGATGCAGCGGATGAAGTGTGGAGAGGCGGAATACATCTTCTCCATCAGAATACCCAGAGAGCGCTATGGAGACCAAAGAGTGCAAAGTGAGACCCCGCCCACTGCGCCAACAGACCCCACCTACTGCACTGACCCACCCACTGTGCTAATAGACCCTACCCATTGAACTGACCCATCCACCACACTAAGAGACCCTACACATTGTACTGACCCGCCCACTGAGCCAAGAGACCCCACCCACTGCACTGACCCTCCCACTGAGCCAAGAGACCCCACCCACTGAGCCAAGAGACCCCGCCCACTGACCCGCCCACTGCACCAAGAGACCCCACCTACTACACTGACCCACTCACTGCACCAAGAGACCCCGCCCACTGCACTGACCCTCCCTCTGAGCCAAGAGACCCAACCCACTGAGCCAAGAGACCCCGCCCACAGCACTGACCCGCCCACTGCACCAAGAGACCCCACCTACTGCACTGACCCACCCACTGTGCTAATAGACCCCACCCATTGAACTGACCCATCCACCACACTAAGAGACCCTACACATTGCACTGACTCGCGAGACCCCGCCCACTGCACTGACCCTCTCACTAAGCCAAGAGACCCCGCCCACTAAGCCAAGAGACCCCGCCCACAGCACTGACCCACCAACTGTGCCAAAAGACCCCACAAACTGCACTGACCCAAGATACCCCACCCACTGACCCGCCCACTGCACCAAGAGACCCCACCTACTACACTGACCCACTCACTGCACCAAGAGACCCAGCCCACTGCACTGACCCTCCCACTGAGCCAAGAGACCCCGCCCACAGCACTGACCCGCCAACTGTGCCAAAAGACCCCACAAACTGCACTGACCCAAGATACCCCATCCACTGACCCGCCCACTGCACCAACAGATCCCACCTACTGCACTAACCCACTCACTGCACCAAGAGACCCCGCCCACTGCACTTAACCGTCTACTGTGCCAAGAGACCCCACCCACTGCTTCAAGAGACCACGCCCACTGCACTGACCCACCCACTGTGCTAATAGACCCCACCCATTAAACTGACCCATCAACCACACTAAGAGATCCCACACATTATACTGACCCGCCCACTGAGCCAAGAGACCCCGCCCACTGCACTGACCCTCCCACAATGCCAAGAGACCCCGCCCACTGCACTGACCCACCGACTGCACCAAGAGACCCGCCCACTACACTGATCCGCCTAGTGTGCCAAGAGACCAAACCTACTGACCCACCCACTGCGCCAAGAGACCCCTCCCACAGCACTGACTCGCCTGTTCCAAGAGACCCACCAAAAGACCCCACCCACTGTGCCAAAAGACTCCACCCACTGCACTGACCTGCCCACTGTGCCAAGAGACCCCGCCCACTGAACTGACCCACCCACTGCCCCAAGAGATCCCACTCACTGCACTGTCCTACCCACTGCCCCAAGAGACCCCGCCCAGTGCACTGACCCACCCATTGAGCCAAGGGACCCCGCCCACTGCACTGACCTGCCCACTGTGCTAAGAGACTCTGCCCCTTGACCTACCCACTGTGCCAAGAGACCCCACCCACCAAAATGGCCCGCCCAATATGCCAAGAGACCCCGCCCCCTACAATGACCCGCCCAATGCGCCAAGAGACCCTGCCCATGGACCCACCCACTGCACTGACTCAACCAAAAGACCCCGCCCACTGAACTGACCCACCCACTGCCCCAAGAGATCCCACTCACTGCACTGTCCTACCCACTGCCCCAAGAGACCCCGCCCAGTGCACTGACCCACCCATTGAGCCAAGGGACCCCGCCCACTGCACTGACCTGCCCACTGTGCTAAGAGACTCTGCCCCTTGACCTACCCACTGTGCCAAGAGACCCCACCCACCAAAATGGCCCGCCCAATATGCCAAGAGACCCCGCCCCCTACAATGACCCGCCCAATGCGCCAAGAGACCCTGCCCATGGACCCACCCACTGCACTGACTCAACCAAAAGACCCCGCCCATTGCACTGACCCACCCACTGCGCCAAGAGACCCTGCCCACTGCACTGACCTACCCACTGCCTCAAGAGACCCTGCTCACTGCAGTGACCCGCCCAGAGACCCCGCCCACTAAAAGGGGGGAGGAAAGGGTTGGGGGAGGGGGAGGAAGGGGAGGAAAGGGGGGTGGAAATAGGGAGGTGAAAGGGGGAGGAGGGGATGTGGGTGAAGACTGCGGGAAGACCTCACAGAAATGCGCTCACCCGGAATTGCGCTCCGACTGACATTTTGCGAGCGGATGAGGATTCCTGCAGGAACAGAGCCTGGAGAACAAACAACGTTATTGTGATGGGAGTCACTTTGGGCGAGGGGCCCGTGGAACCCAGAAACCTTTGGAGAGGTTGGGAAACCCTTGTTTCAGCTCCCCATGCACCTTCTATGTCTAAGTTACCCTGTGTCTCTAATAGGGGGACAGGGTGACTGAGAACCCCACTATGATCTGTACTAATCGGACTCACCGTACAACCACACTGGAATGTTGTGTATATATATATATATATATTGTATATTGCCTCATACTATGGTGTGCTCTCTGCTGGGTCATTTGGGTGTGGCTGTATTCCTCCATTGTTCTATTGTGTCTGCCTTGGGAGAAAAGTATTATGGGATGTGTATGTGTATTTGCTGTGAGGAGAGAGGGGGGGAATTCCTCCAACAGCTCTCCCTGCTGATTGGAGGGTCTTTCCTCCACCCTGAATGCAAAGGGGGGGGGGATTGTCCCGAGTGTTACCTCTCTGTACATGTGTTTCAATAAACAGTTTCATGTTTAGCAGCAAAAACGAGTACTGCCCTGTTATTGGTTGTCAGCAGTTTAGAGAATCTGATATCTATATTCAGACTGGGAGGAAGTGGTATATGATGGAAGCACTCAAGCTGAGTGAGGGACGTTCCGTGACATTGGTGGCAAGCAGCGGGAAAGCTTCCTGCAATCTGGGACATCCAAACCTCCAACTGGATCCAAGATCAGGATAGCAGACTTCAGTCACCCCAGCGGAGATATGGACCTGGCATCAGAGTTCCCGGGACTGCTGTGGATCGTCCTTTCAACATACACCAGGACTGTGTCTGAGGATGAATACCTGGAGCTCAGGCGGCAGATTTGGGTACTTTCCAACCCCAGAGCAACGGGAAAGTGACTAGCGGGCATTGCGGATGGCATTCCTGGGAGAACGGCCCCAGGAGCAATGGGTGACTGAGTTGGACAGGTTGGTCCAGCAGGAGATAGAGCTGGACAATCGTTATCGGGCTCTGCAATGGCACGCAGAGGAGAGATATTTAGAGGGGACAACAGAATGCTCTCCAGAGGGATATGACTTTGGTGACCCTGGATTGCTGGGGGAGAGCCTTATAGATGTTTTTTTTGCTTGACAATGAAGGGGAACCTGACCTTGAGGACCTGAGAGAATATAGAGGGGCTATGCTCGGTCTTGCAGGGGTCTCAGAGCTCAAACTGGACCTGGAATATTTGCTAAGGAAGGAACAGCATCTGGAAAGGGCATACAGAAAACTGCTAGAACACGTTCAGCAGCATGCCAGAGAATCGGCAGTGGAAATTCCGTAGATTGGAGTCTGCAAAGCTGAAGTGCTGACAACAGGGCAGAGCTCTGCTAACCTCTGCCCAGCACTGATAACATCTTCTGGGTTCTACGGACAGGAGATGGTGAACCTCTATCCCCAGACACCTGTTCCGGAGACTGGGGATTTAATAGACTTCTCTTCTGAGGAAGGACAACCTGGTGAGCCTCCAGCAGAGTGGGCATCAGTGCCAAACATCACTGAGCTCTGCCCAGCACCAACAGAAGCTTCAGCCTCCTTGAGAGAAGAGGTAGTCGGCCTTTCTCCCACAAAACAGACAGGGACATGTGATTTTCTGCCAGCAACATCTGTGGAGTTACCAGAAACTTCTCCAACTGAAGCGCTAACAACTGGAGAGAGGGTCCAAGACCTCTGCCCCACATCTGCGGCAGTTCCGGAGACCAAGGGTGGGAAGGAGATGGTCACTTCCCAGCAGCAGATTAAGATTCAGGGGGAGAAGGGAGAGGAGGTGTTCATCCTCCTTTCCCAACAGTTGACCAGGGTGGAGGAAGTGTTTTTTCCTCCCCAGCACCTGGGAGACAGTACCAGAGACAAGTCATCCCAGCAGCCAGATGAGGGTAAGGGAGATGGAACAGCCGGCTTCCCTTCCCAGCAGCAGATGTCACCTCAGAATGATGCTACCAACGCTGCAGAAGAGCTGGCAACAGAGCAGAGGGCTGCTGGTCTCTGCCCTCAACTAAAAAAAGATGCGGTCTCCATCTGTATACTCGAGAGAGGCTGGGCAGTCAGGCCAGATCCTCAACATTATAATGAAGTGAGCCCAGCCACCCTGTCTTCTCTCCAGTGGCTGACAGGACTCCATGGAGAAGGGCCAGTCCACACTTCTCTCCAGCAGTGGGTATGTTCTCCGAGAGAGGCAGAGGTTGGCTGGGTGAGTACCGGCATTGGGGGACTGGAACTACTGACTAATTTCGGAGTTAACCCATCTTGGGTCTCCTCCTGTGTTAGTTCCCTGCAAAAGGGGAGATGTGTGATGGAGCCTCTTTGGGCTGGGGGCCCGTGTGGAGGTTGGGAAACCCTTGTTTCAGCTCCCCATGCACCTCCTATGTACACATTAGGGACACAGAGTGACAGAGAACCCCAGTCTGATCTGTACTAACCGGACTCACTGTACAACCACACTGGAATAATGTGTGTGTATATTATATATATTGTATATTGTCTTATACTATGGTGTGTTCTGTGTTGGGTTGTTTGGGGTGTGGCTGTATTCCATTGTTCTATTGTGTCTGTCTGCCTTGAGAGAAAAGTTATGGGATGTGTGTTTGCTGTGAGGAGGGGGGGGAGGGGGGGAATTCCTCCAACAGCTTTCCCTGCTAATTGGACAGTCTACCCCGCCCGGAATGCAAAGTGTGTGTGTGTGTGTGGGGGGGGATTGTCCCGAGTGTTTACCTGAGTTTCAATAAACAGTTCACGTTGAGCAACCAAACGAATACTGCCTAGTTCTTGGTTGTCAGCGGTTTGGAATATCTGATATCTATATTCAGACTGGAGGAAGCGGTATATGACGAAAGCACTCAAGCGGAGTGTGGGGGACGTTTCGTTACAGTTATCACTATACAGGATCTATAGATGATGATTATTATTATACAGGATCTATAGATGATGATTATTATTATACAGAATCTATAGGTCACTATAATGGAGGAGGATCCTTCCTGTCACACTTACTTTTCCTTTCTGTGGCATCAGAGTTCCCGTCCTGGAGATACTCGCTATAAACAGAGAAAATGAGAGAAGATCAGACACCGAGCACCCTTCAACCTGCTACAACCTCAGACACCCGAGCAACTGTCACATCATCACCGCCAGATTGTTCCCCATAATATGCCCTCCTGTGTATTGTTCCCCATAATGTGCCCCCTGTGTATTGTGCCCCATAATGTGCCCTCCTGTGTATTGTGCCCCATAATGTGCCCCCTGTGTATTGTTCCCCATAATGTGCCCCCCTGTGTATTGTGCCCCATATTGTGCCCTCTGGCCCCTCATGTATTGTGCCCCATAACATGCCCTCCATATTGTGCCCTCCTGCACCCCTGTGTATTATGCCCCCTGTGTATTGTGCCCCATAATGTGCCCTCTGGCCCCTCATGTATTGTGCCCCATAACATGCCCTCCATATTGTGCCCCATAATGTGCCCTCCTGCCCCCCCCAATGTATTGTGCCCCAAATATGCTGTCCTGCCCCTCATCCTAGCTTAAACTACAACTAAAGTAAAAACATTTTTTGTGTTGGATGGAGGGTGGAGGGATGAGACCCCCTGTCGGGTTTTTATTACTGTCTGTGCCCCCCCCCCCCCATGGGGGAGATTTCCCCTCTCTATTTCTCCCGATTACCATTATCATTGAAAGTAAAAGAAAACCCCAAGTTTTGGGTTGTCCCCATAAAAGTGATAGAGGGGAAATCTTCCAATGGGGACACTAGTTCTGGTGATCTGGGGGGGGGGGGGGTCCCAAGGAATTCCCTTAATTTGCAGAGATTTCCTTACATTCTGTTTTGACTTTGGGACAGGACGTGAAGCCAAATTTCCAAAATGCGATGATGGCAAAAAAAAAACCCAGGGGTTATAACCCTCCATTACTCATTCCAAAATGAGAACAATGTTCTATCTGAAGGCCAAGTCCTGGTGAAGACCTGATTATAGGAAGGCCAGGATGCACGGCACAGAGCCATATCTGGGATTGAAGTCTCTGTGGGTTTCCAGGCAGGATAGTAGATCTTTCTGGAGGGTGGGAATAACAGAGACCCCCTTGTCCCTCAGGTCCTGGGGTTTATGCTGTTAAAGCCAGAGACTGAGAAGCAGATGGAATGGAGGTGCCCGGGACATCAGATCCAGCCTGTCTGGAAGGGGTCAGGGGTCATCTTCTAGCAGTCTCAGCATTTATACCTTCCAGGTCCTGGAAGATTCCACACTGGAGGAAAGGCAGAAACTAGCCAGAGACCAGGGAACCATCTGACGGTCCACAACCAGTGCTGGAGGATCCAGACAGGTAACTTGTGGAACCTGGAAGTCGGGAGGTCCATGTCCTCATCTCTGACATGTCCTGGTGAAGGGCCCAATCCTCTCAATCCAGGTGGTGATGGCAGAGGTGATCCTCCTTCCAATTCTCCACTTCTGGGATGTGGACACTTGATGGCGTTTCTCCATCCATCTCGATCATCCACCATTATATGGTAGAAACAAACTTCCCCATTACCAGGGCTGGAGATGCACCAAGCTAGGGAGGTCCTGACTTGGTTGGATAGGAGCTCAGAAAGGCTGAGAGAAGGAGCTGGGCTGATCCATGCCAACACTTGCATGAAAGAGCCTGGAAGGAGGTGACCCCAAGGCCCAGAAATCTCACGCAGAGTTCCCAGAGGAAGTGTTCATTTTCCGTAAGGAAGCCTTCTGATTGGGCCGTAACTTGAAGGAGGACAAATATTCCAGGTGGAGGGAAGGCTGGAGAGCAGATTTTTGTCTTCTGTGGAAGAGAGATGAGAAGGTTGTCACCTGGATGGACGGATTTCCTAGGAGGGCAATGAGGGGTGCAGGGACCTTTCTGAAGTCTCCGGGAGCTGAGGAGAGATCAAAGGGCAACAAACTGGGGCTGTTTCCTATCGCCAAGTGTAGAAAGTGCTGAGGAGATGGGTAAGGGGGGCATCCACACCCACCCTGTGATTAGCTTCAAGACCTGAATCGCTTACACATAATCCCACTGCCTGCGTCCAGGGCTGATCGCTTACATGTAATCCCACTGCCTGCGTCCAGGGCCGATCGCTTACATGTAATCCCACTGCCTGCGTCCAGGGCCGATCGCTTACATGTAATCCCACTGCCTGCGTCCAGGGCCGATCGCTTACATGTAATCCCACTGCCTGCGTCCAGGGCCGATCGCTTACATGTAATCCCACTGCCTGCGTCCAGGGCCGACCGCTTACATGTAATCCCACTGCCTGCGTCCAGGGCCGATGGCTAACATGTAATCCCACTGCCTGTGTCCAGGGCCGATCGCTTACATGTAATCCCACTGCCTGGGTCCAGGGCCGATCGCTTACATGTAATCCCACTGCCTGTGTCCAGGGCCGATCGCTTACATGTAATCCCACTGCCTGCGTCCAGGGCCGATCGCTTACATGTAATCCCACTGCCTGTGTCCAGGGCCGATCGCTTACATGTAATCCCACTGCCTGCGTCCAGGGCCGATCGCTTACATGTAATCCCACTGCCTGTGTCCAGGGCCGATCGCTTACATGTAATCCAACTGCCTGCATCCAGGGTCGATCGCTTACATGTAATGACTATTTGAGGGATTATACGTGTCGGCACGATTAGCTGCAAGAACCACCAGCCTCCCTTGGCTTTTCATGAGGCCGTCTACTCGCAGTCCAGGAAACAATCACACCTTTGATGGGAATATGCAGATGGGTATCTGGAATGTCTATGAATGTCTATGGGATCCATATCTTCCTCGTGTTTAGGAGGTGAAATTACAGAACTTGTGTAAAACTTTGAAATTTGAAGGAATCTGTTAAATCCCAAATATGAAGAATACCTCCGGTGGGCTTTGGTCCTGAACACAGAATGGAGTCACCTCCCAGTCTAGTGGAGCATCTGGCAGGATGACTTCCTCAGGGGTGGGTCACCACATTCTGAACATTATTTGGTTGATTGAGAGAAGGACGCGGCGAGGTGGTAGAGATTAGAACTGGATTTTGTACCCTTTGAATGCACAAAGTCTGGGAAATCTGTGACCCAGAGAATGACAAACAGTCAAACAGACGCCCCCCCCCCACTGAAGAGGGAAGAGGGATGAGGGAAGAGGGAAGAGGGAAGAGGGATGAGGGAAGAGGGATGAGGGAAGAGGGAAGAGGGATGAGGGATGAGGGATGAGGGATGAGGGAAGAGGGAAGAGGGAAGAGGGATGAGGGCAGAGGGAAGAGGGGTTCGAGGAAGACTTGGTGGACTTTGTACTGGATGGAAGGACTGAACTTCAGTTTTAAAGATGAAGTCAGGGAGAGGGTTAAGGTGCTCTGTGATTTGAGGTGGTAGAGGCTCCTGAGGGTGGGGGTTCTCTTGGTGACATCTTTGATGAATTGGTCAAGTGGCTCCCCAAAAAGACGTCTTCCTCAGAAGGCACACGTGTGTGACACGTCTTATACAGACAGCTGCTGCTGTCCAGGTTTTCAGGCAGAAGGCAGGTGCTGAAGTTGCTCATGTAAAGCACGGTCCTGGAATACACGGTCCTGGAATACGCGGTCCTGGAATACGCGGCCCAGGAATACGCGGCCCAGGAATACGCGGCCCAGGAACACGCGGCCCAGGAATACGCGGCCCTGGAATACGCGGCCCTGGAATACGCGGCCCTGGAATACGCGGCCCAGGAATACGCGGCCCAGGAATACGCGGCCCAGGAATACACGGCCCAGGAATACGCGGCCCAGGAATACGCGGCCCTGAAATACGCGGCCCTGGAATACGCGGCCCTGGAATACGCGGCCCTGGAATACGCGGCCCAGGAATACGCGGCCCAGGAATACGCGGCCCTGGAATACGCGGCCCTGGAATACGCGGCCCAGGAATACGCGGCCCAGGAATACGCGGCCCTGGAATACGCGGCCCTGGAATACACGGCCCTGGAATACACGGCCCTGGAATACACGGTCATGGTGGTTGGTGGTCCTGGTCCAGTTAGCTGCAATGTGATACACTGAAATTGTAGCAAGAGCTGGTTGCAGAGCTGGGCCTCCCAGAGTGAAGAGAGACCTCAGAAGAGTCTCCAATAGTCTATAAATGATGGATCTCCAGTCGGTACTGTGAGATGTTTGAGGA
This sequence comes from Lithobates clamitans, assembly GCA_037952925.1. NCBI lineage: Eukaryota > Metazoa > Chordata > Amphibia > Anura > Ranidae > Lithobates > Lithobates clamitans. The sequence goes on from JBBGZY010003109.1 coordinate 96,571, forward strand.
GCAGCCCTCTTCTCCGTGAACTCTTCTTTCTCTGGATAGCGCTCAGCAATGACTCTCAGAGGGGTGATCCATTCATTATAGATTTCACGTTCTGTTCATGAATGGGGGGAGGGGTGCTTAGACTTTGTGGGTCTCACGGCAAGATGGCGGAGAATGAAGATCTACATTGCCGAGGATTCTGCAGCCGGGAACTCAGCCACATCAGCGCTCTCAGTGTGAAGCCACAACATTAAACCCACAACAATTTTCTCAATGAATTCAAAGTGTTCTCTGATTGGATGAGGTGGAGAGTGTGACATAAACATCCCACCCCTCCACCCCGTCCAATCAAAGAACACTTCACATTCAATGAAAATATGCAAAGCATTCTGTTAACAGCAACTGTGCTGAGCGGCCGACCCCCTGTGTTCACAATGCAGCATGGGACCCGGACCCAGTGTAGAATCAGTATAGTAACAACGTAGTAGTGGTGTAGTAGCCATGTAGTAGTGATTATAGCAGTGTAGTAGCAGTAAAGAATTGGTGTAGTAGCAGTGTAGTAGTGGTGTTCTAGGAGTGTAGAACTGAACAAAAAACCTTCTGAGGAAGTCCCAAGGGATGTAACGCGTAAAGCAGGTGCAGCAGGTGCCAAGAGTGACGTCTTCTCACAGGGGGAGGAGGAGAAGGAGAAGGAGGAGAAGGAGGAAGAAGAAGAAGGGATGTAGTAGCATTGTAGTAAGAGTATAGTAGGGGTGTAGTAGCAGTGTTTATACAGTGAATTCCAGGGGGCAGCATTCCCATTAGCTGAGCAAACTTGAATTAGATCTACCTGTGGACAGCGTTGGAGGGGAGCTGGAAAACCTACCTGTGGGGGAGGGGAGATGGAGGACCTACCTGCGAAGAGAAGGCCAAGTAGTCCGGTGACACTGTTGATGAAGAGGTTCTGTATGTTGGTGGGGACGGTGTCTCTGTTCTTCTCCAAAAACCCGACCGCCGTGTACTGGACCTGGAAGGGACATTGGGGACAATGAGGACATAGAGCTCTTCTACCCCCCTCACCTTAACACCACGGGACCCTCACTTACCTCCCAGCATAGGGGACCCTCACTTACCTTCCCAGCATAGTGGTGAATGATGAATCCGGGGTCCCTTCCTCGCGCTCGTTCAAAGTGCGGATTTGCTTTACATCCAACGCACAACTTCTCCAGGAACGTGTCGTCTGAGGCCTGCGGGGTGGAAGGGGAGAACACTCAGTAGGGGGATCAGACATGAGAGGGGGACAAGGGGGGCTAATGACCCCAGAAAAGAAGTTCTGGGGTCACCAGTCAAAGGAGGGATGGGGGAACGGAAGTTCCGGGGTCACCAATCACAGGAGGTATGCTGGAACGGAAGTTTCGGGGGCACCAGTCACCATTTCATGACAGTCAGCCAGTCCCATCTTCAGGAGATATTCTCACTTTACATCCCCACCATCTCCTATTTCTGTGAGACTCCAACTCCGCTCATCCTCACTGTGCTTTCTGGATCTGTTCCCTCCTTACCTCTTCATGCTCACCCCCCCCCACTCCTCCCCTCCTCCCCTCCTCCAGCCGCACCCCTCCAGTTGTGTTCTCCATAATATAAGGAAGGAGGCCTCCTGCCAGTGGAGAATGGGGAAGATCTGCACACCAGGATACAGAGATCTCTCCACCCAAATATGCATCAGGTAACTCCGCTTTCCATTAGAAGAGCTAAAGCGGCTGTCAGACTGAGGGTAGGTGAACTCAGTAAATGACACTCACCCGCGGGAAGGACGTCTGCTCATCCAAAATGGAGAGAATGCCGGCTGGCCGGGCCAGAAAGAGATCCTTGTATGGAGAGAGAAGAGCGTCATTAATACCGAGATCTGCATACAGTCATATAGGGAATTAACCCTTTCACCATCCTACAGAGCACTTCCCACCACCCCAACCATCCATAACTTATCTATATAGAGAGAGAGCACCAACTCTGACAACAAAGGACTGCCCACCACCCCAACCGTCCATAGGACATCTATAGGGAAAGAGAGCACCAACTCCAACAGAGGACTACCCTCCACCCCAACCATCCATAAATTATCTATAGAGAGAGAGCACCAACTCCAACAGAGGACTGCCCACCACCCCAACCGTCCATAGGACATCTATAGGGAGAGAAAGCGACAATTACAACAACCGAGGACTACCCTCCACCCCAACCATCCATAAGTTATCTATAGAGAGGGAGCACCAACTCTGACAACAAAGGACTGCCCACCACCCCAACCGTCCATAGGACATCTATAGGGAGAGAGAGCACCAACTCCAACAGAGGACTACCCTCCACCCCAACCATCCATAAGTTATCTATAGAGAGTGCCAACTCTGACAATAGAGGACTGCCCATCACCCCAACCATCCATAAGTAGTGTACAGAGAGAGCGCCAACTGTGTCTACTGCCATGACATGACTAATTTATACTGAGACACGGGTATGCTACAAGGTGGGCATCTGGAAGCCTCCTCTTAGAGGGAAAAACAGAAGGGCGACTGAGATTAAAGCAGAGCGTCAGAAGATGAATAAAAGAAAAGTATTAAAACAGGTCATGTGACCTCTTCCTGGGGGAAGACAATCCATGGCACTACGTACCAAGATCGGCTGGTTGTTAACAAAGGTGACAGCATCTTGCTGGATCCCTTCCTGCAGATAATGCTGCTGCTCCATCAGGAAGATGTGCTGAGATACAAATCAGACCTGTTATAATCTGCGTTATACCCCCCCCCCCCATTGTAGGATTGCGTACACACATATCATTCTAGACTCACATGGTTGAAGAAGTTCTGCAGCTGCTCATTGGCCAGATTTATACACAATTGTTCAAAGCGATTCACAGCAAAGTTCTCAAAGCCAAAAATATCCAAAATACCTGAGAAGAAAAAAGGAAGACTCTTCATGTGGCCAATCTGAGGAGGAATGATCACCAGTAATATTACATTATATAGTTATATATATACACACACACACACACACTATTATATATGTCAGCCAGACACAAGGAGGCTCCCCTTCCACCCAATATAGGTAAACCTCGGGTACACAGGCATCTGGGGTGTGAAGGGACATCGGCAAGAAATAGGATTTTTGTCTTTATGTCCAATCCATGTCTTGGAGTCCATTAAGGAATACAGACACATTTGGGTCATAGTAATGCTTACACAAGGACTGGACTCACAAATCGTATATCTCCTACCCAGCATGCCTCAGTTTTGTGACAAAGCAGTACCAAGAACATGAGATGAAACAAAAGGGACGGGACCATAATGGACCCCAAGAAATCGATCTTACATTAAGTCCCAAAATCCTATTCTCTTTCTTATCCATTGAGGGACAGGAATTCAGATACATTTGGGACATCCAAAAGCAGTCCAATCAAGGGATGGGCAGCACAGCAACAGCCACTAAAATGCCTCATTAAGAGCACTGGGCGTTGCCTACAGCCCATGAGCAACTTGAAGGACTAATACCCTAATCTGGAACCAGAAGAAATGGGACTCCCAACCAGATAGGGGACCTACCAATACAACCAAGGTGAGAATCTGATCAACCAGAACCCACCAAAAACAGGTGGAAGAATAACAAATTCCCAAACAAGGAAAGGAAGACCTACAAGCTAATGTGGAGACAAAAGTCCCTCATAGTTCCATGAGGGAATCTAGTACAAAAATACAGGTCCAGTTGGTCTACATGGAAAGACCTCGGGATGAATATAAACCATCCTCTCTGACACCCCAAGGTGAATATGGGGCCTGCAGTAGAATACGGTGTAGTCTGCCTAATATGGATCACAATCAAAGGTCTAAGAAGCTCCCAACTCACGTGGAAATTCCACTATATGCTGCACGTAATCCATGTCACTTTCAGCCTCTTGGTATAATACATCTTAGTACGATCGTTTCCCGTATCTTCCCAAGTAACACAGACATGACCACCATCCTCACATCCTCAGCTCCTCTGTCCCCGGGGAGCTCTGTGTTCTGTTTATTTACAGTACTTATCAAGAGAGCTTGATGGTTTCACAATCCGCCAATCAAGCACAGGCATTCCTTCAAACAGGAGGAGTTATACAAATCTCAACCAATGAACAATGACTAGGGGAGTTTATAGGCGTGTCTGGGCGGGGGCAGTGTGTATGATTTCCTGTAAGCCATCATCTCCAGCTAGACAAAGGAAGCCGCATGGCTGGTCTTGAGATCATGGACGTTGTCCGCGACCCTAACAATTCAAAGACTGCCGTTTTCACCGTTGGTGTGAATCCTTATTCTGCGTTGTTCAGAGAACATCCCCGGATTATACTACCGTCCCTGAGGATGGGAGATTATCTGCAGAGACACACCATAGCCCCCCCATGTTCTGATCAGACACACCGAAAGACAAAAACGTGCTTCCCCCCCCAATAACCGATAATGTCCTTGCAAAGTGAACACATCTCTCTCAAACGATCGTCTGTGCATCGCACAGGGGCCCTTCGCTGGCGGACATATCCCCACTCTGCAAACACTTCTCTGCAACCTCAAGAAGCTTTTCACTACCAGAAGGATCTCAACCAGCGTCAGTCTGCCCCAGTCAGGGCTTTAGAGCGGGAGAACTAACACTGGGAGACACTATGACAATATATATTAAATACATCTTCATAAAATTTCCACAACACAACCCCCCCAGAGAATGCACCTTATTAGGGACAGAACAAGAGAAGGCATCTAGTTACCTATCACAAAAGGCTGTGAATTTTCCGAAAAAAGAACAATTTCCAGGTGAATTGGTCCCACAAAGTCCTCCAGGCATACTCTATCCTCGGCAAAGGGTACCTGCAGCAACTCAATTGCGCTCAATGTGGAGGAAACGGTTTGTTGTGAGGAATCGGACAGTAGTTCTGGGGATGGGGGTACCCTAGCGAGTGGATTCCACCCCAGGTATGGGGGGAAAAAGGAAAAAACAACCTCAGTTGCCTGAAGAGCTATCTGGCCCATTGAGACAGGTCCATTGGGCTGCTTTAGAACCCAAGGCCAGGACAACAGAGGAAGAGGGGGTCTGAAAAGGGGAAAAGGGACAGGAAAAAATAGGAGAGGGTGAAAACAACTCTGATGGGGGTTCTCCACACCATCTACGTGCCAAAAATGGTGAGAACCAGTCTGATGGGATCTCCCACAGCAATCTACGCTCCAACAATGGTAAACTCCCTAAATGTACACAGGGTGTGAACTCTTTTAATCAAGGGCTAAACTACTTTCCTCACAAGTGAAATGTATCTACCAATGCTGAAACCTGGCCAAGCTTGAGCTAGATAGATCTTGCAGTTGTCAGGCCCTTTGGGAAGGTGCAGACTACAAGGGACTACAAGGGACTACAAGGGACTACAAGGGTCTACAAGGGTCTGTAGAGTCGATCCTCTTCACAGGACAGAACTGACAGACAGATAGACTGAACACAAAGGCTGATTCTCCAAAAAGTACCAATGACCTGTGGCCGGGGGGACACTGAATATCCAGGTACTTATCCAAAGCTGGTCCCACACAGCCTTGTAGGTTAGGAGCCCCTCTGAAGGGATAAGGGGCGGTATCACAGACACGCCAGGCACACCACTCCGCCCCCCCACCACAGGCACGCCACTCCGCCCTCCTACCACAGACACGCCACTCCGCCCTCCTACCACAGACACGCCACTCCGCCCCCTTACCATAGACAAGCCACTCTGCCCTCTCCCACAGGCACGCCACTCCGCCCTCCTACCACAGACACGCCACTCCGCCCTCCTACCACAGACACGCCACTCCGCCCTCCTACCACAGACATGCAACTCCGCTCCCTCTTACAGACACGCCACTCTGCCCTCCTACCACAGACACGCCACTCCGCCCTCCTACCACAGACACGCCACTCCGCCCTCCTACCACAGACATGCAACTCCGCTCCCTCTTACAGACACGCCACTCTGCCCTCCTACCACAGGCACACCACTCTGCCCCCCTCCCACAGACACGCAACTCCGCCCCCCTACCACAGACACACCACTTTGCCCCCCTCCCACAGGCAAGCCACTCCACCCCCCTCCCACAGACACGCCACTCCACCCCCTCTCACAGACATGGCACTTACCTATTTCCGGCACCGTGGCCCCACGTTTTACATCACCAGCCAGGAGCTCATTGACTTTAGTGACAATCCAGCCGAACATACGGGAGTAGACGACCCGGGCGATGGAGTCTCTGGCATCTGCGTGAGAAGAGAAGGATGAAGTGTACAGCCCCTCCCCATAGGCGGTCTGTGATTGGAGGATTACAGGGACCCAGGTGTAGACTGGATAGACATTCAATTGGTTAATAGGTGTCCTTAGAAGTGAAATGATAGGTCCACCTTACTGACCCCAATGACAGAAGAAGACATGTAAAGGGTCCACTGGGAGTCACTGGCCCTCAGAAAGGGCTCTCGGCCCTCCGGCATGGATCTGATTGAAGGTTGGGAACTGACCACTGACATCTACAGCAGCTTTTTGTTGACCTTCTAGAGCACATGTGTCAAACACAAGGCCTGTGGGCCAAATCCGGCCCTCGTGGTCATTTTATGTGGCCCTCGCACCTCTCCTACAGCTGTGGCACCTCCCTCATTTCCATCCCCACCTTATCCTAGGCAGTCGGCATTAGAGAGGAGGACAAAACTCTTCCTACAGATCCTGTGCTTCTCTGTGCAGCCCCAGAGAGGCTCGTCTCTGCCCCTTCCCCGTCTCAGTAGTCGGCAGCAGAAAGGAGGACAGAACTCTTCCTACAGATCCTGCACCTCTCTGTGCAGCCATAGCACCCCCTCATCTCCACCTCCCCTGGTCTCAGCATTCAGAAGATTACAGCAGCTGACTCCTGCTCTCCTCTGGTCCTCCTCAAGACCCTGTACTTTCTGCTTCCTAGCTCTGCTTCTTCTTATCAGCAGCACAAGGTAAGGGCACCGTGATGTAAGGGAGGGTGGGGGACTCTTGACCTATGGTGGGGGGGGGGGTGGAGGGGTGAAGCTTTTGACATCTGATGTAAAGGGGGGGGGGGGGTGTTTTGGACATGTAGTCCTACAGACACAACCGGCCCTTTGAGGGAAACCATAATGAGCCCATGAAGAAAATTTGACACCCATGATGTAGATCAGTGATTCTCACCCCCAGTCCTCAAGTGCCCCCAACAGGCCATGATTTGGGAATTTCTCTCAAACCTGGCCTGTTGGGGGCACTTGAGGGCCGAGGGTGAGAACTGACTGATCTAGAGGATGTCACCGAGCCAACCCCCACCCAACCGAAAGAGCTGAGGAGTTAAGATGTACGTTATTGGACGTTCCCTCACTTTACGAATGATATCGATATCTGTGATTGGTCACATTGTACACAATGAAATCAGGATCTGGTAGACAGACACAACATCGATCGTCTCCATATTCTCCTTCAGAGGGGTCACGTGACCAATTCACCTTCTGGACATTCGAGCCCCGCCATGTTTAGTACCCAGGTGAGACTTTCTTATAGGTTTGGGTGGACATTTGTTATGACTGTCATTTTATCATATCAGGATTTATGGAATAGAATACGGATGAAAAGGGCGGAACCAGACAAAAGAAGCCACACCTCCACCAAGGTATAAAATTACACTGATTGGTTAGACTGGTGGAAATGTCCACTCCCCCGATCTGACACTTCTTACCCTCTGCCTGCTGCTGGGAGTGTAACCTCCGGATTGTCTCCCCCCGCGTCACAGAGATGGTACAGACCAAACAGTCCCGGAGGTCCTCTTCCTCCACCCCAAACTGACCCTGAAAACCAGAAAAGGCAACTTTAGATCCACAGAAACTGGGAAACCCCTCTGTACCACCCCCCCCCACATATTACACCCCCTTCTGTACCCCTCAACATCACACCCTCTCTGTACCACCCCCCCCACATATTGCACCCCCTTCTGTACCCCTCAACCTACATCACACCCTCTCTGTACCCCCCCCACACATATTACACCCCCTTCTGTACCCCTCAACCCACATCACACCCTCTCTGTACTCCCAATCCACAGAAACCGGGATACCCCTCTGTACCCCCCCCCCCCACATATTACACCCCCTTCTGTACCCCTCAACCCACATCACACCCTCTCTGTACTCCCAATCCACAGAAACCGGGATACCCCTCTGTACCCCCCCCCCACATATTACACCCCCTTCTGTACCCCTCAACCTACATCACACCCTCTCTGTACTCCCAATCCACAGAAACCGGGATACCCTTCTGTACCCCCCCCCCCCACATATTACACCCCCTTTTGTACCCCTCAACCTACATCACACCCTCTCTGTACTCCCGATCCACAGAAACCAGGATACCCCTCTGTACCACCCCCCCCCACATATTACACCCCCTTTTGTACCCCTTAACATCACATTCTCTCTGTACTCCCAATCCACATATCAATTACCCTCTGTACCCCCACCCTTCATAATACACCCCCCAAACCTCATCTCAATTCTTCTCTGTACCCCCCCACTCTACATATCACCCCCCCCTGTACCCCAACTCTCCGCTCTATTCTTCTCTGTACCCCCCCACTCTACATATCACCCCCCCCCTCTGTACCCCAACCCTCCTCTCTATTCTTCTCTGTACACCCCCCACTCTACATATCACCCCCTCTGTACCCCCCACTCTACATATCACCCCCTCTGTACCCCCAACCCACATATCTCATCATCTCTGTGCCCCCCACTCTACAAATCACCCCCCCTGTACCCCCAACCCTCGTCTCAATTCTTCTCTGTACCCTCCTTATCAAAATCTATATTACACCCCCTTCTGTAACCCCCAACCCACATATCACACTCTCTAGGAACCCCCAGACCATGTATCAATTCTCTATTCCCCCCACTCTACATATTAACCCCCATACCCCAAATCTTTTCTTTAAACCCCCCCTCCCCCCAACTATTCTTCCATATTACACTCCCTCTGTACCCCCAACCCATTCATTAATTCTCTGTACCCTCACCCCTCATATTGCACCTCTCCAATCTCTCCAAACCTCATCTCAATTCTTCTCTAACCCCCTCCCCCACATATCACCCCCCCCCGGGGTATAATACGATGCACAGACCCTCTCTGGATCTCCCACTAATGACTCTCTTACCGCAGCAGCTTTCAGCCACCCGCAGGACTTGCCATCCACGGTGACCCCACCGGTGTCCTGAGCAACGAACAGGATGTTCCCCAGAGACAGGATCCCCGAGAGGATGGTCTTCAGGTCTAACTCCTCCTGTGGGAGGGACAGAGGATGACATCACAATGACTGAACCGTGATGTATGGGAAAAGGCGGAGTCCATACCACATTATGGGCGGAGATATCCGGGTGCAGCAAAACCCAGAAAGTTCCGTCCATCTGATCTCACCCCGAGTCATCCAGAGCAACATCAGCCAATCCCGTCCCCCGGCTGGGAAGGAACACGCTGCGGCCTCGGCGTACACTTACCTGATGGGGAAATCTCTGAATTGGTACCAACCTGAGTCTGGAAGCCGACCATGCGCATGGCATTGCACAGTGTGTGGTAGCGATCTGCCCAGTCCCCCGAATACGACTCCTCCTGACCGATGTATCTACAACCAGAGAAGAGGAACTCAGTCCAACATGGGTCTTATCAGCTGCATACAACCTACACCCACACAGGGGGCGGGGCTCACACACACAGGGAGCGGGGCTCACACAGAAAGTGACAGGGCACACACGGTGGGGGCGGGGCTCACACAGAAAGGGGCGGGGCTCACACTGTAGGGGTGGGGCTCACACTGCAGGGGTGGGCCTCACACCGTTGGGGTGGGGCTCACACAGAAGGGGGCAGGGCACATACGGTGGGGGCGGGGCTCACACAGAAGGGGGCAGGGCACACACTTCTAGCCCAACATCTGTAGATCCAACCTTCTCCACATACATCCGGTCAGGCACCGTACCCCACACATTGGCCACCAATGCCACACTCACATCCAGGATGGATGGAAGGACTCCGAGGCTCATCTCTGGGAACATCCCTCAGCCACAGTCCATCCTGTCCACTGATTGAAGGGGGCTTCCCCGGGACCATGCCACGGTCTCTGGGAGGGATTATAGCACGACATGTGAAACTTTTTTATATTAATATGATTATTTATTTAAAACAAATCTCGTCCCCTTATTTAGATGGCAGCAACAAATGTCTATTATCTCCTGATGAAGAGGACCGTATCCAAGAAACGCGTTGAGCGGAAAGAATATGTTGTATAAATTGCTGCAGTGGTTGGAACCGACTGCTTTAGAATTGCATTTTATTATAATTTTATTACTATATATTTAACCGCTTCAGCCCCGGAAGATTTGGCTGCTCAATGACCAGATCATTTTTTGTGATACGACACTGTGTCGCTTTAACTGACAATTGCGCGGTCGTGCGACGTTGTACCCAAACAAAACTGACGTCCTTTTTTTTTCCCCACAAATAGAGATTTATTTTGGTGGTATTTGATCACCTCTGCGGTTTTTATTTTTTGCACTATAAACAAAAAAAAAAGAAGAGCGACAATTTTGAAAAAAAAACACAATATTTTGTACTTTTTTCTATAATAAATATCCCCATTTTTTTTAAAAAGGCACATTTTTTCCTCAGTTTAGGCCGATACGTATTCTACATATTAAAAATCGCAATAAGCGTATATTGATTGGTTTGCGCAAAAGTTATAGCGTCTACAAAATAGGGTATAGTGTCATTTTTATTATTATTATTATTTTTTTATTAGTAATGGCGGCGATCTGCGATTTTTATCGTGACTGCAACATTGCGGCAGACACATCGGACACTTTGACACATTTTTGGGACCATTGTCATTTATACAGCGATCAGAGCTATAAAAATGCACTGATTACTGTATAAATGTGACTGGCAGTGAAGGGGTTAACACTGGGGGGCGATCAAGGGGTTGAATGTGTTCCCTGTGGGTGTTCCCCCTGTAGGGGGAGGGGACTGACTAGAGGAGATGACAGATCGTGATTCCCAGCTATTAGGAACACACAATCTCTCTCTCTCTCCTCTGTTCTGCCTCTCGTGCCCGCGATCGCTCGGTGGTCATCCCATCTGCCAGTCACGAGCGTCGGCACCTCCCCCCCCCCGCACTGTGCAGCGCGGCCGCCTGCTATCCCACTTAAAGGATCCGATGTACAGCTACAGCAGTTCGCGGGATCGCGCCGACCTGCCGCAGTATAATGACAGCGGCTGGTCAGCAAATGGTTAACTTTAAGGAAATTGAATAAAATGTTCTACTTATTACTATAATTATATTCTCGTTGTGCTCTCCACTGATTGGATGACACGGATAACGGCAGTCCAGGTATAGAGGACATCCACCCAATGAGAAGATACCCCACAAATCCAGCCCCGCCCCCTCTACTGAAGTCCATCCCCCTATGAGAGGCGGCGGGAGTCACATTATCCCGCCTCCAACATTTTCTATTTATACCAGTGAAGATGTTTATTGGAGGTTACAATGTAACATAAGAAGGTCGGAGCGCGTGACGCACACGGAAGCAGAATATAGGAGAGCGCGCCATGCGTACAACGCTGGTCACATTGGAGGATCACCGTATACATATATATATTACAGCTGTACGCTTCCGGCTAAAATGAGAATCACAATTTTTTTGCTCAGAATAAAGATCACGATTCTCGTGGCGCAACATCAACTTTCACATTATACAAAAAATTGGACGAACTTTACGGTTTAGTTTCTTTTTAATTAATAAAAGTGTATTTTTTTTTTTGAAAGACCGCTGAATACGAGACATAAAATATTACAACAACCACCATTTTATTCTCTGAGCAGCAGCAAGTGGCAGAAAAAGGTTTAGTCTTTAAATGGTTAAACTTCCCTCATCTACAGACAGAAGTTCATCCAAGAAGAAATGTTACTTTGTTTATAGTGATTTGTGATAAAACTTGGCAGGGTGCCTGAGAACTCTCTGCACTACTAATGCCCCGTACACACCATCAGACATTGATCGGACATTGATCGGACATTGATCGGACACTGGTCGGACATTGATCAGACATTGATCGGACATTGATCGGACATTGATCGGACACTGATCGGACACTGATCGGACACTGATCGGACACTGATCGGACACTGATCGGACATTGATCGGACATTGATCGGACATTGATCGGACATTGATCGGACATTGATCGGACATTGATCGGACATTGATCGGACAGTGATCGGACATTGATCGGACATTGATCGGACAGTGATCGGACACTGATCGGACATTAATCGGACATTGATCGGACATTGATCAGACATTGATCAGACATTATTCAGACACTGATCGGACATTGATCGGACATTGATCGGACATTGATCGGACAGTAATCGGACAGTAATCGGACAGTAATCGGACATTGATCGGACATTGATCGGACATTGATCGGACAGTAATCGGACATTGATCGGACATTGATCGGACATTGATCGGACAGTGATCGGACATTGATCGGACATTGATCGGACATTGATCGGACATTGATCGGACACTGATCGGAACACTGATCGGAACACTGATCGGAACACTGATCGGACATTGATCAGACACTGATCGGACATTGATCAGACATTGATCGGACATACATTGATCGGACATTGATCGGACATTAATCGGACATTAATCGGACATTCCGACAACAAAACCGTGGATTTTTTCTGACAGATATTGGCTCAAACTTGTCTTGCATACACACGGGTCACACAAATCTTGTTGGAAATTCCGAACGTCCAGAACGCGGTGACGTACAACACGAACGACGAGCCGAGAAAAATGAAGTTCAGTAGCCAGTGCGGCTCTTCTGCTTGATTCTGAGCATGCGTGGCACTTTGTGCGTCGGATTTGTGTACACACGATCAGAATTTCCGACAACGGATTTTGTTGTCGGAAAATTTTATATCCTGCTCTCAAACTTTGTGTGTCGGAAATTCCGATGGAAAAAGTCCGATGGAGCCCAATTTCCCACAACAAGCTCCGATCGCACATTTTCCGGCGGAAAGTCCAATCGTGTGTACGGGGCATTAGAACGAATTGTGAAGATCGGGAAGGGAAAAGAATTTTACAATTTAGATTCCTAACGATTAATCATGCAGCTCTAACTTAACCTTTTCCTCATCAAGGCGATGGCAGCCGAGACACCCCCTGGTCCCCGAAGGTAAATAACTCAGAAGAATCCCCCGACAGAGCAATCACTATGCACAGCCTACTTACAGCAAGCTGACGGGGTCATTCCTCAGGGGCGGGGTCATTCCTCAGGGGCGGGGTCATTCCTCAGGGGCGGGGTCATGCCAGTATAGCTCCCATGGCTCTGGACCAGGGAAGAAGAGATCTGCCAGGCTGGCACATTAGTATTAGGGCTGAGAGAGGCGGTGAGGGCTGGGACAGGTAGGGAGCTCTGGGATAGGCAGTGAGGGCTGGAACAGGCGATGAGGGCTGGAACAGGCGATGAGGGCTGGGATAGGTGGCGAGCTCTGGGATAGGCGATGAGAGCTGGAACAGGCGATGAGGGCTGGGATAGGTGGCGAGCTCTGGGATAGGTGATGAGAGCTGGGATAGGCAGTGAGGGCTGGAATAGGCGGATTTCACCCCTGGCGGGGGCTATTCCCGTGAAGTAATAGTTTCAGGTCTTCACAAAAAACAAATATTGCTGCTCACCTACATACAAGAGGCACCCACCCGTTCACCTACCTGTACATGGAGGACTGTAGAAGGCCGTACACTTCCCGCTCTTCCTCTGGACAACCAAACAGCATGTAGTAGAAGACGTGGAAGTTGCGCTCCCCGGAGTCCTGGTGGGTCACCCGTGATTTCTCCAGGAGATACTCGTTAATCTTCGCTCCCTTCACTGCAACCCAGAAACCGATCAACCACAATGAAGAGTGACCAATGAGAAGACAAGAAAAAGCCAGCAAAGAGGACCTGTAAGTTTCTCATCTCAAAGAAGACCTTTACCTCTACATTGTGTTCACAGTAAAGAGACCTGTACACCTTTAATGAGTTCCTCACCACAAAGAGGACCTGTACTTCTACAATAGCCGGATTCAAGGATGAGTGACGGGGGTGCAGAATTGTCCACTCTAGGGATGAATGGTGGGGTAATAGTCTGATCTAGGAATGAATCATGGGGGGTGGGGATTGTTCTATTCAAGGAAAAATGATGGGTGGAATCTCTCAAAGGTGGGCCATATACTGTTCAAATCTCGGCCAGTTCAGCAGGCTGAATGTACGAAGTTGATCTATCAAGGGTCAGATTCAGATGTTTTAGGGTTTCCCAAGGTTTGTGAGAGTTTAGGAGACCTCTGTGAGGGCAGCTGCCCCCCTACAAAGAACCATAACCTCTACAGACACGTTCCTTCTTCCACCTCTACAGACACGTTCCTCCTTCCACCTCTACAGACACGTTCCTCCTTCCACCTCTACAGACACGTTCCTCCTTCCACCTCTACAGACACGTTCCTCCTCCCACCTCTACAGACACGTTCCTCCTCCCACCTCTACAGACACGTTCCTCCTGCCACCTCTACAGACACGTTCCTCCTTCCACCTCTACAGACACGTTCCTCCTGCCACCTCTACAGACACGTTCCTCCTGCCACCTCTACAGACACGTTCATCCTGCCACCTCTACAGACACGTTCCTCCTCTCACCTCTACAGACACGTTCCTCCTCCCACCTCTACAGACACGTTCCTCCTCCCACCTCTACAGACACGTTCCTCCTCCCACCTCTACAGACACGTTCCTCCTCCCACCTCTACAGACACGTTCCTCCTCCCACCTCTACAGACACGTTCCTCCTCCCACCTCTACAGACACGTTCCTCCTCCCACCTCTACAGACACGTTCCTCCTCCCACCTCTACAGACACGTTCCTCCTTCCACCTCTACAGACACGTTCCTCCTCCCACCTCTACAGACACGTTCCTCCTCCCACCTCTACAGACACGTTCCTCCTCCCACCTCTACAGACACGTTCCTCCTGCCACCTCTACAGACACGTTCCTCCTTCCACCTCTACAGACACGTTCCTCCTCCAATCTCTACAGACACGTTCCTCCTCCCACCTCTACAGACACGTTCCTCCTCCCTCCTCTACAGACACGTTCCTCCTCCCTTCTCTACAGACACGTTCCTCCTCCCACCTCTACAGACACGTTCCTCCTCCCTCCTCTACAGACACGTTCCTCCTTCCACCTCTACAGACACGTTCCTCCTTCCACCTCTACAGACACGTTCCTCCTCTCACCTCTACAGACACGTTCCTCCTCCCACCTCTACAGACACATTCCTCCTCCCACCTCTACAGACACATTCCTCCTCCCACCTCTACAGACACGTTCCTCCGCCCACCTCTACAGACACGTTCCTCCTCCCACCTCTACAGACACGTTCCTCCTCCCACCTCTACAGACACGTTCCTCCTCCCACCTCTACAGACACGTTCCTCCTCCCACCTCTACAGACACGTTCCTCCTCCCACCTCTACAGACACGTTCCTCCTCCCACCTCTACAGACACGTTCCTCCTCCCACCTCTACAGACACGTTCCTCCTCCCACCTCTACAGACACGTTCCTCCTCCCACCTCTACAGACAAGTTCCTCCTCCCACCTCTACAGACACGTTCCTCCTCCCACACGTTCCTCCTCCCACCTCTACAGACACGTTCCTCCTCCCACCTCTACAGACACGTTCCTCCTCCCACCTCTACAGACACGTTCCTCCTCCCACCTCTACAGACACGTTCCTCCTCCCACCTCTACAGACACATTCCTCCTCTCACCTCTACAGACACGTTCCTCCTCTCACCTCTACAGACACGTTCCTCCTCTCACCTCTACAGACACGTTCCTCCTCTCACCTCTACAGACACGTTCCTCCTCCCACCTCTACAGACACGTTCCTCCTCCCACCTCTACAGACACGTTCCTCCTCCCACCTCTACAGACACGTTCCTCCTCCCACCTCTACAGACACGTTCCTCCTCCCACCTCTACAGACACGTTCCTCCTCCCACCTCTACAGACACGTTCCTCCTCCCACCTCTACAGACACGTTCCTCCTCCAACCTCTACAGACACGTTCCTCCTCCCACCTCTACAGACACGTTCCTCCTCCCACCTCTACAGACACGTTCCTCCTCCAACCTCTACAGACACGTTCCTCCTCCAACCTCTACAGACACGTTCCTCCTCCCACCTCTACAGACACGTTCCTCCTCCAACCTCTACAGACACGTTCCTCCTCCAACCTCTACAGACACGTTCCTCCTCCAACCTCTACAGACACGTTCCTCCTCCAACCTCTACAGACACGTTCCTCCTTCCACCTCTACAGACACGTTCCTCCTTCCACCTCTACAGACACGTTCCTCCTTCCAC
The DNA here is from genome assembly GCA_037952925.1 of Lithobates clamitans. NCBI lineage: Eukaryota > Metazoa > Chordata > Amphibia > Anura > Ranidae > Lithobates > Lithobates clamitans. The sequence goes on from JBBGZY010003109.1 coordinate 113,060, forward strand.
CTCTACAGACACGTTCCTCCTTCCACCTCTACAGACACGTTCCTCCTCCCACCTCTACAGACACGTTCCTCCTCCCACCTCTACAGACACGTTCCTCCTCCCACCTCTACAGACACGTTCCTCCTTCCACCTCTACAGACACGTTCCTCCTCCCACCTCTACAGACACGTTCCTCCTCCCACCTCGACAGACACGTTCCTCCTCCCACCTCTACAGACACGTTCCTCCTTCCACTGACATCGGGACAATTATCCTCCCACTGACCTCTGACACCGGGATATTAATCCCCTCCCACTGACCTTTGACACAGGACATTCATCCCCCCCACTGACCACCATCATTGGCGTATTTGGAAAGTTACAGAAATGTAGGCGACAGCTGTGTACCTGAAGGATAGGCAGAATGTATGACATCACAGCTCTGTGCTCCTCCCACCCTATTATCTAGCTCCTCCACCGAGGTGCCGATCTCTGGATGGTGGAGATGCGTCTTACCGTTTTCCTGGCTGAACCGTAACTGGATGTATTTTCCAAACCGGCTGCTGTTCTGGTTCATCACCGTCTGTGCGTTTCCAAACGCCTCCAACAGCGGATTTACCTGCAGAACACCAACAAATGTAAATCGGCAAAATGATGGAAGATCTGCGGGGGCGTCACACACAATCCCAATTACCCAATAAATCCAAATGAGATATTCCTTCTAGATTACCTATGATGTGTACCAAGTCTAGAGGATGTACCTGGGATCTATAGAAGCCGTACTCTCCCCACAATACCGGCATCCCAATGGATTGTCTTCACTCTATCCAGACTAGAAGAATCAGAAATTCCATCTCACCACTGATAATGGCACTCTAGATCAGCAGTGATAACAATCATCACCTCCCCCTGCCTTCTCCATTAAAGCATGGACCTTCTTATAAAACCAGGGCTACCCCTCCCCCAGCGTCAGCCACTTTAACTCCATGTACCATGTGGCACCACATTCACCCCAACGAGCCTGGAATATTCTAGAAGTGTTTCCAGTCTCAGATCAGTCTATATCTTCCGAAACTGCTTGTGTCAAACAAAACTAACTCCTACCCCCTAGGGCTGTGAGGAGGCCCACCTACTATATGACGAAACCAGTTCATCCATCATATGGCTAGACCAGTTCAAAGTCCTTTTACCCCACTGAATTCAGTCCCCAATTCAAATACTGGCCCACCATGACCACTCCAAGGCCATCCACAGTCCCCCCACCACCACACCACAGCCAGTCCATAGTTCAAATACTGGCCCACCATGACCACTCCAAGGCCATCCACAGTCCCCCCACCACCACACCAAAGCCAGTTCATAGTTCAACTACTGGCCCACCATGACCACTCCAAGGCCATCCACAGTCCCCCCACTGTGATAGACTCACCCGGGACAGAGGCTTTTGGAGGGGACTGAATTCTAGCCTCTTGCCTACCGACTATGGGCCCTGGCATTTGAGGGAGCTATAAGCATTTAGGAAGATGTTCTGATATGTAATGCAAAAGGACATTATTAAGGAGGCCATGATGGTCTCTGTCAGTGTGGGACTCATAGCTGATGTTGATGTCATCAGCAAGCCACCTGTGTGGGGCCCCCTCTGCCATAATGTGTTTATTGTAAGTCTGCTGTTGTGAGAAGGTGTTCTGTGTTTATAATAATCAAAAAAGGATAAATGGCGCGAGAACATACAAACAAGCTAAAATGAAGTAATTCACATTCATGAAAAGAGTCCAGAATAAAAGGGGAATGTGACCTAAATAAGCAAGATCAGAAATGGTAAAAATATATATGGGGACTCTGCAAAACTGTCCAGGGGATAATAGTCAATGAAAAATATATATGTAAAATGATAGTCACTGACAATATGTAAATCACAGGAATCTGATACTAGGCACCAGCGGCAGCTCACTTGAGAGTGGAAGCAGACAACTCTGAAAAGATAATGTGAAAAAAGGCAGGAAGCGCCAATCTGAGTGCAGTATCATTAAAAACTTTAATAGGGTTACATAAAAGAACAACAGCCAAATGGCTACTCACAAAGATGGGGTTAATAAAAGCAAGGACAAATGGTGGGTCCAGGGACGTCCTCCTCAGATGTTGAAAAAGTGCATGGTACAGGTTCACGTGGAGGCGCTCTCAGCGTTGTGATGTGCGGGTGGTCCGTGGGGTCCCTGCTGGGTGCTGGGCTGCAATAGCGATGGAAGTGTCCGCAAGGAGAGCCGGCATCTAAACGGACATTAGGAGCCAGAGCCGTTGCAGTGGACCGGAACCGGAAGAAGACAGGCGTGGAACGCAAACACTGATCCAGGAGCCAGACAGCGGAAGTGACGTGTGAGATGACGCGTTTCAATGTTTCCACATTTTCTTCAGATCTGATAGGCTGATGCAACAAGTGTCCTTTATATGGGAGCTGTGGAATCAGTTACTAAGCAACAAATGAAAACGAACACAACATACTGAGTGCAATGGAAATGGGATAAAGGAATTGAGTTCAAAACACCAGGAGAATGTAAGAATGAAATATAAGAGGATAGAAGAAAGAAAAGAAAAAAAAGAAAAAAGGGATATTTAAATAAAAAAGGGAAAAAAGAAAAAAATAGAAAAAAATATATATCAAAAAATAATAATAAAAATGAAATAATAATAGTGAAAGATGAGAAAATATATATATGAAAAAGTATATATATAAAAAAATATATAAATATATATAAATAATATTAAAAATATATATATATAAAAAAAGAAAAAAGAAAAAATATATAAATATATAAAAGAAAAAATTGAGAAAAAAATTATTATTAAGAAAAATATCAATAGATCGATAGAAAAATAAAAAATGATAAAAATAAAAATAAGAATACAAGTGAAAATGCATATAAAGAAATGATAAAGCTAAAAAGGGGTAGGGAGGGGAGCTATAGATTGACACATATATATTGGCTATTGTTGTCACAAACGTACAGATGTAGGAGACGTATATATAAATAAATACAACAACAAATAGAGGCATCCATATACACATGCAAATGGATGGATCTGGTGACCTTAAAAAATAGAAAATTCTGAGAACACCTAAAAAAAATGATTGGAACACACGTAAGTGAACCTATATGTATACATATATACACCCCCATGCACTTACGCACACATGCATAGACACAATAATAATAATATTAATACATTCAGATGGTATGGGAGAAGTTTTGCCAAAAGGTAATAAAGAAAAATATAGTTATAAACTGTATAACCGAAATGAAAATAAAATAAAATGGGGTACAGTAGGGGCGAGACCTGAGGGAAGGGAAAAACATGAGAGATTTGGTGGAATGATGAATAAAAAAGAAAGAAAGGGATATGACCCTACATAAAGATTGTTAGACCCTAGGCCAGGGGCATACTGAACTAAATAACTGCTGGAAACCCACAGCTGGAAATTCTTTTTTACATTTTTCCAGTTGCCATTATCCTAGGTGGGTGACCAACATACCCAAGAGCCAGTTCCATCGGCTCAGGAGAAATTGCACTAGACTAGAAGATTACAGTTCCCAATGCACCACTCTTTCTAAAAAAATTCACAGACAAAGGTTATCCCTCCAGTACCATCAATGAAGCTGCCTCCTATCTGACTGACATTTTACCTAACCCCAAGGCTCAGAAAACAGAACCTACCACTAGATTTATCACTCAGTTCCATTCTAGTCACAAAAGAATGGAACGGATCATTAAAAAACATTGGTCGATTCTAGCTCAAGATCCTCACCTAGCACCTTCCTTACCCATTGTTCCTCAGTTTGCCTACCGGAGGGCCCCCAATGTAAAGACTAAGATTGCCCCCAGTAAAATCCCAGTTCAGAAAAAATCATCTATATCCAAACAACTTACCCTCATTCCATTAGTGGGCATGTACCGGTGTAAGAAAGCATTATGTCTCACCTGTTCCCATGTCACACATGGTAAGAAAACTTTCAATACCAACGGGAATCAATATATTCTAAAATCATTTTTCAATTGTTCCACCACCTATGTCATATACTGTATCTCCTGTCCCTGTGGGCTGTTGTATGTAGGCAGAACCATCAGGACCCTACGTGCCAGGTTTGGGGAACACAGAAGAGCAGTACAGGCTAATAATCCCCTATACAGTACCGCTCGGCATTTCACCACTCATCACCAACAAAATATTGCAGATTTAAATGTGTGGGTCATAGAATCTATATCAGACCAATTTACCCCTGCCGAAAGATTCCAACGCCTTTGTAGGCAAGAAACCTTCTGGATCTTTACCTTAAACAGCTTGGCACCTAATGGTCTCAACGAAGATATAGAGATCAATACAGTTATTTAGTTCAGTATGCCCCTGGCCTAGGGTCTAACAATCTTTATGTAGGGTCATATCCCTTTCTTTCTTTTTTATTCATCATTCCACCAAATCTCTCATGTTTTTCCCTTCCCTCAGGTCTCGCCCTACTGTACCCCATTTTATTTTATTTTCATTTCGGTTATACAGTTTATAGATATATTTTTCTTTATTACCTTTTGGCAAAACTTCTCCCATACCATCTGAATGTATTAATATTATTATTATTGTGTCTATGCATGTGTGCGTAAGTGCATGGGGGTGTATATATGTATACATATAGGTTCACTTACGTGTGTTCCAATCATTTTTTTAGGTGTTCTCAGAATTTTCTATTTTTTAAGGTCACCAGATCCATCCATTTGCATGTGTATATGGATGGCCCTTTCGTTGTTGTATTTATTTATATATACGTCTCCTACATCTGTACGTTTGTGACAACAATAGCCAATATATATGTGTCAATCTATAGCTCCCCTCCCTACCCCTTTTTAGCTTTATCATTTCTTTATATGCATTTTCACTTGTATTCTTATTTTTATTTTTATCATTTTTTATTTTTCTATTGATCTATTGATATTTTTCTTAATAATAATTTTTTTCTCAATTTTTTCTTTTATATATTTATATATTTTTTCTTTTTCTTTTTTCTTTTTTTATATATATATATTTTTAATATTATTTATATATATTTATATATTTTTTTATATATATACTTTTTCATATATATATTTTCTCATCTTTCACTATTATTATTTCATTTTTATTATTATTTTTTGATATATATTTTTGTCTATTTTTTTCTTTTTTCCCTTTTTTTATTTAAATATCCCTTTTTTCTTTTTTTTCTTTTCTTTCTTCTATCCTCTTATATTTCATTCTTACATTCTCCTGGTGTTTTGAACTCAATTCCTTTATCTCATTTCCATTGCACTCAGTATGTTGTGTTCGTTTTCATTTGTTGCTTAGTAACTGATTCCACAGCTCCCATATAAAAGGACACTTGTTGCATCAGCCTATCAGATCTGAAGAAAATGCGGAAGCATTGAAACGCGTCATCTGACAGGTCACTTCCGCTGTCTGGCTCCTGGATCAGTGTTTGCGTTCCATGTCTGTCTTCTTCCGGTTCCGGTCCACTGCAACGGCTCTGGCTCCTAATGTCCGTTTAGATGCCGGTGTCTTGCCGAATAAGTTCCTTCGGTGGATAGGTTCCCTCCCTGTACTGCGCAGGCGCAGCGCCTGCGCAGTACGTACTACTGTTGGCCGCCGGAGATAGCCGAAGCTCAAACGCTTCGATCAGCTGTACACGGCGCCTGCGCTCTGGCTCCAGATTCCTTCCCCACTATCCAAGTAGACCTAGAGGGGGAATCTAAAAGTGCCGAGCGCAGCGAGGCCGTGCCCGAAGCGTGGCGAGCAAAGCGAGCCCGCGAGGGGCCCTCTTACAGGAGCCGTGTACAGCTGATTTTCAGCTGTTCCGCTTCGGCTATTTCCGCCGGCTTCTACTGCGCATGCGCAGTAGAGGGGGGAACTAATCCGCCGAGCAGAACTTTCTCGGCAGAACACCGGCTCTCCTTGCGGACACTTCCATCGCTATTGCAGCCCAGCACCCAGCAGGGACCCCACGAACCACCCGCACATCACAACGCTGAGAGCGCCTCCACGTGAACCTGTACCTCTTATATTTCATTCTTACATTCTCCTGGTGTTTTGAACTCAATTCCTTTATCCCATTTCCATTGCACTCAGTATGTTGTGTTCGTTTTCATTTGTTGCTTAGTAACTGATTCCACAGCTCCCATATAAAGGACACTTGTTGCATCAGCCTATCAGATCTGAAGAAAATGTGGAAACATTGAAACGCGTCATCTCACACGTCACTTCCGCTGTCTGGCTCCTGGATCAGTGTTTGCGTTCCACGCCTGTCTTCTTCCGGTTCCGGTCCACTGCAACGGCTCTGGCTCCTAATGTCCGTTTAGATGCCGGCTCTCCTTGCGGACACTTCCATCGCCATTCCAGCCCAGCACCCAGCAGGGACCCCACGGACCACCCGCACATCACAACGCTGAGAGCGCCTCCACGTGAACCTGTACCATGCACTTTTTCAACATCTGAGGAGGACGTCCCTGGACCCACCATTTGTCCTTGCTTTTATTAACCCCATCCTTGTGAGTAGCCATTTGGCTGTTGTTCTTTTATATAACCCTATTAAAGTTTTTAATGATACTGCACTCAGATTGGCGCTTCCTGCCTTTTTTCACAATGTGTTTATAATAATGTGTATTGTGTCTTCTGAGCTAGAAGATGACAAGTCTGACCTGAAAGGTCATATCTCGGAGTCCCTAGGCTGGGTAAATGACTAGTCAATTAGCTCATGTTCATTTATGTTTCTGGTTACACTTTGTATTGTTGGGGATATATGATCAGAAAGGGGAACCTCCTTCTCAAGTGTATAAAAACCTGTATTCTTGTTCAAATAAAGATTTCCAGCTTTGCAGTCAAACAAGTCCTGCCTAGTTCTTGGTTGTAATTAGGGATGGGCCGAACGGACCCCTGTGTTTGGTTTGCACCTGAACTTTTAAACACCGCAAAAGTTCAGACCCGAAAAACGAACCCCATTAAAGTCAATGGGACCCGAAGGTCAAAAATCAAAAGTGCCCATTTTGAAGGCTAATAAGCAAGTAATTGGGCATACAGTGGTTATAGGGGTCCGGGTCCTGCCCTGGGGGACATGTATGAATGAATGAATTATTTGTAAAGCGCTACAAATGCGAACTGAATCGCCTCAAGGCGCTAAATGCGTTTAGTGTTGAGCAGCTTCTTAGAAGAGGAAGGTTTTGAGTATTTTCCTGAAGGCCAGATGGTTTTCTTCCATGCGGATGTGAGTCGGAAGAGTGTTCCATAGCCGAGGTCCCTGGAAGAGCGTTCCATAGCCGAGGTCCCTGGAAGAGCGTTCCATAGCCGAGGTCCCTGGAAGAGCGTTCCATAGCCGAGGTCCCTGGAAGAGCGTTCCATAGCCGAGGTCCCTGGAAGAGCTTTCCATAGCCGGAGGTCCCTGGAAGAGCATTCCATAGCCGAGGTCCCTGGAAGAGCATTCCATAGCCGAGGTCTCTGGAAGAGCATTCCATAGCCGAGGTCCCTGGAAGAGCATTCCATAGCCGAGGTCCCTGGAAGAGCATTCCATAGCCGAGGTCCCTGGAAGAGCATTCCATAGCCGAGGTCCCTGGAAGAGCATTCCATAGCAGAGGTCCCTGGAAGAGCATTCCATAGCCGAGGTCCCTGGAAGAGCATTCCATAGCCGAGGTCCCTGGAAGAGTATTCCATAGCCGAGGTCCCTGGAGGAGCATTCCATAGCCGAGGTCCCTGGAAGAGCGTTCCATAGCCGAGGTCCCTGGAAGAGTATTCCATAGCCGAGGTCCCTGGAGGAGAATTCCATAGCTGAGATCCCTGGAGGAGCGTTCCATAGCCGAGGTCCCTGGAAGAGCATTCCATAGCCGAGGTCCCTGGAAGAGCGTTCCATAGCCGAGGTCCCTGGAAGAGCATTCCATAGCCGAGGTCCCTGGAAGAGTATTCCATAGCCGAGGTCCCTGGAAGAGCGTTCCATAGCCGAGGTCCCTGGAAGAGCGTTCCATAGCCGAGGTCCCTGGAAGAGCGTTCCATAGCCGAGGTCCCTGGAAGAGCATTCCATAGCCGAGGTCCCTGGAAGAGCGTTCCATAGCCGAGGTCCCTGGAAGAGCGTTCCATAGCCGAGGTCCCTGGAAGAGCGTTCCATAGCCGAGGTCCCTGGAAGAGCGTTCCATAGCCGAGGTCCCTGGAAGAGCGTTCCATAGCCGAGGTCCCTGGAAGAGTATTCCATAGCCGAGGTCCCTGGAAGAGCATTCCATAGCCGAGGTCCCTGGAAGAGCGTTCCATAGCCGAGGTCCCTGGAAGAGCGTTCCATAGCCGAGGTCCCTGGAAGAGCGTTCCATAGCCGAGGTCCCTGGAAGAGCATTCCATAGCCGAGGTCCCTGGAAGAGCGTTCCATAGCCGAGGTCCCTGGAAGAGCATTCCATAGCCGAGGTCCCTGGAAGAGTATTCCATAGCCGAGGTCCCTGGAAGAGCGTTCCATAGCCGAGGTCCCTGGAAGAGCGTTCCATAGCCGAGGTCCCTGGAAGAGCGTTCCATAGCCGAGGTCCCTGGAAGAGCATTCCATAGCCGAGGTCCCTGGAAGAGCGTTCCATAGCCGAGGTCCCTGGAAGAGCGTTCCATAGCCGAGGTCCCTGGAAGAGCGTTCCATAGCCGAGGTCCCTGGAAGAGCGTTCCATAGCCGAGGTCCCTGGAAGAGCGTTCCATAGCTGAGGTCCCTGGAAGAGCGTTCCATAGCCGAGGTCCCTGGAAGAGCATTCCATAGCCGAGGTCCCTGGAAGAGCATTCCATAGCCGAGGTCCCTGGAAGAGCGTTCCATAGCCGAGGTCCCTGGAAGAGCGTTCCATAGCCGAGGTCCCTGGAAGAGCGTTCCATAGCCGAGGTCCCTGGAAGAGCGTTCCATAGCCGAGGTCCCTGGAAGAGCATTCCATAGCCGAGGTCCCTGGAAGAGCATTCCATAGCCGAGGTCCCTGGAAGAGTATTCCATAGCCGAGGTCCCTGGAGGAGCATTCCATAGCCGAGGTCCCTGGAAGAGCGTTCCATAGCCGAGGTCCCTGGAAGAGTATTCCATAGCCGAGGTCCCTGGAGGAGAATTCCATAGCTGAGATCCCTGGAGGAGCGTTCCATAGCCGAGGTCCCTGGAAGAGCATTCCATAGCCGAGGTCCCTGGAAGAGCGTTCCATAGCCGAGGTCCCTGGAAGAGCATTCCATAGCCGAGGTCCCTGGAAGAGTATTCCATAGCCGAGGTCCCTGGAAGAGCGTTCCATAGCCGAGGTCCCTGGAAGAGCGTTCCATAGCCGAGGTCCCTGGAAGAGCGTTCCATAGCCGAGGTCCCTGGAAGAGCATTCCATAGCCGAGGTCCCTGGACTGCGAATCCAGTATGTATCCAGAAATGTATCAATAAAAAAAAAAGCTTGGGAAAAACTTCATTTTTAAATGAGCAGTGATTTATTGATTTTGATTTTTTGATTTTTTTGATTTTTTTAATTCGAAAGTATAAAAATGAAAAATTCCTTCCAATATAGTCCCTGGGGGGTCCCTTTAGTCTACCTGTAAAGTGGCGCATCTGTACCATGTATAGAACCTGCTGCAGCAATAATTGTATTTATAAAGCCAAAAAAATGACATTTTCCTGCAAGCTGCTTTTATTCTGCTCAGCAACATCTGAGGAGCCAGAAGTGTATGATGAGGATCCAGTGTGTATGATGAGGAGCCAGTGTGTATGAGGAGGAGCCAGTGTGTATGATGAGGATCCAGTGTGTATGATGAGGAGCCAGTGTGTATGAGGAGGAGCCAGTGTGTATGATGAGGATCCAGTGTGTATGATGAGGATCCAGTGTGTATGATGAGGATCCAGTGTGTATGATGAGGATCCAGTGTGTATGATGAGGATCCAGTGTGTATGATGAGGATCCAGTGTGTATGAGGAGGAGCCAGTGTGTATGAGGAGGAGCCAGTGTGTATGATGAGGATCCAGTGTGTATGATGAGGATCCAGTGTGTATGATGAGGATCCAGTGTGTATGATGAGGATCCAGTGTGTATGATGAGGATCCAGTGTGTATGATGAGGAGCCGGTGTGTATGACGAGGAGTCAGTGTGTATGACGAGGAGCCAGTGTGTATGATGAGGAGCCAGAAGTGTGTATGATGAGGAGCCAGTGTGTATGATGAGGAGCCAGAAGTGTGTATGATGAGGAGCCAGAAGTGTGTATGATGAGGAGCCAGAGTGTATGATGAGGATCCAGTGTGTATGATGAGGATCCAGTGTGTATGATGAGGAGCCAGTGTGTATGATGAGGAGCCAGAAGTGTGTATGATGAGGATCCAGTGTGTATAATGAGGAGCCAGAAGTGTGTATGATGAGGAGCCAGTGTGTATGATGAGGAGCCAGTGTGTATGATGAGGATCCAGTGTGTATGATGAGGATCCAGTGTGTATGATGAGGAGCCAGTGTGTATGATGAGGAGCCAGAAGTGTGTATGATGAGGATCCAGTGTGTATGATGAGGAGCCAGTGTGTATGATGAGGATCCAGTGTGTATGATGAGGATCCAGTGTGTATGATGAGGATCCAGTGTGTATGATGAGGAGCCAGTGTGTATGATGAGGAGCCGGTGTGTATGACGAGGAGTCAGTGTGTATGACGAGGAGCCAGTGTGTATGATGAGGAGCCAGAAGTGTGTATGATGAGGAGCCAGTGTGTATGATGAGGAGCCAGAAGTGTGTATGATGAGGAGCCAGAAGTGTGTATGATGAGGAGCCAGAGTGTATGATGAGGAGCCAGAGTGTATGATGAGGAGCCAGAGTGTATGATGAGGAGCCAGAAGTGTGTATGATGAGGATCCAGTGTGTATGATGAGGAGCCAGAAGTGTGTATGATGAGGATCCAGTGTGTATGATGAGGAGCCAGTGTGTATGATGAGGAGCCAGAAGTGTGTATGATGAGGAGCCAGAAGTGTGTATGATGAGGAGCCAGAGTGTATGATGAGGAGCCAGAAGTGTGTATGATGAGGAGCCAGAAGTGTGTATGATGAGGAGCCAGAAGTGTGTATGATGAGGCGCCAGAAGTGTGTATGATGAGGAGCCAGTGTGTATGATGAGGAGCCGGTGTGTATGATGAGGAGCCAGTGTGTATGACGAGGAGTCAGTGTGTATGATGAGGAGTCAGTGTGTATGACGAGGAGTCAGTGTGTATGATGAGGAGTCAGTGTGTATGACGAGGAGTCAGTGTGTATGACGAGGAGTCAGTGTGTATGACGAGGAGCCAGTGTGTATGATGAGGAGCCGGTGTGTATGATGAGGCCACAATGTGGTGCACTGGGAACAAGATGAGAGATTTTTTTGGATACATTCTGGCAGGGGCGTTGCTAGGGGGTGGCTTTTGGGGCTATAGCCCCGAGTCTCTGCAGGGGTCCCCAAAGGGAGGGGAGGCTCTCTGGGGACCCTGATTTAAGGGGGGGCTCTCTGGGGACCCTGATTTAAGGGGGAGACTCTCTGGGGACCCTGATTTAAGGGGGGGCTCTCTGGGGACCCTGATTTAAGGGGAGGCTCTCTGGGGACCCTGATTTAAGGGGAGGCTCTCTGGGGACCCTGATGTAAGTGGGAGGCTCTCTGGGGACCCTGATTTAGGGGGGGAGGCTCTCTGGGGACCCTGATTTAAGGGGAGGCTCTCTGGGGACCCTGATGTAAGTGGGAGGCTCTCTGGGGACCCTGATTTAAGGGGAGGCTCTCTGGGGACCCTGATTTAAGGGGGGGCTCTCTGGGGACCCTGATGTAAGTGCGAGGCTCTCTGGGGACCCTGATGTAAGTGCGAGGCTCTCTGGGGACCCTGATTTAAGGGGGGGCTCTCTGGGGACCCTGATTTAAGGGGGGGCTCTCTGGGGACCCTGATTTAAGGGGGGGCTCTCTGGGGACCCTGATTTAAGGGGAGGCTCTCTGGGGACCCTGATTTAAGGGGAGGCTCTCTGGGGACCCTGATTTAAGGGGAGGCTCTCTGGGGACCCTGATTTAAGGGGGGGCTCTCTGGGGACCCTGATTTAGGGGGAGGCTCTCTGGGGACCCTGATGTAAGTGCGAGGCTCTCTGGGGACCCTGATGTAAGTGGGAGGCTCTCTGGGGACCCTGATTTAAGGGGAGGCTCTCTGGGGACCCTGATTTAAGGGGGGGCTCTCTGGGGACCCTGATTTAAGGGGGGGCTCTCTGGGGACCCTGATTTAAGGGGAGGCTCTCTGGGGACCCTGATTTAAGGGGAGGCTCTCTGGGGACCCTGATTTAAGGGGAGGCTCTCTGGGGACCCTGATTTAAGGGGGGGCTCTCTGGGGACCCTGATTTAGGGGGAGGCTCTCTGGGGACCCTGATGTAAGTGCAAGGCTCTCTGGGGACCCTGATGTAAGTGGGAGGCTCTCTGGGGACCCTGATTTAAGGGGAGGCTCTCTGGGGACCCTGATTTAAGGGGAGGCTCTCTGGGGACCCTGATTTAAGGGGAGGCTCTCTGGGGACCCTGATTTAAGGGGAGGCTCTCTGGGGACCCTGATTTAAGGGGGGGGGCTCTCTGGGGACCCTGATTAAAGGGGGGGCTCTCTGGGGACCCTGATTTAAGGGGGGGCTCTCTGGGGACCCTGATTTAAGGGGGGGCTCTCTGGGGACCCTGATGTAAGTGGGAGGCTCTCTGGGGACCCTGATTTAAGGGGAGGCTCTCTGTGGACCCTGTCGTAAGTGGGAGGCTCTCTGGGGATATACACACACATATATATTATATACATGTGTATGCCCGCCCAAGTGTCTGACTTTCTTTACTACGCTGCTATGGGCTCCAGCCCCCGATCTTTTGTAGACTTAGCCACGCCCCCACATTCTGGTGTCACTTTGACTTTGGATAGAAGTAACGGGTGTGTAAAAATTGGTCTTTGGGGGGTAATTGTGCCCATGAAATCGACACCAAAAACATTCTTCCAGATGAAATGATTGGACAGCCTCGAAGACCTGCAGAGATTCCACATCTCGCTGAGACCACCGCCTGTGGAAGGGAATTCCACATCCTTGCCACTCTAATGCCCCGTACACACGGTCGGATTTGTCCGATCGGAGCGTGTTGTCGGAAATTCCGACCGTGTGTGGGCTCCATCACACATTTTCCATCGGATTTTCCGACACACAAAGTTGGACAGCAGGAGATAAAATTTTCCGACAACAAAATCCGTTGTCGGAAATTCCGATTGTGTGTACACAAATCCGACGGACAAAGTGCCACGCATGCTCAGAATAAATAAAGAGATGAAAGCTATTGGCCACTGCCCCGTTTATAGTCCCGACGTACGTGTTTTACGTCACTGCGTTCAGAACGATCGGATTTTCCGACAACTTTGTGAGACCGTGTGTATGCAAGACAAGTTTGAGCCAACATCCGTCGGAAAAAATCCATGGATTTTGTTGTCGGAATGTGCGATCAGTGTCCGATCAATGTCCGACCAGTGTCCGATCAATGTCCGACCAGTGTCCGATCAATGTCCGACCAATGTCCGATCAATGTCCGACCAATGTCCGACCAATGTCCGACCAATGTCCGATCAATGTCCGACCAATGTCCGATCAATGTCCGACCAATGTCCGATCAATGTCCGACCAATGTCCGATCAATGTCCGACCAACGTCCCACCAACGTCCGACCAATGTCCGATCTATGTCCGATCTATGTCCGACCAATGTCCGATCAATGTCCGATCAATGTCCGATCAATGTTCGATCAATGTCCGACCAATGTCCGACCAATGTCCGATCAATGTCCGACCAATGTCCGATCAATGTCCGACCAATGTCCCACCAATGTCCGACCAATGTCCGATCTATGTCCGATCTATGTCCGACCAATGTCCGATCAATGTCCGATCAATGTCCGATCAATGTTCGATCAATGTCCGACCAATGTCCGACCAATGTCCGACCAATGTCCGACCAATGTCCGACCAATGTCCGATCTATGTCCGACCAATGTCCGATCAATGTCCGACCAATGTCCGATCAATGTCCGATCAATGTCTGATCAGTGTCCGATCCATGTCCGACCAATGTCCGATCAATGTCTGATCAGTGTCCGATCAATGTCCGATCAATGTCCGATCAATGTCTGATCAGTGTCCGATCAATGTCTGATCAGTGTCCGATCAATGTCCGATCAATGTCCGACCAATGTCCGACCAATGTCCGATCAATGTCCGATCAGTGTCCGATCAATGATCAGTGTCCGATCAATGTCCGACCAATGTCCGATCAATGTCCGACCAATGTCTGATCAATGTCCCACCAATGTCCGACCAATGTCCGATCTATGTCCGACCAATGTCCGATCAATGTCCGACCAATGTCCGACCAATGTCCGATCAATGTCCGATCAGTGTCCGATCAATGATCAGTGTCCGATCAATGTCCGACCAATGTCCGATCAATGTCCGACCAATGTCCGATCAATGTCCGACCAATGTCCGACCAATGTCCGATCAATGTCCGACCAATGTCCGATCAATGTCCGATCTATGTCCGACCAATGTCCGACCAATGTCCGATCAGTGTCTGATCAGTGTCCGATCAATGTCTGATCAGTGTCCGATCAATGTCCGATCAATGTCTGATCAGTGTCCGATCAATGTCTGATCAGTGTCCGATCAATGTCCGATCAATGTCCGACCGTGTGTACGCCCTATTACAGTAAAGAACCCTCTATGTAGTTTAACCACTTCAGTCCCGGAAGATTTACCCCCTAATGACCAGGCCATTATTTGCGATTCGCACTGCTTCGCTTTAACTGACAATTGCGCGGTCATGTGACGCGGCTCCCAAACAAAATTGATGACCTTTTTTCCCCACAAATAGAGATTTATTTTAGTGATATTTGATCATCTCGGCCTTTTTTATTTTCTGCTCTATAAATAAAAAAAAAATAGCGACAATTTTGAAAAAAACAATATTTTGTACTTTTTGCTATAATAAATATCCCCCTTTTTTTTCCCTCAGTTTAGGCCGATATTTATTCTTCTACATATTTTTGGTAATAAAAATCACAATAAGTGTATATTGTCTACAAATCAGGGGATAGATTTATGGCATTTTTATTAGTAATGGCGGCGATCAGCGATTTTTATCGGGACTGCGACATTATGGCGGACACATTATTGAGACCATTCACCTTTATACAGCGATCAGAGCTATAAAAATGCACTGATTACTGTAAAAATGTCACTGGCAGGGAAGGGGTTAACACTAGGGGGCGATCAAGGGGTTAAATGTGTTCCCTGGGTGTGTTCTAACTGTAGGGGGGAGGGGACTGACTAGAGGAGATGACAGTTCGTGATTCCCAGCTATTAGGAACACACAATCTCTCTCTCCTGTACACTTCCGTGTTCTGCCTCTTGTGCCCGCGATCGCTCGTGGTCGGTGGTCATGAGCATTGGCACCCCCGCTGTGCAGCAGGCTCATGTGCGCCCTCCTCCGGCAGCATGCGCGCCTGCTATCCCGCTTAAAGGAGCTGACGTATAGCTACGATGGATCCGGGATTGTGCCGACCTGCCGCAATGTAATGACAGCACCTGGCCGGCGAGGCGGATAAGGTCAAAACTCTCTTCTTCTAATTGTAATGAGTGGCCACGAGTCTTGTTACACTCTCTTCTGCGAAAAAGTTTTCTCCCTATTGTGGGGTCACCAGTCCGGTATTTATATATTGTGGGGTCACCAGTCCGGTATTTGTATATTGTGGGGTCACCAGTCCGGTATTTATATATTGTGGGGTCACCAGTCCGGTATTTGTATATTGTGGGGTCACCAGTCCGGTATTTGTATATTGTGGGGTCACCAGTCCGGTATTTATATATTGTGGGGTCACCAGTCCGGTATTTGTATATTGTGGGGTCACCAGTCCGGTATTTGTATATTGTAGGGTCACCAGTCCGGTATTTATATATTGTGGGGTCACCAGTCCGGTATTTGTATATTGTGGGGTCACCAGTCCGGTATTTGTATATTGTAGGGTCACCAGTCCGGTATTTATATATTGTGGGGTCACCAGTCCGGTATTTGTATATTGTAGGGTCACCAGTCCGGTATTTATATATTGTGGGGTCACCACTCCGATATTTATATATTGTGGGGTCACCACTCCGATATTTATATATTGTGGGGTCACCACTCCGATATTTCTATATTGTGGGGTCACCAGTCCGGTATTTATATATTGTGGGGTCACCAGTCCGGTATTTGTATATTGTGGGGTCACCAGTCCGGTATTTATATATTGTGGGGTCACCAGTCCGGTATTTATATATTGTGGGGTCACCAGTCCGGTATTTATATATTGTGGGGTCACCAGTCCGGTATTTCTATATTGTGGGGTCACCAGTCCGGTATTTATATATTGTGGGGTCACCAGTCCGGTATTTGTATATTGTGGGGTCACCAGTCCGGTATTTATATATTGTGGGGTCACCAGTCCGGTATTTATATATTGTGGGGTCACCAGTCCGGTATTTATATATTGTGGGGTCACCAGTCCGGTATTTATATATTGTGGGGTCACCAGTCCGGTATTTGTATATTGTGGGGTCACCAGTCCGGTATTTGTATATTGTGGGGTCACCAGTCCGGTATTTGTATATTGTGGGGTCACCAGTCCGGTATTTGTATATTGTGGGGTCACCAGTCCGGTATTTGTATATTGTGGGGTCACCAGTCCTGTATTTATATATTGTGGGGTCACCAGTCCGGTATTTATATATTGTGGGGTCACCAGTCCGGTATTTGTATATTGTGGGGTCACCAGTCCGGTATTTGTATATTGTGGGGTCACCAGTCCGGTATTTATATATTGTGGGGTCACCAGTCCGGTATTTATATATTGTGGGGTCACCAGTCCGGTATTTATATAATGAAATCATATCCCCTCTCAAGCGTCTCTTCTCCAGAGAGAATAAGTTCAGAGCTCACAACCTTTCCTCATAACTAAGATCCTCCAGACCCTTTATTAGCTTTGTTGCCCTTCTTTGTAGTCGCTCCATTTCCAGTACATCCTTCCTGAGGACTGGTGCCCAGAACTGGACAGCATACTCCAGGTGCGGCCGGACCAGAGTCTTGTAGAGCGGGAGAATTATTGTTTTATCTCTGGAGTTGATCCCCTTTTAATGCCAATATTCTGTTTGCTTTATTAGCAGCAGCTTGGCATTGCATGTCATTGCTGAGCCTATCATCTACTAGGACCCCCAGGTCCTTTTCCATCCTAGATCTCCCCAGAGGTTCTCCCCCCAGTCTATAGATTGACTTCAGATTTTTACCACCCAAATGCATTATTTTACATTTTTCTACATTGAACCTCATTTGCCATGTAGTCGCCCCTCCCCCATTAATTTGTTCAGATCTTTTTGCAAGGTTTCCACATCCTGCGGAGAAGTTATTGCCCTGCTTAGCTTAGTATCGTCTGCAAATACAGAGATTGAACTGTTTATCCCATCCTCCAGATCGTTTATGAACAAATTAAATAGGATTGGTCCCAGCACAGAACCCTGGGGGACCCCACTACCCACCCCTGACCATTCTGAGTACTCCCCATTTATCACCACCCTCTGAACTCGCCCTTGTAGCCAGTTTTCAATCCATGTACTCACCCTATGGTCCATGCCAACGCACCTTATTTTGTACAGTAAACGTTTATGGGGAACTGTGTCAAATGCTTTTGTAAAATCCAGATACACCACGTCTACGGGCCTTCCTTTATCTAGATGGCAACTCACCTCCTCATAGAAGGTTAATAGATTGGTTTGGGAAGAACGATTCTTCATGAATCCATGCTGATTACTGCTAATGATATCGTTCTCATTACTAAAATCTTGTATATAGTCCCTTATCATCCCCTCCAAGAGTTTACATACTATTGATGTTAGGCTAACTGGTCTGTAATTCCCAGGGATGTTTTTTGGGCCCTTTTTAAATATTGGTGCTACATTGGCTTTTCTCCAATCAGCTGGTACCATTCCAGTCAATAGACTGTCTGTAGAAATTAGGAACAACGGTCTGGCAATTACCGTATTTATCGGCGTATAACAAGCACTTTTTTCCCCTTAAAATCAGGGAAAATCGTGGGTGCGTGTTATACGCCGATCTCCACTGACTGTGAGCGGAGAGGAACGAGCGCCAGTGATATACACATAGCCGAGTATACTCAGCTATTCTCGGCTCTACTCACAGTCAGGGGCGGGACTGCGAGAGGAGCTGAGTCTAGCCGAGTATACTCGGCTTTGTGTATCTCGCCGGCGCTCGCTCCTCTCCGCTCACAGTCAGTGGAGATCGGTGCCAATTTTAAATAATCAGCGGCTGGGCAAGGCTGCAGATGGACACTGATAAGGCTGCATTGATGGGCATTTAGATGTAAGTTTTTTTCCTTAAACTTCCCTCCTAAACTTGGGGTGCGCGTTATACGCCGATAAATACGGTACTTGACTGAGTTCCCTAAGTACCCTCGGGTGCAAGCCATCTGGTCCCGGTGATTTATTAATGTTAAGTTTCTCAAGTCTAATTTTAATTCTGTCCTCTGTTAACCATGGAGGTGCTTCCTGTGTTGTGTCCTGAGGATAAACACTGCAGTTTTGGTTACTGAAGCCCCCCGATTCCCTCGTGAAGACTGAGGAGAAGAATAAATTCAATACCTTCGCCATCTCCCCATCCTTTGTAACCAGATGTCCTTCCTCATTCTTTATGGGGCCAATATGGTCGGTCCTCCCTTTTTTACTGTTTATATACTGTTGTTTAAATGTTTATTAATGTATGTTGTCAGATGCCCCCCAGTGTTAGTTTTGCTGTAATGCGCTCATGTGAGGGTATTCACACATTCAGACGTTAGTGGAAGACCATTGGCTGCGGAAACCTTCCCGTGGACATGGCAGATCTGTTTGCTCTTTTAGGGATGTTCCTTTATGCCTCACCAAGGGACTGGCCACTCCAAGGCGACCGCATCTAAACTCCTAAGTAAGCAGATCTGCGTACATGGGAACCATAGCATAACCATACAAAATTATGGCCCACTGAGCCGTGATAGAGTACGGCTCATGTCATTGGTAGCAGTGGGAATGTGCACACGATCGCGTTCAAAGCCATGTAAGTCGTGTTCAAATTGTGAGTCCTTTGATGTCTCACAAAGAACTTGCCGCATTGCTCTGAACATGACCGTCTGCACACGTCACTACTATATTTTTATTTGAATATATACATGTGTGTGATTGGTTCTTTTGAAAGAATACAAGTGTCTGATTGGCTGATTCTGAAGCCACCACCTTCCTTTGGTATTCATGTTTATAGTATAAATAAAAGGAGCTGGCTATTCTCTCGAGGATTCTGCCAAGCTCAAGGTTGTTCTTTGTTCCTAATATTTTATCCCAATTTATGCCTTTTAGTAAGGTTTGTAGTTTAGGGAAGTTGGCTCTTTTGAAATTCAGTGTCTTTGTGTTCCCTTCATGTCTCCTATTTGTGTGATTTATACTGAAACTAATTGACCTGTGATCGCTGTTCCCTAAATTGCCCCGTATTTCCACATCTGTGATCAGGTCTGTATTGTTGGTAATCAGTAGATCTAGTAATGTTTTATTTCTAGTTGGTGCGTCTACCATCTGACCCATAAAATTGTCCTGCAAGACATTAAGGAACTGGCGAGCCTTAAATGAATGCGCAGTTCCCTCCGCCCAGCCTATGTCTGGATAATTAAAGGACCGATTCATTTTTATAAAAGTCAAATGGTCCACAGAGTCTGTGGACAGGAGGGTTCTATGATCATTACCAAAACCTCCTGCAGCACTGAATGCCCGTTCTGAAAGCACGCTGGATGCAGGGCAGCCCAACAACTCCATAGCATACTGGGCAAGTTCTGGCCAGTGGTCTATTCTCATGACCCAGTAAGCCAGTGGATCGTCAGCTGGAAAGCTTCCCATCTCTGTTTTGGCCCCGTGGTAATCGTCCACCATGTGATGACCAGACGCTGCCGATGGGATGTGGAAGCTGACAGCCCTGGGCGGCGAGGAATAAAAAAAATTCCAAAATGCCTCACTTAGGCGGACGCCTTCTCCAACGCTCCTCTCTTGACCGACAGAAGACTCAAAACTAAGTTTTCCACCACACTGTAACCTACTGGAGTCAGGAAAAACTTTCAATAAAATCCTCTTTAACGTGTCCTCAAGAGATTTTATCTTCTGCACTCTCTGTGGGGACGGGATGAGTTCTGAGACCTTCCCCTTACAACGGTGGTTAAGGAGGGTTGCCAACCAGTAATCATCCTTCTCCTTTATGCCACGTATTCTTGGGTCCTTTCGCAGGCTTTGAAGCATGAGGTTGCCCATGCGCCTCAAATTTGCGAAGGCTTGAGAAGCAGACTCCTCGGGGTCACTTAGGATGACAGCATCTGGAACTTCCTCCTCCCAGCCACATACTACTCCCAAGGGTCCTGGGGTTGGAAAGCCATCGCTTACAGATTGACGCATGTCTTCCTCTTCTTTGAAGCCTATCAAAGTGCCAGAATCCTCCTCCTCATGCTCTTCCCCTTTCTCCTCCTGTGTGTTCTGTGACATAGGAATGATGGTGTCTGGATAAAGTGGGCCTTGAGAGGAAAGGAAGTCCTCCTCTTCCTTCGTCCTGCTGCTCTGCCTCCAGTGCCCTGTCCATAATGCCATGCAGAGTCTGCTCCAGCAGGAACACAACAGGGATTGTGTCACTGATACATGCACTGTCACTGCTCACCATCCTTGTGGCCTCCTGAAATGGTGACAATACAGTACATGTATCCTTTATGATCAGCCATTGGTGTGGGGAAAAAAAGCCGAGGCGGCCTGAGCCTGTCATTGTGCCGTATTCGCACAGGTACTCGTTGACGGCCCTTTGCTGCATGTATAGCCGCTGCAGCATTCCCAAAGTTGAGTTCCACCTGGTGGGCATGTCACAAATCAGGCGGTTTACCGGCGGGTGGAATTCCCACTGAATTTCAGCCAACCGAGCACTGGCTGTGTATGACCGCCTGAAATGGCTACAGACTGTTCTGGCCTGTTTTAGCACACCTTGCAACCCTGGGTACGTACTTAGGAAACCCTGCACCACCAAATTGAGGACATGTGCCTTTCCCTGTCTAAGGGATGACAGAAGGTTTGAGCCATTATCAGACACCACCATTCCTGGTTCCAGCTGGCGTGGTGTGAACCACCTCTGGTCCTGTCCTTGCAGAGCTGCAAGAATCTCTTCTCCGGTGTGGTTCCTGTCCACTAAACACACCAGCTGAAGCACCGCATGGCACCTTTTAGCCAGACTCTGGGAATAGCCCTTTGAACGCTTAGGGGGTACCTGATGTTCATAGGACAATTCTGCAGAGGAGGGCATGGAGGTGGCGGAGGAGGAGGTAGAGCTCACAGGTCTGGCATCATCACCACCAGCTGTATGGAGACGTGGGGGCACAACAAGCTGCAGCACCGAGCCCTGTCCTGCATCCTTTCTAGTTACAAGCAGAGTTACCCAGTGTGCTGTGAACTAAATATATCGTCCCTGCCCATGCATGATGGACCACGTGTCAGCAGTAAGGTGGATTTTACGGCTGACTGCCTTGCTCAAAGATGCCAGAACATTCCCTTCCACGTGATGGTAGAGAGATGGAGCGGGCTTACGTGAAAAGTAGTAGTGACTGGGACCCTGCCATTGTGGTACAGCACATTGTGCCAATTCACGGAAGGGGGCAGAATCCACCAGGCTGAAAGGCAGAAGTTGGAGAGCCAACAGTTTGACAAGCTTGCATTTAGATGCTGGGCATGTGGGTGGCAGGCACTGCATATTTTTTTCTGCTGAAGCAGATGGGGCAGAGAAATGTGTTGGCTACAGTCTACAGCTGGTGGTGTGCTGCTGGCAGATGTGCTGCTAGGACCTGGGACACGGTGTGCTCTACCATCATCCCTGTCAGTGGAGGCTGCTGAAATGTAATGACTCGGTATCTCAGGGGTAGACTGAAGTGGGTAAGGAGGAGGAGGGACAGATTTGTGCCCCTTTTGTGTGGCTTTTAGGTGCTCTTGCCAACGGGCTGAGTGTTTGGACGTTCCAGTTCCAGAGACTAGAGACTGAGACTTAAATTGACTTTTCTGCTGAGGAATAACAACCAGGTGAGCCTCCAGCAGAAGAGTTGGCATCAGGGCCAGACATCACTGTGTTCTGCCCAACACCAACAGTAGCTTCAGGCTTCCCGAGAGAAGAGGCAGTTGGCCTTTCTCCCACAACAGTGACAGGGACATGGGATTTCCTGCCAGCAGCATCTGTGGAGTTATAAGAAACTTCTCCAGCTGAAGCGCTGACAACTGGACAGAGGGTCCAAGACCTCTGCCCCACACCCACAGCAGTTCTGGAGGCCCAGGGTGAGGAAGTGGTGACCACTGCCGAAGAGCAGATCAGGATCCAGGGGGAGAAGGGAGAGGAGGTTGTCGTCTTCCCTCCTCAACAGTTAGCCGGAGCGGATGATGTGAGAGCTGAAGCACTAACAGGGCACAACACTACTGGTCTCTGCACACAACAATCAACTCCGCAGGAGATCCAGGGAGGTAATGCAATCGGCAACCTCACAACTGCAGCTTGAGCTGGTGTTGGTGGATGGGACTGTGGTCTCCACTGATATCAACCCAGCAGAAGGGCTGGCAACAGGGAAGAGCGTGGCTGGCCTCTGCCTAACACCTACAGTGCCTCCACAGCTTCAGGGAGCTGGGGCGATTGGCCCCTCTGCCCAGCTGACCGAGCCTAGGACTAATGCTTTCACTCACAGCTGAATTGCTGGCAACAGGGCATAGTGCTACCAACCTCTGCCCAGCACCAACTGTGGAGTCCCAGGGAGCCGGGGCAGTCAGCCCCTCTTTCCAGCAATAAGCTGATGTAGTGAAGCTTCTACTCCCAGTTAAAATTGCTGGCAACAGGGCAGAGCGTGGCTGGCCTCTGCCTAGCACCTATAGTGTCTCTACAACTTCAGGAAGCTGGGGCAATCGGCCACACTGCCCAGCAGACCGAGCCCCGGAATGTTAAAAACCACCCAGCTAAAGCGCTGGCAGCCAGACAGAGTCAATGACCTTGCCCCACACCTACTGAGGTCAACTATTCCTTGCAGCCAAGAATGGAAGATCATGCAGACTATGTGAGTTCACTCTGCCCGACTAACGCATGTCCAGACCAGGTGGAGGTCTGGGACCTTGTTAGTCGACTTTTAATGAGGGAGATATGTGACAGACTCACCCGGGACAGAGGCTTTTTGAGAGGGCTGAATGCTAGCCTCTTGCCTACTGACTATGGGCCCTGGCATTTGGGGGAGCTACAAGCATTTAGGAAGATGTTCTGTTATGTAATGCAAAAGGACATTATTAAGGAGGCCATGAAGGTCTCTGCCAGTGTGGGACTCATAGCAGATGCTGATGTCATCAGCAAGCCACCTGTCTGGGGCCCCCTCTGTCATAATGTGTTTATTGTAAGTAGGTCTGCTATTGTGTGAAGGTGTTCTATGTTTATACTTATGATAATGTGTATTGTAGTTTGTGGGCTAGAAGATGACAAGTCTGACCTGGAAGGTCAAACCCGAGTCACCAACTCTGGTTAAATGATTAGTCAATTAGCTCATGTTCATTTATGTTTCTGGCTACAGTTTGTATTGTTGGGGTAATATGATCAGAAAGGGGAACCTCCTTCTCAAGTGTATAAAAAACCTGTATTCTTGTTCAAATAAACAGTTCCAGCTCTGCAGCCAAACAAGTCCTGACTAGTTCTTGGAAGCACTCAAGCTGAGTGTGGGACGTTCCGTTACAGCGACCCCCTCCTCCTCTATACTCCATGGATCGTACAGGGTGCCCCCTTACTCCTCTATACTCCATTGATAGTACAGGGTGCCCCCTTACTCCTCTATACTACATGGATCGTACAGGGTGCCCCCTTACTCCTCTATACTCCATTGATCGTACAGGGTGCCCCCTTACTCCTCTATACTCCATTGATCGTACACAATGTCCGCTTCCTCCTCTATACTCCATGGATCGTACAGGGCACCCCCTTCCTCTTCTACACTCCATGGATCATACACTATGCCCGCTTCCTGCTCTATACTCCATGGATCGTACACTATGCCCGCTTCCTGCTCTATACTCCATGGATCGTACACAATGCCCGCTTCCTCCTCTATACTCCATGGATCGTACACTATGCCCGCTTCCTCCTCTATACTCCATGGATCGTACACTATGCCCGCTTCCTCCTCTATACTCCATGGATCATACACTATGCCCGCTTCCTCCTCTATACTCCATGGATCGTACACTATGCCCGCTTCCTCCTCTATACTCCATGGATCGTACACTATGCCCGCTTCCTCCTCTATACTCCATGGATCGTACACTATGCCCGCTTCCTCCTCTATACTCCATGGATCGTAGACTATGCCCGCTTCCTCCTCTATACTCCATGGATCGTACACTATGCCCGCTTCCTCCTCTATACTCCATGGATCGTACACTATGCCCGCTTCCTCCTCTATACTCCATGGATCGTACACTATGCCCGCTTCCTCCTCTATACTCCATGGATCGTACACTATGCCCGCTTCCTCCTCTATACTCCATGGATCGTACACTATGCCCGCTTCCTCTTCTACACTCCATTGATCATACACAATGCCCGCTTCCTCCTCTATACTCCATGGATCGTACAGGGCACCCCCTTCCTCTTCTACACTCCATGGATCGTACAGGGCACCCCCTTCCTCTTCTACACTCCATAGATCGTACACCGTGCCTCCCTCCTTCTCTACACTTCATGGATCATGTACAGCGCCCCCTTCCTCCCACCATACCCCCGGGGGTAATGTACCTGCAGGATCTGCTGGCATAGTTGGCTGTTTCCGCGGCTCCGTCTCACCAGGTGGCGGAGGAGGAGTTTGGTGCTCTCGGTCTTACCCGCTCCGCTGTCACCACTGAAAACACAAGGAAATTCGATTCACACAAACATGATTGACTGAGTCAGGACTGGGTGGGGCTTTCAGAACTCGAACTCTACCAAGCACAACATTTTAAAAGAACACTCCAGTTTTATTAGTCATTGACACTCAGGACCTAAACATTCTGAATATCCAATAGCCAAAGCTTTCCAATTTAACATTTCTGTCAACCATGGCAACTGTACTCAGATTGTAGATAGATTTTCCCTATTCCTTATCCCCTGCCCCTGTAATCTGTAGGATCTCTGCACAGAGAATTAAATCTAATGATGGCAGTATGGGATATGATATTCCAGGAATGTCCCTGGGACAGGACACCGGGATCGTCCCTACATCATCCTCTCCAACGAGGCGACATGGTCCCTAAATCACCGGGAGCATCATCTCCAACGAGGCGACATGGTCCCTACATCACCGGGAGCATCATCTCCAACGAGGCGACATGGTTCCTACATCACCGGGAGCATCATCTCCAACGAGGCGACATGGTCCCTACATCACCGGGAGCATCATCTCCAACGAGGAGACATGGTCCCTAAATCACCGGGAGCATCATCTCCAACGAGGAGACATGGTCCCTACATCACCGGGAGCATCATCTCCAACGAGGCGACATGGTTCCTACATCACCGGGAGCATCATCTCCAACGAGGCGACATGGTCCCTAAATCACCGGGAGCATCATCTCCAACGAGGCGACATGGTCCCTAAATCACCGGGAGCATCATCTCCAACGAGGAGACATGGTCCCTACATCACCGGGAGCATCATCTCCAACGAGGCGACATGGTTCCTACATCACCGGGAGCATCATCTCCAACGAGGCGACATGGTCCCTACATCACCCGGAGCATCATCTCCAACGAGGCGACATGGTTTCTACATCACCGGGAGCATCATCTCCAACGAGGCGACATGGTCCCTAAATCACCGGGAGCATCATCTCCAACGAGGCGACATGGTCCCTAAATCACCGGGAGCATCATCTCCAACGAGGCGACATGGTCCCTACATCACCGGGAGCATCATCTCCAACGAGGCGACATGGTCCCTACATCACCGGGAGCATCATCTCCAACGAGGCGACATGGTCCCTAAATCACCGGGAGCATCATCTCCAACGAGGCGACATGGTCCCTACATCACCGGGAGCATCATCTCCAACGAGGCGACATGGTCCCTACATCACCGGGAGCATCATCTCCAACGAGGCGACATGGTCCCTACATCACCGGGAGCATCATCTCCAACGAGGCGACATGGTCCCCAAATCACCGGGAGCATCATCTCCAACGAGGCGACATGGTCCCTAAATCACCGGGAGCATCATCTCCAACGAGGCGACATGGTCCCTAAATCACCGGGAGCATCATCTCCAACGAGGCGACATGGTCCCCAAATCACCGGGAGCATCCTCCATCGTAGCTCCTGCCCAGAGGGGAGAAGTCCTCCCTCGTAGTCCAGTCTAGGAGGGGAGAAGTCCTCCCTCGTAGCCCCGTCCCGGAGGGGAGAAGCCCTCCCTCGTAGCCCCGTCCCGGAGGGGAGAAGTCCTCCCTCGTGTCCTGTCCCAGAGGGGAGAAGTCCTCCCTCGTGTCCCGTCCCGGAGGGGAGAAGCCCTCCCTCGTAGTCGCGTCCCGGAGGGGAGAAGTCCTCCCTCGTGTCCCGTCCCGGAGGGGAGAAGTCCTCCCTCGTGTCCCGTCCCGGAGGGGAGAAGTCCTCCCTCGTAGTCCAGTCCAGGAGGGGAGAAGTTCTCCCTCGTAGTCCCGTCCAGGAGGGGAGAAGTCCTCCCTCGTAGTCCCGTCCAGGAGGGGAGAAGTCCTCCCTCGTAGTCCCGTCCAGGAGGGGAGAAGTTCTCCCTCGTAGTCCCGTCCCGGAGGGGAGAAGTCCTCCCTCGTAGTCCCGTCCCGGAGGGGAGAAGTCCTCCCTCGTAGTCCCGTCCAGGAGGGGAGAAGTTCTCCCTCGTAGTCCCGTCCCGGAGGGGAGAAGTCCTCCCTCGTAGTCCCGTCCCGGAGGGGAGAAGTCCTCCCTCGTAGTCCAGTCCCGGAGGGGAGAAGTCCTCCCTTGTAGTCCAGTCCAGGAGGGGAGAAGTCCTCCCTCGTAGTCCAGTCCAGGAGGGGAGAAGTCCTCCCTCGTAGTCCAGTCCAGGAGGGGAGAAGTTCTCCCTCGTAGTCCCGTCCAGGAGGGGAGAAGTCCTCCCTCGTAGTCCCGTCCAGGAGGGGAGAAGTTCTCCCTCGTAGTCCCGTCCCGGAGGGGAGAAGTCCTCCCTCGTAGTCCCGTCCCGGAGGGGAGAAGTCCTCCCTCGTAGTCCAGTCCCGGAGGGGAGAAGTCCTCCCTCGTAGTCCAGTCCCGGAGGGGAGAAGACCTCCCTCGTAGTCCAGTCCCGGAGGGGAGAAGTCCTCCCTCGTAGTCCAGTCCCGGAGGGGAGAAGTCCTCCCTCGTAGTCTCGTCCCGGAGGGGAGAAGTCCTCCCTCGTAGTCCCGTCCCGGAGGGGAGAAGGCCTCCCTCGTAGTCCCGTCCCGGAGGGGAGAAGGCCTCCCTCGTAGTCCCGTCCAGGAGGGGAGAAGGCCTCCCTCGTAGTCCCGTCCAGGAGGGGAGAAGGCCTCCCTCGTAGTCCCGTCCCGGAGGGGAGAAGTCCTCCCTCGTAGTCCCGTCCAGGAGGGGAGAAGTCCTCCCTCGTAGTCCAGTCCAGGAGGGGAGAAGTCCTCCCTTGTAGTCCAGTCCAGGAGGGGAGAAGTCCTCCCTCGTAGTCCAGTCCAGGAGGGGAGAAGTTCTCCCTCGTAGTCCCGTCCCGGAGGGGAGAAGTCCTCCCTCGTAGTCCCGTCCCGGAGGGGAGAAGTCCTCCCTCGTAGTCCCGTCCAGGAGGGGAGAAGTTCTCCCTCGTAGTCCCGTCCCGGAGGGGAGAAGTCCTCCCTCGTAGTCCCGTCCCGGAGGGGAGAAGTCCTCCCTCGTAGTCCAGTCCCGGAGGGGAGAAGTCCTCCCTTGTAGTCCAGTCCAGGAGGGGAGAAGTCCTCCCTCGTAGTCCAGTCCAGGAGGGGAGAAGTCCTCCCTCGTAGTCCAGTCCAGGAGGGGAGAAGTTCTCCCTCGTAGTCCCGTCCAGGAGGGGAGAAGTCCTCCCTCGTAGTCCCGTCCAGGAGGGGAGAAGTTCTCCCTCGTAGTCCCGTCCCGGAGGGGAGAAGTCCTCCCTCGTAGTCCCGTCCCGGAGGGGAGAAGTCCTCCCTCGTAGTCCAGTCCCGGAGGGGAGAAGTCCTCCCTCGTAGTCCAGTCCCGGAGGGGAGAAGACCTCCCTCGTAGTCCAGTCCCGGAGGGGAGAAGTCCTCCCTCGTAGTCCAGTCCCGGAGGGGAGAAGTCCTCCCTCGTAGTCTCGTCCCGGAGGGGAGAAGTCCTCCCTCGTAGTCCCGTCCCGGAGGGGAGAAGGCCTCCCTCGTAGTCCCGTCCCGGAGGGGAGAAGGCCTCCCTCGTAGTCCCGTCCAGGAGGGGAGAAGGCCTCCCTCGTAGTCCCGTCCAGGAGGGGAGAAGGCCTCCCTCGTAGTCCCGTCCCGGAGGGGAGAAGTCCTCCCTCGTAGTCCCGTCCAGGAGGGGAGAAGTCCTCCCTCGTAGTCCAGTCCAGGAGGGGAGAAGTCCTCCCTTGTAGTCCAGTCCAGGAGGGGAGAAGTCCTCCCTCGTAGTCCAGTCCAGGAGGGGAGAAGTCCTCCCTTGTAGTCCCGTCCAGGAGGGGAGATGTCCTCCCTTGTAGTCCCTGTCCCAGAAAGGGGGGGGGGTTGAGGATTGGTGACCCTGCTATTACATTACATATAGAATAAAGGGGAACTCCGATCACCTGATTACAATAGTCTGATTCCCAGAGGTGCTTGTCGGATTGGCTTGTAGATTCCGGTACGCACGATCGGCCACAGCGAAAATGTGCGGAGGAAGAGATCTGATTGGCTGAGAGCTGTATGTATCAGATACCTGCAGGAAAGATGCAAATTTGTATTAGAAGGGAATTCCGGACAAAGAGAAGAAGAAAACGACATCAAATGTATCCACACTACAAAATAAAAACCCTCAGGGGACGGGCAGCAATATTAGAGGGGAAAAAACTATAGCATGGTATGACACGTATATAGAGGGGAGGGATTTCAGATGGGAGGGATTTGAGATGAGGGGAGGGATTTGAGCTGAGAGGGGAGGGATTACAGATGAGAGGGGAGGGATTTGAGATGGGAGGGGAGGGATTTCAGATGAGAGGGGAGGGATTTGAGATGGGAGGGGAGGGATTACAGATGAGAGGGGAGGGATTTCAGATGAGAGGGGAGGAATTTCAGATGAGAGGGGAGGGATTTCAGATGAGAGGGGAGGGATTTCAGATGAGAGGGGAGGGATTTCAGATGAGAGGGGAGGGATTTCAGATGAGAGGGGAGGGATTTCAGACGAGAGGGGAGAGATTTCAGACGAGGGGAGGGATTTCAGACGAGGGGAGGGATTTCAGATGAGAGGGGAGGGATTTCAGATGAGAGGGGAGGGATTTCAGATGAGAGGGGAGGGATTTCAGATGAGAGGGGGTTGGGGGACACAAATGTAAATCACAACTCTGGCTGAACAGAACCAAATCCTGAGTAAGGAAAGATCTGGGGGTGACCGGAACATTCAGAGGAGATCTCCACCCCCACCAGGGTGACAACACAGGAGGACAACTGGAGATAGACACAGCATTGTCACCCTACAACAGGAAGTTCCTGAAGGACCTCCATGGCGGGATCACCAGGAATTATATTAGTTCAATCTTAGAGACTTGTTGCCCCTCCCCCTCGCTGACCTCCCCTATACTCAGTGCTCCTCCCCCTCACAGACCACCGGTAGACTCAGCATCCATCCCCTCCCCCCCAAAAAAGACGTATTACCCAGATAACATTAGAGGAAGATCCGATCCCCTAATACATTAGGGTAAACACACAGAAAAATGAAATCTGGGGAACCCCAATTTATGATATGACCCCAAACAAACTTTTCTTTACAATGGCCTGGAAAATGTACCCCAACACCGGACTCTCCACTAGAACAATCCTCTGATCACCTCTCTGTACCCCAACACCTGACTCCTCACTACAACAATCCTCTGATCACCCCTCTGTACCCCAACACCAGACTCCTCACTACAACAATCCTCTGATCACCCCTCTGTACCCCAACACCAGACACACCACTACAACAATCCTCTGATCACCTCTCTGTACCCCAACACCAGACTCCCCACTACAACAATCCTCTGACCACCCCTCTGTACCCCAACACCAGACCCCCCACTACAACAATCCTCTGATCACCCCTCTGTACCCCAACACCAGACCCCCCACTACAACAATCCTCTGATCACCCCTCTGTACCCCAACACCAGACTCTCCACTACAACAATCCTCTGTTCACCTCTCTGTACCCCAACACCAGACCCCCCACTACAACAATCCTCTGATCACCCCTCTGTACCCCAACACCAGACCCCCCACTACAACAATCCTCTGATCACCCCTCTGTACCCCAACACCAGACTCTCCACTACAACAATCCTCTGATCACCCCTCTGTACCCCAACACCAGACTCCCCACTACAACAATCCTCTGATCACCCCTCTGTACCCCAACACCAGACTCCCCACTACAACAATCCTCTGATCACCCCTCTGTACCCCAACACCAGACTCCTCACTACAACAATCCTCTGATCACCCCTCTGTACCCCAACACCAGACACACCACTACAACAATCCTCTGATCACCACTCTGTACCCCAACACCAGACTCCCCACTACAACAATCCTCTGATCACCCCTCTGTACCCCAACACCAGACTCCTCACTACAACAACCCTCTGATCACCCCTCTGTACCCCAACACCAGACACACCACTACAACAATCCTCTGATCACCTCTCTGTACCCCAACACCAGACACACCACTACAACAATCCTCTGTTCACCTCTCTGTACCCCAACACCAGACTCCCCACTACAACAATCCTCTGATCACCCCTCTGTACCCCAACACCAGACTCCTCACTACAACAACCCTCTGATCACCCCTCTGTACCCCAACACCAGACTCCTCACTACAACAATCCTCTGATCACCCCTCTGTACCCCAACACCAGACTCCCCACTACAACAATCCTCTGATAACCCCTCTGTACCCCAACACCAGACTCCTCACTACAACAATCCTCTGTTCACCTCTCTGTACCCCAACACCAGACTCCCCACTACAACAATCCTCTGATAACCCCTCTGTACCCCAACACCAGACTCCTCACTACAACAATCCTCTGATCACCTCTCTGTACCCCAACACCAGACTCCCCACTACAACAATCCTCTGATCACCCCTCTGTACCCCAACACCAGACTCCTCACTACAACAATCCTCTGATCACCCCTCTGTACCCCAACACCAGACACACCACTACAACAATCCTCTGATCACCCCTCTGTACCCCAACACCAGACTCCTCACTACAACAATCCTCTGTTCACCTCTCTGTACCCCAACACCAGACACCCCACTACAACAATCCTCTGATCACCCCTCTGTACCCCAACACCAGACTCCTCACTACAACAACCCTCTGATCACCCCTCTGTACCCCAACACCAGACTCCCCACTACAAGAATCCTCTGATCACCCCTCTGTACCCCAACACCAGACTCTCCACTACAACAATCCTCTGATCACCCCTCTGTACCCCAACACCAGACACACCACTACAACAATCCTCTGATCACCTCTCTGTACCCCAACACCAGACTCCTCACTACAACAATCCTCTGATCACCTCTCTGTACCCCAACACCAGACTCTCCACTACAACAATCCTCTGATCTCCCCTCTGTACCCCAACACCAGACACACCACTACAACAATCCTCTGATCACCTCTCTGTACCCCAACACCAGACTCCCCACTACAACAATCCTCTGATCACCCCTCTGTACCCCAACACCAGACACACCACTACAACAATCCTCTGATCACCTCTCTGTACCCCAACACCAGACTCCCCACTACAACAATCCTCTGACCACCCCTCTGTACCCCAACACCAGACCCCCCACTACAACAATCCTCTGATCACCCCTCTGTACCCCAACACCAGACCCCCCACTACAACAATCCTCTGATCACCCCTCTGTACCCCAACACCAGACTCTCCACTACAACAATCCTCTGTTCACCTCTCTGTACCCCAACACCAGACTCCCCACTACAACAATCCTCTGATCACCCCTCTGTACCCCAACACCAGACTCCTCACTACAACAATCCTCTGATCACCCCTCTGTACCCCAACACCAGACCCCCCACTACAACAATCCTCTGATCACCCCTCTGTACCCCAACACCAGACTCCCCACTACAACAATCCTCTGATCACCCCTCTGTACCCCAACACCAGACTCCTTACTACAACAATCCTCTGATCACCCCTCTGTACCCCAACACCTGACTCCCCACTACAAGAATCCTCTGATCACCTCTCTGTACCCCAACACCAGACTCCCCACTACAACAATCCTCTGATCACCCCTCTGTACCCCAACACCAGACTCCTCACTACAACAATCCTCTGATCACCCCTCTGTACCCCAACACCAGACTCCCCACTACAACAATCCTCTGATCACCCCTCTGTACCCCAACACCAGACTCCTCACTACAACAATCCTCCGATCACCCTTATGTACCCCAACACCAGACCCCTCACTACAACAATCCTCTGATCACCCCTCTGTACCCCAACACCAGACTCCTCACTACAACCACTCTCTGATCACCCCTCTGTACCCCAACACCAGAGTCCTCACTACAACAATCCTCTGATCACCCCTCTGTACCCCAACACCAGACTCCTCACTACAACAATCCTCTGATCACCCCTCTGTACCCCAACACCAGTCTCCTCACTATAACAATCCTCTGATCACCCCTCTGTACCCCAACACCAGACTCCCCACTACAACAATCCTCTGATCACCCCTCTGTACCCCAACACCAGACCCCCACTACAACAATCCTCTGATCACCCCTCTGTACCCCAACACCAGACTCCCCCCCACAACAATCCTCTGATCACCCCTCTGTACCCCAACACCAGACTCCCCACTACAACAATCCTCTGATCACCCCTCTGTACCCCAACACCAGACTCCCCACTACAAGAATCCTCTGATCATCCCACTGTACCCCAACACCAGACTCCCCCCCACAACAATCCTCTGATCACCTCTCTGTACCCCAACACCAGACACCCCACTACAACAATCCTCTGATCACCCCTCTGTACCCCAACACCAGACTCCTCACTACAATAATCCTCTGATCACCCCTCTGTACCCCAACACCAGACTCCTCACTACAACAATCCTCTGATCACCCCTCTGTACCCCAACACCAGACTCCCCACTACAACAATCCTCTGATCACCCCTCTGTACCCCAACACCAGACTCCTCACAACAATCCTCTGATCACCCCTCTGTACCCCAACACCAGACTCCCCACTACAACAATCCTCTGATCACCCCTCTGTACCCCAACACCAGACTCCCCCCTACTACATCCCTCTGATCACCCCTCTGTACCCCAACACCAGACTCCTCACTACAACAATCCTCTGATCACCTCTCTGTACCCCAATACCAGACACACCACTACAATAATCCTCTGATCACCCCTCTGTACCCCAACACCAGACTCCCCACTACATCAATCCTCTGATCACCTCTCTGTACCCCAACAATCCTCTGATCACCCCTCTGTACCCCAACAATCCTCTGATCACCCCTCTGTACCCCAACACCAGACACACCACTACAATAATCCTCTGATCACCCCTCTGTACCCCAACAATCCTCTGATCACCTCTCTGTACCCCAACACCAGACACACCACTACAATAATCCTCTGATCACCCCTCTGTACCCCAACACCAGACTCCTCACTACAACAATCCTCTGATCACCCCTCTGTACCCCAACACCAGACCCCCCACTACAACAATCCTCTGATCACCCCTCTGTACCCCAACACCAGTCTCCTCACTACAACAATCCTCTGATCACCCCTCTGTACCCCAACACCAGACTCCTCACTACAACAATCCTCTGATCACCCCTCTGTACCCCAACACCAGACTCCTCACTACAACAATCCTCTGACCACCCCTCTGTACCCCAACACCAGACTCCCCACTACAACAATCCTCTGATCACCCCTCTGTACCCCAACACCAGACTCCCCACTACAACAATCCTCTGATCACCCCTCTGTACCCCAACACCAGACACCCCACTACAACAATCCTCTGATCACCCCTCTGTACCCCAACACCAGACTCCCCACTACAACAATCCTCTGATCACCCCTCTGTACCCCAAAACCGGACTCCCCACTACAACAATCCTCTGATCATCCCACTGTACCCCAACACTCCCCACTACAACAATCCTCTGATCACCCCTCTGTACCCCAACACCAGACTCCCCACTACAACAATCCTCTGATCACCCCTCTGTACCCCAACACCAGACTCCTCACTACAACAATCCTCTGATCACCCCTCTGTACCCCAACACCAGACTGCCCACTACAACAATCCTCTGATCACCCCTCTGTACCCCAACACCAGACTCCCCACTACAACAATCCTCTGATCACCCCTCTGTACCCCAACACCAGACACCCCATTACAACAATCCTCTGATCACCCCTCTGTACCCCAACAATCCTCTGATCACCTCTCTGTACCCCAACACCAGACACACCACTACAATAATCCTCTGATCACCCCTCTGTACCCCAACACCAGACTCCTCACTACAACAATCCTCTGATCACCCCTCTGTACCCCAACACCAGACCCCCCACTACAACAATCCTCTGATCACCCCTCTGTACCCCAACACCAGTCTCCTCACTACAACAATCCTCTGATCACCCCTCTGTACCCCAACACCAGACTCCTCACTACAACAATCCTCTGATCACCCCTCTGTACCCCAACACCAGACTCCCCACTACAACAATCCTCCGATCACCCCTCTGTACCCCAACACCAGACCCCTCACTACAACAATCCTCTGATCACCTCTCTGTACCCCAACACCAGACTCCTCACTACAACAATCCTCTGATCACCCCTCTGTACCCCAACACCAGACTCCCCACTACAACAATCCTCTGATCACCTCTTTGTACCCCAACACCGAACTCCCCACTACAACAATCCTCTGATCACCCCTCTGTACCCCAACAATCCTCTGATCACCCCTCTGTACCCCAACAATCCTCTGATCACCCCACTGTACCCCAACACCAGACTCCCCACTACAACAATCTTCTGATCACCCCTCTGTACCCCAACACCAGACTCCTCACTACAACAATCCTCTGATCACCCCTCTGTACCCCAACACCAGACTCCCCACTACAACAATCCTCTGATCACCCCTCTGTACCCCAACACCAGACTCCTCACTACAACAATCCTCTGACCACCCCTCTGTACCCCAACACCAGACTCCCCACTACAACAATCCTCTGATCACCCCTCTGTACCCCAACACCAGACTCCCCACTACAACAATCCTCTGATCACCCCTCTGTACCCCAAAACCGGACTCCCCACTACAACAATCCTCTGATCATCCCACTGTACCCCAACACTCCCCACTACAACAATCCTCTGATCACCCCTCTGTACCCCAACACCAGACTCCCCACTACAACAATCCTCTGATCACCCCTCTGTACCCCAACACCAGACTCCTCACTACAACAATCCTCTGATCACCCCTCTGTACCCCAACACCAGACTGCCCACTACAACAATCCTCTGATCACCCCTCTGTACCCCAACACCAGACTCCCCACTACAACAATCCTCTGATCACCCCTCTGTACCCCAACACCAGACACCCCATTACAACAATCCTCTGATCACCCCTCTGTACCCCAACACCAGACTCCTCACTACAACAATCCTCTGATCACCTCTCTGTACCCCAACACCAGACTCCTCACTACTACATCCCTCTGATCACCCCTCTGTACCCCAACACCAGACACCCCATTACAACAATCCTCTGATCACCCCTCTGTACCCCAACACCAGACTCCTCACTACAACAATCCTCTGATCACCCCTCTGTACCCCAACACCAGACTGCCCACTACAACAATCCTCTGATCACCACTCTGTACCCCAACACCAGACTCCCCACTACAACAATCCTCTGATCACCCCTCTGTACCCCAACACCAGACACACCACTACAACAATCCTCTGATCACCCCTCTGTACCCCAACACCAGACACACCACTACAACAATCCTCTGATCACCTCTCTGTACCCCAACACCAGACTCCCCACTACAACAATCCTCTGATCACCACTCTGTACCCCAACAATCCTCTGATCACCCCTCTGTACCACAACACCAGACTCCCCACTACAACAATCCTCTGATCACTCCTCTGTACCACAACACCAGACTCCCCACTACAACAATCCTCTGATCACCCCTCTGTACCCCAACAATCCTCTGATCACCCCTCTGTACCCCAACACCAGACTCCCCACTACAACAATCCTCTGATCACCCCTCTGTACCCCAACACCAGACTCCTCACTACAAGAATCCTCTGATCACCCCTCTGTACCCCAACACCAGACCCCTCACTACAACAATCCTCTGATCACCACTCTGTACCCCAACAATCCTCTGATCACCCCTCTGTACCCCAACACCGACCTCCCCACTACAAGAATCCTCTGATCACCCCTCTGTACCCCAACACCGGACTCCTCACTACAACAATCCTTTGATCACCCCTCTGTACCCCAATACCAGACTCCCCACTACAACAATCCTCTGATCACCCCTCTGTACCCCAACACCAGACTCCCCCCTACAACAATCCTCTGATCACCCCTCTGTACCCCAACACCAGACTCCTTCCTACAACAATCCTCTGATCACCCCTCTGTACCCCAACACCAGACTCCTCACTACAACAATCCTCTGATCACCTCTCTGTACCCCAACACCAGACTCTCTACTACAACAATCCTCTGATCACCCCTCTGTACCCCAATACCAGACTCCTCACTACAAAAATCCTCTGATCACCTCTCTGTACCCCAACACCAGACTCCTCACTACAACAATCCTCTGATCACCTCTCTGTACCCCAACACCAGACTCCCCACTACAAGAATCCTCTGATCACCCCTCTGTACCCCAACACCAGACTCCCCACTACAACCATTCTCTGATTACCCCTCTGTACCCCAACACCTCACTCCCCACTACAAGAATCCTCTGATCACCTCTCTGTACCCCAACACCAGACTCCTCACTACAACAATCCTCTGATCACCTCTCTGTACCCCAACACCAGACTCCTCACTACAACAATCCTCTGATCACCTCTCTGTACCCCAACACCAGACCCCCCACTACAACAATCCTCTGATCACCCCTCTGTACCCCAACACCAGACTCCTCACTACAACAATCCTCTGATCACCCCTCTGTACCCCAACACCAGACACCCCACTACAACAATCCTCTGATCACCCCTCTGTACCCCAACACCGAACTCCCCACTACAACAATCCTCTGATCACCCCTCTGTACCCCAACACCAGACTCCTCACTACAACAATCCTCTGATCACCCCTCTGTACCCCAACACCAGACTCCCCACTACAACAATCCTCTGATCACCCCTCTGTACCCCAACACCAGACTCCTCACTACAACAATCCTCTGATCACCCCTCTGTACCCCAACAATCCTCTGATCATACCACTGTACCCCAACACCAGACTCCTCACTACAAGAATCCTCTGATCACCCCTCTGTACCCCAACAATCCTCTGATCATACCACTGTACCCCAACACCAGACTCCCCACTACAACAATCCTCTGATCACCCCTCTGTGACCCAACACCAGACTCCTCACTACAACAATCCTCTGATCATCTCTCTGTACCCCAACACCAGACTCCCCACTACAAGAATCCTCTGATCACCCCTCTGTGACCCAACACCAGACTCCTCACTACAACAATCCTCTGATCATCTCTCTGTACCCCAACACCAGACTCCCCACTACAGCAATCCTCTGATCACCTCTCTGTACCCCAACACCAGACTCCTCACTACAACAATCCTCTGATCACCCCTGTGTACCCCAACACCAGACTCCCCACTACAACAATCCTCTGATCACCCCTCTGTACCCCAACAATCCTCTGATCATCCCACTGTACCCCAACACCAGACTCCCCACTACAACAATCCTCTGATCACCCCTCTGTACCCCAACACCAGTCTCCTCACTACAACAATCCTCTGATCACCCCTCTGTACCCCAACAAGAGACTCCCCACTACAACAATCCTCTGATCACCCCTCTGTACCCCAACACCAG
Source organism: Lithobates clamitans (assembly GCA_037952925.1). Taxonomy (NCBI): domain Eukaryota; kingdom Metazoa; phylum Chordata; class Amphibia; order Anura; family Ranidae; genus Lithobates; species Lithobates clamitans. The sequence continues at coordinate 151,538 of JBBGZY010003109.1, forward strand.
ACTCCTCACTACAACAATCCTCTGATCACCCCTCTGTACCCCAACAATCCTCTGATCATCCCACTGTACCCCAACACCAGACTCCCCACTACAACAATCCTCTGATCACCCCTCTGTACCCCAACACCAGACTCCCCACTACAACAATCCTCTGATCACCCCTCTGTACCCCAACACCAGACTCCCCACTACAACAATCCTCTGATCACCCCTCTGTACCCCAACACCAGACTCCCCACTACAACCATTCTCTGATTACCCCTCTGTACCCCAACACCTGACTCCCCACTACAAGAATCCTCTGATCACCCCTCTGTACCCCAACACCAGACTCCCCACTACAAGAATCCTCTGATCACCCCTCTGTACCCCAACACCAGACTCCCCACTACAACAATCCTCTGATCACCCCTCTGTACCCCAACACCAGACTCCTCACTACAACAATCCTCTGATCACCCCTCTGTACCCCAACAATCCTCTGATCATACCACTGTACCCCAACACCAGACTCCTCACTACAAGAATCCTCTGATCACCCCTCTGTACCCCAACACCAGACTCCCCACTACAACAATTCTCTGATCACCCCTCTGTACCCCAACACCAGACTCCCCACTACAACAATCCTCTGATCACCCCTCTGTACCCCAACACCAGACTCCCCACTACAACAATCCTCTGATCACCCCTCTGTACCCCAACACCAGACTCCCCACTACAACAATCCTCTGATCACCTCTCTGTACCCCAACACCAGACTCCTCACTACAACAATCCTCTGATCACCCCTCTGTACCCCAACACCAGACTCCCCACTACAACAATCCTCTGATCACCCCTCTGTACCCCAACACCATTCTCTGATTACCCCTCTGTACCCCAACACCAGACTCCCCACTACAACAATCCTCTGATCACCCCTCTGTACCCCAACACCAGACCCCCACTACAACAATCCTCTGATCACCTCTCTGTACCCCAACAGCAGACTCCCCACTACAACAATCCTCTGATCACCTCTCTGTACCCCAACACCAGACTCCTCACTACAACAATCATCTGATCACCCCTCTGTACCCCAACACCAGACTCCTCACTACAACAATCCTCTGATCACCCCTCTGTACCCCAACACCAGACTCCTCACTACAACAATCCTCTGATCACCTCTCTGTACCCCAACACCAGACTCCCCACTACTACATTCCTCTGATCACCCCTCTGTACCCCAACACCAGTCTCCTCACTACAACAATCCTCTGACCACCCCTCTGTACCCCAACACCAGACTCCCCACTACAACAATCCTCTGATCACCCCTCTGTACCCCAACACCAGACTCCCCACTACAACAATCCTCTGATCACCCCTCTGTACCCCAACAATCCTCTGATCACCCCTCTGTACCCCAACACCAGAGTCCCCACTACAACAATCCTCTGATCACCCCTCTGTACCCCAACACCAGACTCCTCACTACAACAATCCTCTGATCACCCCTCTGTACCCCAACACCAGACTCCTCACTACAACAATCCTCTGACCACCCCTCTGTACCCCAACACCAGACTCCCCACTACAACAATCCTCTGATCACCTCTCTGTACCCCAACACCAGACTCCTCACTACAACAATCCTCTGATTACCTCTCTGTACCCCAACAACAGACACCCCACTACAACAATCCTCTGATCACCCCTCTGTACCCCAACACCAGACTCCCCACTACAACAATCCTCTGATCACCTCTCTGTACCCCAACACCAGACTCCCCACTACAACAATCCTCTGATCACCTCTCTGTACCCCAACACCAGACTCCTCACTACAACAATCCTCTGATCACCCCTCTGTACCCCAACACCAGACTCCTCACTACAACAATCCTCTGATCACCCCTCTGTACCCCAACACCAGACACACCACTACAACAATCCTCTGATCACCCCTCTGTACCCCAACACCAGACCCCTCACTACAACAAGCCTCTGATCACCCCTCTGTACCCCAACACCAGACACCCCACTACAACAATCCTCTGATCACCCCTCTGTACCCCAACACCAGACCCCTCACTACAACAATCCTCTGATCACCCCTCTGTACCCCAACACCAGAGTCCCCACTACAACAATCCTCTGATAACCCCTCTGTACCCCAACATCAGACTCCCCACTACAAGAATCCTCTGATCACCCCTCTGTACCCCAACACCAGACTCCTCACTACAACAATCCTCTGATCACCCCTCTGTACCCCAACACCAGACTCCTCACTACAACAATCCTCTGATCACCCCTCTGTACCCCAACACCAGACTCCTCACTACAACAATCCTCTGATCACCCCTCTGTACCCCAACAATCCTCTGATCATACCACTGTACCCCAACACCAGACTCCTCACTACAAGAATCCTCTGATCACCCCTCTGTACCCCAACACCAGACTCCTCACTACAACAATCCTCTGATCACCCCTCTGTACCCCAACACCAGACTCCCCACTACAACAATTCTCTGATCACCCCTCTGTACCCCAACACCAGACTCCCCACTACAACAATCCTCTGATCACCCCTCTGTACCCCAACACCAGACTCCCCACTACAACAATCCTCTGATCACCTCTCTGTACCCCAACACCAGACTCCTCACTACAACAATCCTCTGATCACCCATCTGTACCCCAACACCAGACTCCCCACTACAACAATCCTCTGATCACCCCTCTGTACCCCAACACCATTCTCTGATTACCCCTCTGTACCCCAACACCAGACTCCCCACTACAACAATCCTCTGATCACCCCTCTGTACCCCAACACCAGACCCCCACTACAACAATCCTCTGATCACCTCTCTGTACCCCAACAGCAGACTCCCCACTACAACAATCCTCTGATCACCTCTCTGTACCCCAACACCAGACTCCTCACTACAACAATCATCTGATCACCCCTCTGTACCCCAACACCAGACTCCTCACTACAACAATCCTCTGATCACCCCTCTGTACCCCAACACCAGACTCCTCACTACAACAATCCTCTGATCACCTCTCTGTACCCCAACACCAGACTCCCCACTACTACATTCCTCTGATCACCCCTCTGTACCCCAACACCAGTCTCCTCACTACAACAATCCTCTGACCACCCCTCTGTACCCCAACACCAGACTCCCCACTACAACAATCCTCTGATCACCCCTCTGTACCCCAACACCAGACTCCCCACTACAACAATCCTCTGATCACCCCTCTGTACCCCAACAATCCTCTGATCACCCCTCTGTACCCCAACACCAGAGTCCCCACTACAACAATCCTCTGATCACCCCTCTGTACCCCAACACCAGACTCCTCACTACAACAATCCTCTGATCACCCCTCTGTACCCCAACACCAGACTCCTCACTACAACAATCCTCTGACCACCCCTCTGTACCCCAACACCAGACTCCCCACTACAACAATCCTCTGATCACCTCTCTGTACCCCAACACCAGACTCCTCACTACAACAATCCTCTGATTACTTCTCTGTACCCCAACAACAGACACCCCACTACAACAATCCTCTGATCACCCCTCTGTACCCCAACACCAGACTCCCCACTACAACAATCCTCTGATCACCTCTCTGTACCCCAACACCAGACTCCCCACTACAACAATCCTCTGATCACCTCTCTGTACCCCAACACCAGACTCCTCACTACAACAATCCTCTGATCACCCCTCTGTACCCCAACACCAGACTCCTCACTACAACAATCCTCTGATCACCCCTCTGTACCCCAACACCAGACACACCACTACAACAATCCTCTGATCACCCCTCTGTACCCCAACACCAGACCCCTCACTACAACAATCCTCTGATCACCCCTCTGTACCCCAACACCAGACACCCCACTACAACAATCCTCTGATCACCCCTCTGTACCCCAACACCAGACTCCTCACTACAACAATCCTCTGATCACCCCTCTGTACCCCAACACCAGACACCCCACTACAACAATCCTCTGATCACCCCTCTGTACCCCAACACCAGAGTCCCCACTACAACAATCCTCTGATAACCCCTCTGTACCCCAACATCAGACTCCCCACTACAAGAATCCTCTGATCACCCCTCTGTACCCCAACACCAGACTCCTCACTACAACAATCCTCTGATCACCTCTCTGTACCCCAACAATCCTCTGATCATCCCACTGTACCCCAACACCAGACTCCCCACTACAACAATCCTCTGATCACCCCTCTGTACCCCAACACCAGTCTCCTCACTACAACAATCCTCTGATCACCCCTCTGTACCCCAACAAGAGACTCCCCACTACAACAATCCTCTGATCACCCCTCTGTACCCCAACACCAGACTCCTCACTACAACAATCCTCTGATCACCCCTCTGTACCCCAACAATCCTCTGATCATCCCACTGTACCCCAACACCAGACTCCCCACTACAACAATCCTCTGATCACCCCTCTGTACCCCAACACCAGACTCCCCACTACAACAATCCTCTGATCACCCCTCTGTACCCCAACACCAGACCCCCACTACAACAATCCTCTGATCACCCCTCTGTACCCCAACACCAGACTCCTCACTACAACAATCCTCTGATCACCCCTCTGTACCCCAACACCAGACACCCCACTACAACAATCCTCTGATCACCCCTCTGTACCCCAACACCAGACCCCTCACTACAACAATCCTCTGATCACCCCTCTGTACCCCAACACCAGACACACCACTACAACAATCCTCTGATCACCCCTCTGTACCCCAACACCAGACCCCTCACTACAACAATCCTCTGATCACCCCTCTGTACCCCAACACCAGACCCCCACTACAACAATCCTCTGATCACCCCTCTGTACCCCAACACCAGACACACCACTACAACAATCCTCTGATCACCCCTCTGTACCCCAACACCAGACCCCTCACTACAACAATCCTCTGATCACCCCTCTGTACCCCAACACCAGACCCCCACTACAACAATCCTCTGATCACCACTCTGTACCCCAACACCAGACTCCCCACTACAACAATCCTCTGATCACCCCTCTGTACCCCAACACCAGACCCCTCACTACAACAATCCTCTGATCACCCCTCTGTACCCCAACACCAGACACCCCACTACAACAATCCTCTGATCACCCCTCTGTACCCCAACACCAGACTCCCCACTACAACAATCCTCTGATCACCCCTCTGTACCCCAACACCAGACTCCTCACTACAACAATCCTCTGATCACCCCTCTGTACCCCAACACCAGACTCCTCACTACAACAATCCTCTGATCACCTCTCTGTACCCCAACAATCCTCTGATCACCCCTCTGTACCCCAACACCAGACCCCCACTACAACAATCCTCTGATCACCACTCTGTACCCCAACACCAGACTCCCCACTACAACAATCCTCTGATCACCCCTCTGTACCCCAACACCAGACCCCTCACTACAACAATCCTCTGATCACCCCTCTGTACCCCAACACCAGACACCCCACTACAACAATCCTCTGATCACCCCTCTGTACCCCAACACCAGACTCCCCACTACAACAATCCTCTGATCACCCCTCTGTACCCCAACACCAGACTCCTCACTACAACAATCCTCTGATCACCCCTCTGTACCCCAACACCAGACTCCCCACTACAACAATCCTCTGATCACCCCTCTGTACCCCAACACCAGACTCCTCACTACAACAATCCTCTGATCACCCCTCTGTACCCCAACACCAGACTCCTCACTACAACAATCCTCTGATCACCCCTCTGTACCCCAACACCAGACACACCACTACAACAATCCTCTGATCACCTCTCTGTACCCCAACACCAGACTCCTCACTACAACAATCCTCTGTTCACCCCTCTGTACCCCAACACCAGACTCCTCACTACAACAATCCTCTGATCACCCCTCTGTACCCCAACACCAGAATCCCCACTACAACAATCCTCTGATCACCCCTCTGTACCCCAACACCAGACTCCCCACTACAACAATCCTCTGATCACCCCTCTGTACCCCAACACCAGACTCCTCACTACAACAATCCTCTGATCACCCCTCTGTACCCCAACAATCCTCTGATCACCCCTCTGGGAGGGGAATTTACTGGAAAAGGAAGAAAAATATATTTTTATGATTTCTGATTCCGCAGCCGGGGGCACAGAGGGGACTCCGGAGCCGCCATGCTGGTAGTACGTCTGTAGGTGGTGCTGTGGATGAGAGCCCCCCTATACATGGGTCAGTAATGGGGACCCCTCTGCATGTCACTCCCCCCCATGGCTGTCACATGACCGGCTGACTTCTATTTCCAGTAAATTCAGTGGGGGGCGGAGTCACTCATCAATCAGGCGATGATGTCACAGAACAAAGGTCAGGAAGAAGATTTCAGGTTTTTCTTGTAGAATTCTTCCTGCAGAAGATAACATTCCGCACCCTCAGCCACCTGGAGCCATTCCCCTCCCCCATCATTCCAGGACGTTCACTGATCTATAACCCCCTCCCCCACCTCCCCATCATTCCAGATCCTTCACCGATCTACAGGTGATACTCGAAAAATTAGAATATCGTGCAAAAGTTCATTTATTTCATGAATGCAACTTAAAAGGTGAAACTAATATATGAGATCATTACATGCAAAGCCAGATAGTTCCAGCCGTGATTTGTCCGAATTGTGATGATTATGGCTTCCAGCTCATGAAAACCCCAAATCCACAACCTCAGAAAATGAGAATATTGTGAAAAGATGGAATATTCTGTCCCACAATAATCAGATCATTCATCCAGAACACCTGCAAAGGGTTCCTGAGCCTTTCAATGGTCTCTCAGTCGGGTTCAGTAGGAATCACAATCATTGGGAAGACGGCTGACCTGACAGAAAACCATCATTGACCTCCTCCATAAAGGACGGAAAGCCTCTGAAGGCCATTGCAGAAGAAGTTGGATGTCCCCAAAGTGCTGCATCAAAGCACAATAATAGAAAGTTCTGTGGAAGGGAAAAGTGTGGAAGAAAAAGGTGCACAAGCACCGGAGATGACCACGGCCTGGAGAGGATTGTCAGGAAAAGACCATTGAAAAGTGTTGGGGACTTTCACAAGGAGTGGACTGAGGCTGGAGTCACAAGAGCCACCACACACAGGCACAGGATCCTGGACATGGGCTTCATATGTCGTATTCCTCATGTCAAGCCACTCCTGAACAACAAACAACGTCAGAAGCATCTTACGTGGCCTAAAGAACAACACACCTGGTCTGTTCCTCAGTGGTCCAAAGTCCTCTTTTCTGATGAGAGCAAATGTTGCATCTCATTTGGAAACCAAGGAGCCGGAGTATGGAGAAAGAATGGAGAGGCCCAACACTGCAAGATGTTTGAAGTGTGAAGTTTCCACAGTCTGATGATTTGGGGAGTCATGTCATCTGCTGGTGTTGGTCCTCTGTGCTTCATTAAGTCCAGGGTCACCGCAGCCGTCTACCAGGAGATTTTGGAGCACTTCAGGATGGGGAGGCTGACTTCATTTTCCAGCAGGACTTGGCACCTGCCCACACTGCCAAAAGCACCAAAACCTGGTTCCATGACCGTGGGATTACTGTGCTTGATTGGCCAGCAAACTCACCTGACCTGAACCCTACAGAGAATCTATGGGGCATTGCCAAGAGAAAGATGAGAGACATGAGACCAGACAATGCAGAAGAGCTGAAGGCCGCTATTGAAGCATCCTGGTCTTCCATAACGCCACAGGCTGATCACCCCCCGTGCCACGCCACATTGAGGGGCCCAAACTGAGTACATGTACATGCTTCTACCTTTCACAGATCCCATATTCTTCTCCAGGTAATCCTTGTTTTAGTGATTGCCTGTAATATTCTCATTTTCTGAGATTGTGGATTTGGGGTTTTCATGAGCTAGAAGCCATAATCATCACAAATAGGACAAATCACGGCTTGGACTACCTTGCTTTGCAGGTAATGAGTCCTATATATTAGTTTCACCTTTTATCTCCAGGTAAAGCACACACCTGAGGACAGGTAGGTTGCAATCAATGACACTGACCAGCCGAGTCTCAGGTAATCTCCAGCTAAAGCACACACCTGAGGACAGGTAGATTGCAGTTCATGATAATCTCAGGTAATTATGTGTCAGTATTACCTTACATATCCCTGAATGACCGCAACATACAGAGATATACAATGTAATACTGACATATAATCACACACATAGGTTGGACTTGTGTCTTTTTTCAACCTCACCTACTATGTAACTATGACACTGACCAGCCGAGTCTCAGGTAATCTCAAGGTAAAGCACACACCTGAGGACAGGTAGGTTGCAATCAATGACACTGACCAGCCGAGTCTCAGGTAGGTTGTAGTTCATGACACTGACCAGCCGAGTCTCAGGTAATCTCCAGGTAAAGCACACACCTGAGGACAGGTAGGTTGCAATCAATGACACTGACCAGCCGAGTCTCAGGTAATCTCCAGGTAAAGCACACACCTGAGGACAGGTAGGTTGCAGTCAATGACACTGACCAGCCGAGTTTCAGGTAGTCTCCAGGTAAAGCACACACCTGAGGACAGGTAGGTTGCGGTTCATGACACTGACCAGCCGAGTCTCAGGTAATGTCCAGGTAAAGCACACACCTGAGGACAGGTAGGTTGCGGTCCATGACACTGACAAACCGAGTCTCAGGTAGTCTCCAGGTAAAGCACACACCTGAGGACAGGTAGGTTGCAGTCAATGACACTGACCAGCCGAGTCTCAGGTAATCTCCAGGTAAAGCACACACCTGAGGACAGGTAGGTTGTAGTTCATGACACTGACCTGCCGAGTCTCAGGTAGTCTCCAGGTAAATCACACACCTGAGGACAGGTAGGTTGTAGTTCATGACACTGACCAGCCGAGTCTCAGGTAATCTCCAGGTAAAGCACACACCTGAGGACAGGTAGGTTGCAATCAATGACACTGACTAGCCGAGTCTCAGGTAATCTCCAGGTAAAGCACACACCTGAGGACAGGTAGGTTGTGGTCCATGACACTGACCAGCCGAGTCTCAGGTAATCTCTAGGTAAAGCACACACCCGAGGACAGGTAGGTTGTAGTTCATTACACGGACCAGCCGAGTCTAAGGTAATCTCCAGGTAAAGCACACACCTGAGGACAGGTAGGTTGCAATCAATGACATTGACCAGCCGAGTCTCAGGTAGTCTCCAGGTAAAGCACACACCTGAGGACAGGTAGGTTGTAGTTCATTACACGGACCAGCCGAGTCTCAGGTAATCTCCAGGTAAAGCACACACCTGAGGACAGGTAGGTTGCAATCAATGACATTGACCAGCCGAGTCTCAGGTAATCTCCAGGTAAAGCACACACCTGAGGACAGGTAGGTTGCAATCATTGACACTGACCAGCCGAGTCTCAGGTAGTCTCCAGGTAAAGCACACACCTGACAGGTAGGTTGTAGCTCATGACACTGACCAGCCGAGTCTCAGGTAATCTCCAGGTAAAGCACACACCTGAGGAAAGGTAGGTTGCAATCAATTACACTGACTAGCCGAGTCTCAGGTAATCTCCAGGTAAAGCACACACCTGAGGACAGGTAGGTTGTAGTCCATGACACTGACCAGCCGAGTCTCAGGTAGTCTCCAGGTAAAGCACACACCTGAGGACAGGTAGGTTGCGGTCCATGACACTGACCAGCCGAGTCTCAGGTAGTCTCCAGGTAAAGCACACACCTGAGGACAGGTAGGTTGCAGTCCATGACACTGACCAGCCGAGTCTCAGGTAATCTCCAGGTAAAGCACACACTTGAGGACAGGTAGGTTGTAGTTCATGACACGGACCAGCCGAGTCTCAGGTAGTCTCCAGGTAAAGCACACACCTGAGGACAGGTAGGTTGTGGTCCATGACACTGACCAGCCGAGTCTCAGGTAATGTCCAGGTAAAGCACACACCTGAGGACAGGTAGGTTGCAATCAATGACACTGACCAGCCGAGTCTCAGGTAATGTCCAGGTAAAGCACACACCTGAGGACAGGTAGGTTGTAGTTCATGACACTGACCAGCCGAGTCTCAGGTAATCTCCAGGTAAAGCACACACCTGAGGACAGGTAGGTTGCAATCAATGACATTGACCAGCCGAGTCTCAGGTAATCTCCAGGTAAAGCACACACCTGAGGACAGGTAGGTTGCAATCAATGACACTGACCAGCCGAGTCTCAGGTAATCTCCAGGTAAAGCACACACCTGAGGACAGGTAGGTTGCGGTTCATGACACTGACCAGCCGAGTCTCAGGTAATGTCCAGGTAAAGCACACACCTGAGGACAGGTAGGTTGTAGTTCATGACACTGACCAGCCGAGTCTCAGGTAGTCTCCAGGTAAAGCACACACCTGAGGACAGGTAGGTTGCGGTCCATGACACTGACCAGCCGAGTCTCAGGTAATCTCCAGGTAAAGCACACACCTGAGGACAGGTAGGTTGCAGTCCATGACACTGACCAGCCGAGTCTCAGGTAATCTCCAGGTAAAGCACACACCTGAGGACAGGTAGGTTGCAGTCCATGACACTGACCAGCCGAGTCTCAGGTAATCTCCAGGTAAAGCACACACCTGAGGACAGGTAGGTTGTAGTTCATGACACTGACCAGCTGAGTCTCAGGTAATCTCCAGGTAAAGCACACACCTGAGGACAGGTAGGTTGCGGTCCATGACACTGAACAGCCGAGTCTCAGGTAATCTCCAGGTAAAGCACACACCTGAGGACAGGTAGGTTGCAGTCAATGACACTGACCAGCCGAGTCTCAGGTAATCTCCAGGTAAAGCACACACCTGAGGACAGGTAGGTTGCAGTCCATGACACTGACCAGCCGAGTCTCAGGCAATCTCCAGGTTAAGCACACACCTGAGGACAGGTAGGTTGCAGTCCATGACACTGACTAGCTGAGTCCCAAGTAATCTCCAGGTAAAGCACACACCTGCAGAGCTGTGATCATCAATACAGATGGATTTTGCTGTCTGTACAAAGGTCGTTATTTCATCACAAGTAATCTGCCTCCAGAAATAGAAGCAGCCAGGGGCCCCGCCGGCCCCGGAGACGCCATACTGCAGCCATCTGGAAGGCGAGAGAATCTCCAGATGTTAGGAAGAGGAAAGAGATGGAACATCTGGAGAGACACATCACCAACCATCCCCCGACCCCGGGGCCCCCAGCCAAGTCCTATTCTGCCACATTTCAGGTGCCAGGGGCCCCATCTGAGTTCTATTCTGTCACAAGCCGGGCCCCGGGGCCCCCAGCCTTCCTCAAGATAACCTTCACCTGGAGGCCCAGGAGCCTCCACGTATCAAACCCCAGTAAGCCATGCAACCCGAGGGCCACAGGGACCCTTCATTTCCAGGGCCCCATTGCTGCTCTAAGACCCCCAACCTTCTGCTGGGTATAATGCTTATCCCCCAGAGGGATCCCCCCACATTCTGACAGCTGGACTCTGATTGGCTGCAGCTGCTGACAATAATCCAACAATCCCGTTCAAGAGAATCGATCTGCTGAGGCCAAACAAGGATCGAATTCTGCCCAATCCTGCTACACTAACCTACAATCCCCTCCCCCAAACACACCGATCTACAATCCCCTCCCCAACACACACCGACCGATCCTCCATCTGGGTGTACACCAATTTACAATCCCCCTCCCCCAACACACACTGACCCTCCATCTGTGTGTACACCGATCTACAATCCCCCTCCCCCAACACATACGACCAACCTTCTATCTGTGTGTACATCGATCTACAATCCCCCTCCCCCAACACACACCGACCCTCCATCTGTGTGTACACCGATCTACAACCCCCCTCCCCCAACACATACGACCAACCTTCCATCTGTGTGTACACCTATCTACAATCTCTCTCCCCCAACACATACGACCAACCTTCCATCTGTGTGTACACCGATCTACAATCCTCCTCCCCCAACACATACGACCAACCTTCCATCTGTGTGTACACCAATCTACAATCCAACACATATGACCAACCTTCCATGTGTGTACACCGATCTACAATCCCCCTCCCCCAACACACACTGACCCTCCATCTGTGTGTACACTGACCTACAATCCCCTCCCCCAAACATGCCGATCTACATCCATGAGAAGACCCCAGACATCCATGAGGAGACCCCGGACAGGAGACCCCAGACATCCATGAGGAGACCCCCAGACATCGTAGGGAAGGAGACCCTGGACAGGAGACCCCAGACATCCATGAGGAGACCCCGACATCCATGAGGAGACCCCCAACATCCATGAGGAGACCCCCCAGACATCCATGAGAAGACCCCAGACATCCATGAGGAGACCCCCAGACAGGAGACCCCAGACATCCATGAGGAGACCCCCAGACAGGAGACCCCAGACATCCATGAGGAGACCCCAGACATCCATGAGGAGACCCCCAGACATCCATGAGGAGACCCCCAGACATCCATGAGGAGACCCCCAGACAGGAGACCCCAGACATCCATGAGGAGACCCCCCAGACATCCATGAGGAGACCCTGGACAGGAGACCCCCAGACATCCATGAGGAGACCCCCAGACATCCATGAGGAGACCCCCCAGACATCCATGAGGAGACCCCCCAGACATCCATGAGGAGACCCCCAGACATCCATGAGGAGACCCCGGACAGGAGACCCCGACATCCATGAGGAGACCCCCAGACATCCATGAGGAGACCCTGGACAGGAGACACCGACATCCATGAGGAGACCCCCCGGACATCCATGAGGAGACCCCCCGGACATCCATGAGGAGACCCCGGACAGGAGACCCCAGACATCCATGAGGAGACCCCCAGACATCCATGAGGAGACCCCCAGACATCCATGAGGAGACCCCCAGACAGGAGACCCCAGACATCCATGAGGAGACCCCCCAGACATCCATGAGGAGAGACACCAGACATCCATGAGGAGAGACACCAGACATCCATGAGGAGACCCCCCAGACATCCATGAGGAGACCCCCAGACATCCATGAGGAGACCCCCAGACATCCATGAGGAGACCCCCAGACATCCATGAGGAGACCCTGGACAGGAGACACCGACATCCATGAGGAGACCCCCAGACATCCATGAGGAGACCCTGGACAGGAGACACCGACATCCATGAGGAGACCCCCAGACATCCATGAGGAGACCCTGGACAGGAGACACCGACATCCATGAGGAGACCCCCCGGACATCCATGAGGAGACCCTCCGGACATCCATGAGGAGACCCCCCGGACATCCATGAGGAGACCCCCCGGACATCCATGAGGAGACCCCCCGGACATCCATGAGGAGACCCCCCAGACATCCATAAGGAGACCCCCCAGACATCCATGAGGAGACCCCCCAGACATCCATGAGGAGACCCCCCAGACATCCATGAGGAGACCCCCCAGACATCCATGAGGAGACCCCCCAGACATCCATGAGGAGACCCCGGACAGGAGACCCCAGACATCCATGAGGAGACCCAGACATCCATGAGGAGACCCCCAGACATCCATGAGGAGACCCCCCAGACATCCATGAGGAGACCCCCCAGACATCCATGAGGAGACCCCCCAGACATCCATGAGGAGACCCCGGACAGGAGACCCCAGACATCCATGAGGAGACCCAGACATCCATGAGGAGACCCCCAGACATCCATGAGGAGACCCCCCAGACATCCATGAGGAGACCCCCCAGACATCCATGAGGAGACCCAGACATCCATGAGGAGACCCAGACATCCATGAGGAGACCCCCAGACATCCATGAGGAGACCCCCCAGACATCCATGAGGAGACCCCGGACAGGAGACCCCAGACATCCATGAGGAGACCCAGACATCCATGAGGAGACCCCCAGACATCCATGAGGAGACCCCCAGGCATCCATGAGGAGACCCCCAGACATCCATGAGGAGACCCCCAGACATCCATGAGGAGACCCCCAGACATCCATGAGGAGACCCCCAGACATCCATGAAGAGACCCCCAGACATCCATGAGGAGACCCTGGACAGGAGACACCGACATCCATGAGGAGACCCCCAGACATCCATGAGGGAACCCCCAGACATCCATGAGGAGACCCTGGACAGGAGACACCGACATCCATGAGGAGACCCCCCAGACATCCATGAGGAGACCCCCCAGACATCCATGAGGAGACCCCGGACAGGAGACCCCAGACATCCATGAGGAGACCCCCAGACATCGTAGGGAAGGAGACCCTGGACAGGAGACCCCAGACATCCATGAGGAGACCCCGACATTCATGAGGAGACCCCCAACATCCATGAGGAGACCCCCCAGACATCCATGAGAAGACCCCAGACATCCATGAGGAGACCCCCAGACATCCATGAGGAGACCCCCAGACATCCATGAGGAGACCCCCAGACAGGAGACCCCAGACATCCATGAGGAGACCCCAGACATCCATGAGGAGACCCCCAGACATGAGACCCCAGACATCCATGAGGAGACCCCCCAGACATCCATGAGGAGACCCCCCAGACATCCATGAGGAGACCCCCAGACATCCATGAGGAGACCCCGGACAGGAGACCCCGACATCCATGAGGAGACCCCCAGACATCCATGAGGAGACCCTGGACAGGAGACACCGACATCCATGAGGAGACCCCCAGACATCCATGAGGAGACCCTGGACAGGAGACACCGACATCCATGAGGAGACCCCCCGGACATCCATGAGGAGACCCCCCGGACATCCATGAGGAGACCCCGGACAGGAGACCCCAGACATCCATGAGGAGACCCCCAGACATCCATGAGGAGACCCCCAGACAGGAGACCCCAGACATCCATGAGGAGACCCCCCAGACATCCATGAGGAGACCCCCCAGACATCCATGAGGAGACCCCCCAGACATCCATGAGGAGACCCCGGACAGGAGACCCCGACATCCATGAGGAGACCCCCAGACATCCATGAGGAGACCCTGGACAGGAGACACCGACATCCATGAGGAGACCCCCAGACATCCATGAGGAGACCCTGGACAGGAGACACCGACATCAATGGAGGAGACCCCCCGGACATCCATGAGGAGACCCCCCGGACATCCATGAGGAGACCCCCCGGACATCCATGAGGAGACCCCCCGGACATCCATGAGGAGACCCCCCGGACATCCATGAGGAGACCCCGGACAGGAGACATCAGACATCCATGAGGAGACCCAGACATCCATGAGGAGACCCCCCAGACATCCATGAGGAGACCCCACAGACATCCATGAGGAGACCCCCCAGACATCCATGAGGAGACCCCCCAGACATCCATGAGGAGACCCCGGACAGGAGACCCCAGACATCCATGAGGAGACCCAGACATCCATGAGGAGACCCCCAGACATCCATGAGGAGACCCCCCAGACATCCATGAGGAGACCCCCCAGACATCCATGAGGAGACCCCCCAGACATCCATGAGGAGACCCCCCAGACATCCATGAGGAGACCCCGGACAGGAGACCCCAGACATCCATGAGGAGACCCCCAGACATCCATGAGGAGACCCCCAGACATCCATGAGGAGACCCCCAGACATCCATGAGGAGACCCCCAGACATCCATGAAGAGACCCCCCAGACATCCATGAAGAGACCCCCAGACATCCATGAGGAGACCCTGGACAGGAGACACCGACATCCATGAGGAGACCCCCAGACATCCATGAGGAGACCCTGGACAGGAGACACCGACATCCATGAGGAGACCCCCCAGACATCCATGAGGAGACCCCCCAGACATCCATGAGGAGACCCCCCAGACATCCATGAGGAGACCCTGGACAGGAGACCCCAGACATCCATGAGGAGACCCCCAGACATCCACGAGGAGACCCCCAGACATCCATGAGGAGACCCTGGACAGGAGACACCGACATCCATGAGGAGACACCGACATCCATGAGGAGACCCCAGACAGGAGAACCCCCAGACATCCATGAGGAGACCCCCCCAGACATCCACGAGGAGACCCCCCAGACATCCACGAGGAGACCCCCCAGACATCCACGAGGAGACAAGACCCCGGACATTTATGAGGAGATTCCTGGGAAAATATCACACTGATAAGAAAAAATGTAAAAAAAAAAAAAAAAATTGATATAATAGGTGGTAAAAAATGATTGAATGAAGCTGCTATACACAAAGTGCTGGACACTTGAACATGGTGGTAAAATATATAAATACAGTTCATAAACAAAAACCCATAGAGAGTAATAACAAAAACAAAGTCCATACAAAACTATGAAGGTGCTTCACAAATAGTGTGTAGAAATGCAGGAAATGCTTCACATCTGGTGTGCGGAAAGTGCAGAGAAAAGACCCCCCACATGTGTCCCCCCTCACCAGATCACAAGGACACCCAGAGGTTCAGTCTGGGAGTCAGTAAAGGGCTTGTAACCATATCCTAGGAATTTGAAACACGAAAATTATGTTGGGACTTTATATGAGACCATGACCATCCAGTGCACAGGTCTCCATCCCTAAGTATATGAGAAAATAAGGGGGGGGGACCAAGGGGAGAAGGGACAATTGGGACTTTATATGAGACCATGACCATCCAGTGCACAGGTCTCCATCCCTAAGTATATGAGAAAATAAGGGGGGGGGGAACCAAGGGGAGAAGGGACAATTGGGACTTTATATGAGACCATGACCATCCAGTACACAGGTCTCCATCCCTAAATATATGAGAAAATAAGGGGGGACCAAGGGGAGAAGGGACAATTGGGACTTTATATGAGACCATGACCATCCAGTACACAGGTCTCCATCCCTAAATATATGAGAAAATAAGGGGGGACCAAGGGGAGAAGGGACAATTGGGACTTTATATGAGACCATGACCATCCAGTACACAGGTCTCCATCCCTAAGTATATGAGAAAATAAGGGGGGACCAAGGGGAGAAGGGACAATTGGGACTTTATATGAGACCATGACCATCCAGTACACAGGTCTCCATCCCTAAGTATATGAGAAAATAAGGGGGGACCAAGGGGAGAAGGGACAATTGGGACTTTATATGAGACCATGACCATCCAGTACACAGGTCTCCATCCCTAAGTATATGAGAAAATAAGGGGGGACCAAGGGGAGAAGGGACAATTGGGACTTTATATGAAACACAACACTAGTGCAGGCCAAGTCATCAAGTGTAGAAAACATTAGATTTATTGATACCTCATGAAGGCAAAGTGCAATAGATGACACTCACATAAAATCAATAGATATGGTACAGAATCAGTAAAACATGATAATAAAACATATTATAGTAACATGGTAATATGTTAAACACTGTAGCAAAAAAGTAAATGGCAGTATCATCAACATTACACCCAACATGTGTATACATAATCAATATAGTATTAAAAACAAGTTGATGACTAAACCACTAAAATGCCCATGGTAGATGCATCATTGCTGTGACAGGTCATCAATTGTAAATGCTCAACGCGTTTCGTGGCAGTTTGTCCACTCATCAGGAGCAGCTATCTGAAAATATCTAAAATATAATGTAAAGTAGTAATTAATGGTAATTAATTACAACAGGACGAGGGGGAGCAAAGATGCTGGTCCTAACACTCTTATCTGTAGATATGTGGTATACAGAAGGTAAAACATATATGATGATGTTCATGGTGGTAGGAGGTCATCAGCGGTGAATAGAACATCCCCACAGGAGCTGAGGAGGTAACCAAGCGGCGGCAGGGCGGGGCAATTCAGGACACACGTGGAAGATCGATAACAAGAAAGTCCCCCTTTGTTTCCAACATTGTGGTGTGGAGTAGAACATAAGCCCGAAGGTGGCTGTAATATAATAAAATAAACCAAAAGCCAAAAAACGGGAAATGTATCTAAGATGGGGGTGAGGCTACAGTTAGGATAGGCCTGAGGGGGACCAGACAAGTGATGGCAAGGAGCAGTGTGACAGAGGAGGAAAAAGAAGAAGTGCCCAAAGACACAGAGGAGTGATGAGAAAGTTCATACCGGTGAATATAAAGGAAAGTAGGATGGGAATATTGGTAGCATGGTGCATAAAAGGAGAGGTCCGTGGGATGGGACCTGGGATGGCAAAAAGCCAGCCGGCCAGCCAGCGAGGTACCGCCAACGTCACGCAGGGTCGTGCTGTGAGGGAGGAAGGGGAGCAGCCTCATACAGGCGACTAGCGCCTATATAGGTAACCTCCGCCTCCGTCAATTTGCACGCCCGGTGGAAAACAGCGTCACGTCAGCACGTGGCGTCAAATGACGTCAGACGTGCGGGGCGTGGCTTCGATGCACAGCGGAGACACGCCCTCAATCCCGTGACCAAAGGATCAGGGGGATCGGGGGACAGCAACGGTGCGCATCGCAGCTTCCGGGGATGGATAGGATCCACCCCCCGGGTGTTAACCTAACAAAATAAACTCAGATAGAAGAAGGATATCCCAAAATGGCAAGTAACAGATGTATTGGCACTTGATGCAGGACAACAGCAATAATAAAGTAAAAATATCTAGTGTGTGTTTCCAGCCCTATATCATTTGAAACACGAAAATTGTGTTGGGACTTTATATGAGACCATGACCATCCAGTACACAGGTCTCCATCCCTAAGTATATGAGAAAATAAGGGGGGACCAAGGGGAGAAGGGACAATTGGGACTTTATATGAAACACAACACTAGGGCAGGCTAAGTCATCCAAGGAATGTTACAGGATGGCGATGAGATGATAAATGACCTTTCAATGTTAATACTCAGCCATACGAAAAACAGATACCAAAAGGGAAGAAAAAGGGGGACCAATAGTGAAGTATGCTAGAAAAAGGGGGACCAATAGTGAAGTATGCTAGAAAAAGGGGGACCAATAGTGAAGTATGCTAGAAAAAGGGGGACCAATAGTGAAGTATGCTAAGATTGAAAATGTATTGCACATAAAAGGTTATACTTACAAAAGTAAGTGAAAATCAGGCATTGAAACAATCAGAGGATGCAGCAAACACCATTCACAACGTTCCCACGAGACCCGAAATGACGTCAGAACCAGAAGTGGGTCACATCAATGCATTTCGTCCTCCCAAAGGACGTCCAGGTCCTTTGATGACGCCCTGTGGGAGGGCGAAATGCATTGACATGACACACTTGCACCCGCACTTTCCGCACACCAGATGTGAAGCATTCCCTGCATTTCTACACACCATTCCTGAAGCACCTTCATAGTTTTGTATGGACTTTATGTTTTTGTTATCACTTATTATGGGTTTTTGTTTGTGAGCGCTGTATTTATATATTTTACCACCATGAGGAGATCATGACATCCATGAGACCCCCGGACATCCATGAGGAGACCCCAGACATCCATGAGGAGACCCCAGACATCCATGAGGAGACCCCAGACATCCATGAGGAGACCCCAGACATCCATGAGGAGACCACGACATCCATGAGGAGACCCCGACATCCATGAGGAGACGAGACCCTCGGACATCCATGAGGAGACGAGACCCCGGACATCCATGAGGAGACGAGACCCCGGACATCCATGAGGAGACGAGACCCCGGACATCCATGAGGAGACAAGACCCCGGACATCCATGATGAGACGAGACCCTGGACATCCATGAGGAGACGAGACCCTGGACATCCATGAGGAGACAAGACCCTGGACATCCATGAGGAGACCACCAACAGGAGACCCCAGACATCCATGAGGAGACCCCAGACATTCATGAGGAGATCCTGGACAGGAGACCCCAAACATCCCTGAGGAGACCCCCTGACATCCATGAGGAGACCCCAGAGAAGAGACCATGGACATCCATGAGGAGACCCCAAACAACCATGAGGAGACGAGATCCTGGACATCCATGAGGAGATCCCGAACAGGAGACCCCGAACATCCATGAGGAGACCCGGACAGGAGACCCTAGGCATCCATGAGGAGACCCCAGCATCCATGAGGAGACCCCGGACATCCATGAGGAGATCCTGGACAGGAGACTTTCGGACATCCATGAGGAGACCCTTGGATATCCATGAGGAGACGAGATCCTGGACATCCATGAGGAGACCCAGACAGGAGACCCCTGGCATCCATGAAGAGACCCTGGCTTTCCATGAGGAGATTATGGGAATAATGGACTTTTTTTTAGGCACGTATATAAAAAAAATACAAATTGTAATAATTCACATGGAATACATACATATACAACACAAGTTATCTATAGTAAAGCAATATGGGACACGGAGTTTATTCCCAGAGGTAACACTACGAAAATACTTCCTGTGTGGCAATATTGAAAAAATGCCCACACTATGATGTAGCGTTCCTCTTGGTGATTCCCACAGTCCTCATAGATTAAAGAGAATTGCTCGCTCTACATGTTTCGTGACCTGCTGTCCCTTCTTCAGGAACTTCAGTAATTCTATTTAGAGAAATCTACTCAAGTTAAACTAGAATGAACATGGAAGTACAAGTGTGTATGTGTATGTATATGTATGTGTGTGTGTGTACATGTGTGTGTGTGTACATGTGTGTGTATGTATATGTGTGTATGTATATGTGTACGTGTGTGTGTGTGTGTGTGTGTGTGTGTGTGTGTGAACTCACCAAAAAAATATGGTGCTTAAAGAGGTAGTCTCGATATCAAACTGCTCCGGAAAAGTGCCTTCCAAATAACCCCCTCCAATTGGATGTGACCACCAGGGACACCAAAGCCAAGCAGTAGCTGCAGCGGGGGCACAATAATTCGGAATGTGGGGGATGTGCTTGTAAAACTGAGTATAAAAAGTAATAGTACCAAGTAATGTAGACTAACTTGATATAAACTACTTCAGTGCTGACTAAGGGGTAATAAAGTCATTTAATCCCATACTAGAGTCCACCTACCTCCAACTACAACCAGGTACTTTGCAATCTAGGGAAACATACCATAGAGTTGGTCCTCCCAGGCTTAAAGCTAAATACAGGCAGGGGAAATGAGCGAAGCTCCAAATACCTTCATCAGCTGGTCCACAGTGGAAGGTCAGTGGCAGTCGTGTCTACATTCCCAAATAATATATAATCAGTCCCAAGACATTAAACAATAACCACCTGGGGAGCAAAGTCAACAAAGATACCATAAGGAGCCGAGACAGCATGGACGCACACTACAGCAAAAAAGCCACAAGAGAGGCGCTAGACAAAATACCTGGATGTGCAGGTTCAGGGTGCAAGACAATAGGGCTTCACCACTCCAAAAGTGGGGTGGACATACGCTCCCTCAGGACACCACCTGGGAAACATCGTCCTGTCCCCTCTATAAATACATCCCGACTGAGCTACGTCAGACAACGTCTGACGTCACTCAGCACGGCTGATGGTTCAAGGACAGGCGCATGCGCACTAGAGAACGTTCCGGTCCAAGTGTCCGTCGTCTGTGGTGACTCCGGTGAGCCAAGGGGGACACAGGAAGAGGGTTTCTCCAAGTTCAATCCAAAATGGAAATATTTGCCAGCACACCATGGAACAGCGTAGATGGCGTCCAAACGTGTAGTTTATTGCATGATCACAACACACAGAGAGAGTGCAACGTTTCGGAGTCACGCAGGACCCCTTCGTCAGGCATGTGATGCGATTCGTCACATGCCCGGGGTCCTGCCTGACTCCGAAACTTTGCACTCTCTCTGTGTGTTGTGATCATGCAATAAACTACACGTTTGGACGCCATCTACGCTGTTCCATGATGTGCTGGCAGATATTTCCATTTTGACTTGAACCAGTATCCAGCTGGTTGTTGCTGCAGCACCCATATCTCATGAGCTTATCCAGGAAAGTGTGCGATGGGAATATGAAGTACTACAAGTTCAATCCCACCCATCCCGGGTAAAGAAAACCCAGGTGAGGCCGTGGCTTAGGAGGCCGCACATCCCAAAGTGCGCTCCCAGCAGCATTACCCGACTGATGCCCCCGGTGGCCAAAACAGAGGGTGGCAGTCAGAACTCCGACACAAGAAAACAAGAGACAAACATGCAGTAATATTCTTCAAACAAAGCTAATAAAGGGTCTGGAGGATCTTAGTTATGAGGAAAGGTTGTGAGCTCTGAACTTATTCTCTCTGGAGAAGAGACGCTTGAGAGGGGATATGATTTCATTATATAAATACCGGACTGGTGACCCCACAATATATAAATACCGGACTGGTGACCCCACAATATATAAATACCGGACTGGTGACCCCACAATATATAAATACCGGACTGGTGACCCCACAATATATAAATACCGGACTGGTGACCCCACAATATATAAATACCGGACTGGTGACCCCACAATATATAAATACCGGACTGGTGACCCCACAATATACAAATACCGGACTGGTGACCCCACAATATATAAATACCGGACTGGTGACCCCACAATATACAAATACCGGACTGGTGACCCCACAATATACAAATACCGGACTGGTGACCCCACAATATACAAATACCGGACTGGTGACCCCACAATATACAAATACCGGACTGGTGACCCCACAATATATAAATACCGGACTGGTGACCCCACAATATACAAATACCGGACTGGTGACCCCACAATATACAAATACCGGACTGGTGACCCCACAATATACAAATACCGGACTGGTGACCCCACAATATATAAATACCGGACTGGTGACCCCACAATATACAAATACCGGACTGGTGACCCCACAATATATAAATACCGGACTGGTGACCCCACAATATACAAATACCGGACTGGTGACCCCACAATATACAAATACCGGACTGGTGACCCCACAATATACAAATACCGGACTGGTGACCCCACAATATATAAATACCGGACTGGTGACCCCACAATATACAAATACCGGACTGGTGACCCCACAATATACAAATACCGGACTGGTGACCCCACAATATACAAATACCAGACTGGTGACCCCACAATATACAAATACCGGACTGGTGACCCCACAATATACAAATACCGGACTGGTGACCCCACAATATACAAATACTAGACTGGTGACCCCACAATATACAAATACCGGACTGGTGACCCCACAATATATAAATACCGGACTGGTGACCCCACAATATACAAATACCGGACTGGTGACCCCACAATATACAAATACCGGACTGGTGACCCCACAATAGGGATAAAACTTTTTCGCAGAAGAGAGTTTAATAAGACTCGTGGCCACTCATTACAATTAGAAGAAAAGAGGTTTAACCTTAAACTACGTAGAGGGTTCTTTACTGTAAGAGCGGCAAGGATGTGGAATTCCCTTCCACAGGCGGTGGTCTCAGCGGGGAGCATTGATAGCTTCAAGAAACTATTAGATAATCACCTGAATGACCGCAACATACAGGGATATGTAATGTAATACTGACACATAATCACACACATAGGTTGGACTTGATGGTCTTGTGTCTTTTTTCAGCCTCACCTTCTATGTAACTATGTAACAATATAATGCCGGGGGGACACACGTTCCCGGCAAATACATTTGTTCAATTTAACAGTCCAATATAATTGAACGTTTGCTATATTTATACATTTAGATCTATAGGAACATTGACTTCAAAAAACTTTTGACACTTTGGTAGGTATGGCAAAAACATTTCCACAAGATCCACAAATTGTCAGGGCCAACCGAATAAACACAAACCTGAGGATTGGAATTAGGTACAGGTTGGCGTAGGCTGGGGGGGGGGGGGGGCACAACAAATGCCCATGGCCACGCCCTGCACCTGGAGGTAGTGGGAACCGAGAAAGGAGAACCAATTGGGATTGAGCATCTAGGAGAACATCCTCAACACAAATCAATAAAAATTCCATTGTCAATGACCCCGTTCCATTAGGAACATTTGAATTACTTGTAAGCCTAAGTCATGGGGAATGCTGGAATATATCGATTGTAACCACTAGGGGCATCCGGAGGGATTGTCAATCCATCCAATCACTTTAAGAGATCTGATGTGTCTCTAAAATACGAGGGGAATCCAGTGACATTGGACAGAAGGAAAAAGCCCACAAATTTCCTGGCATTTTCTGTAATATTCCGGACACAATTGGTCTACCTGAGGGGCGCTTCCATGTTTTTATGTCTTTTCGGAATAGCATCAAATATTGCTTCTCTTGGATGGGGTGTGTTGAGGTATTCATAGGTTTGTTGGTCAATTATTAGAGCACCCATATAGGTGGTGTAAATAAGCTGCTTGTATTCCTGCTTAAATTGTGAGGTCATTTCACGAGTATTGGGTCAATACTCAACGTTATTCAAGATGTTCTAACTCATCGTATTGAGAGGTAATTTCACGTGTATTGGGTCAATACTCAACGTTATTCAAGATGTTCTAACTCATCATATTGTGAGTCACGAGCGCCATGTCTCCACCCTTGTCCTCGGACTGTATCCCGTCTCCAATAGAATTGCTTAAGGGCTTGTTGTTATTGTGCAGTAAGATTAGAGGCGTCATTAACCATTGGCAAACGTTTGAGGTCACTGATCGTTGCAATGACAAAGGCTGATATTTGGCAATTTGTGGTGAGGTCAGGGAATTGGTTTGACTTATTTTTGAAACGTGAAATGCTTTGTGGTTGTGTAATTAACCTTGAAGTAGATTCTACTGGTTGACTATCATCATATTCCTGATTCTCCTCTAGTAGGAGCATCAAATCCCTCAGGGCTCCAAAGTCCTTTTTTTTTGGTGAGTCCATGTACACACACACACACACACACACACACACACGTACACACAAATACACACACATACATACAAATACACACACACACACTTGTACTTCCATGTTCATTCTATTTTACCTTGAGTAGATTTCTCTAAATAGAATTACTGAAGCTCCTGAAGAAGCGACAGCAGGTCACGAAACATGTAGAGCGAGCAATTCTCTTTAATCTATGAGGACTGTGGGAATCGCCAAGAGGAACGCTACATCATAGTGTGGGCATTTTTTCAATATTGCCACACAGGAAGTATTTTCGTAGTGTTACCTCTGGGAATAAACTCCGTGTCCCATATTGCTTTACTATAGATAACTTGTGTTGTATATGTATGTATTCCATGTGAATTATTACAATTTTCTTTTTTTTTGTATACGTGCCTAAAAAAAAAAAAAAGTCCATTATTCCCATAATCCGCATATATAATCTGAGGGCAATGCAATCAATTCAATCCCATCCATGAGGGGAACCCGGACATTCATGAGGAGATCCCGGACATCCATGAAGAGACAAGACCATTGATATCCATGAGGAGATCCCAGACAGGAGACCCTTGGACATCCATGAGGAGACCCTTGGACATCCATGAAGAGACCCTTGGACATCCATGAAGAGACCCTTGGACATCCATGAAGAGACCCTTGGACATCCATGAAGAGACCCTTGGACATCCATGAAGAGACCCTTGGACATCCATGAAGAGACCCTTGGACATCCATGAAGAGACCCTTGGACATCCATAAAGAGACCCCGGACATCCATAAAGAGACATCCATAAAGAGACCCCGGACATCCATAAAGAGACATCCATGAAGAGACCCTCGGACATCCATGAAGAGACCCTCGGACATCCATGAAGAGACCCTCGGACATCCATGAAGAGACCCTCGGACATCCATGAAGAGACCCTCGGACATCCATGAAGAGACCCTCGGACATCCATGAAGAGACCCCGGACATCCATGAAGAGACCAGGAGTCTGATGGGGAGGAGCCCAGAATAAAGAGTAACCCCGTCACCTCCATGATGACCTCCCTCAGTCCCAGAGATGGTGGGAGGAGAATCTGCTTCATTCTTAGGAGGACCATCATGAGTAACTGAGATAGGCAGAGTTTCAGATGGAAGGCGTGTCCGGGGGAGGGACAAATCCTGGCTATGGGGAGGGGGGGGGATCTCCTGA
This sequence comes from Lithobates clamitans, assembly GCA_037952925.1. Taxonomy (NCBI): domain Eukaryota; kingdom Metazoa; phylum Chordata; class Amphibia; order Anura; family Ranidae; genus Lithobates; species Lithobates clamitans. The sequence goes on from JBBGZY010003109.1 coordinate 177,586, forward strand.
GGATGAGGGGAGAGGAGGAAAGTACCTCAGGAAGAAAGAAGGTTCCGTCTCTCATCCCCGCCTTCCCCAAACACCAGAAAAGGGTTCTCTACAGGGAAAGGCCACCAGAAAGGGTTCTCTACAGGGAAAGGCCACCAGAAAGGGTTCTCTACAGAGAATGGCTGTCCAGTGTGCCCCTGTGCCTTTAAGGAGGTGTGGGTTACCTTCTGCTTATGCATTTATTTGCGAATGTGTGCTAACTAAACCCCAGTTATTTGGGTTTTTTAAACAATAGTGTTTATTCAGTTTTTGGATTTACAGAAAATAAAACAACAACCAGGAACATTATTTAGCATACTATTACAGATATCATTGACTGTGGTAAGAGGTAAGGATTGTAAACAAAAAGAGAAAGGGAAGAAAAAGGAGGGGGGGAGGGGAGGACAAAATTATAGGGGAGAATAAGCGCTCTCAGGGTAGTACTTTAGCTTTCCGTTACCTCGTCCCAGCCTGGTTCATGGAATCCATACCTTATACAGATGGCACTGTATTCCCCCGCCCGTCACCCCCCTAGGAGCTTGCTGTGACTAGGCGAGGGTACAGTCCCCCCAATTCAGTATTTATTTATTGGCTTCTAACTTTTATTCCTGTCATCAGATAAACTCCCGAACCAGTCCGGGGAATGGAAGAGTCTGTGTACATCACCAGTGTAATGGGCTCAATTGTTGACTTCTTGTGTTATTGTAGCCCGTGTACTACCCGACTTATAAACATTGTACACTACTATATGAGATGAGCGCAAAACGAGTCGTCAACCCATGAAAACAGAACCGTGTCATCGAGAACCTGGAAAGGGAAAAGAGAAGTAGAAAGAAGAAGGACGGGTACGAGAGGGAGTAGGAGGGGGAAGGGAGGGGGGGATGGTAGGGGTGCGCTCCTGCCACGCCGTGGGTGCCTCAATCATTCGGTAACCTACGTGTTGGTGAGGTATTTTATCCAGGGATCCCAAGTTTTATTGAATCCGGTCATCTTATCCTTCAGGATTGCCGTAAGGCGTTCATTTACCATTATCCATGATAGTTTGGCTTTTAGTAAGTAAAAGGGGGACTGTGGGGGACCTCCAGGACTTAGCTATTGAAATCCTGGCCACCACAAATATAAATGTGATTAGTCTGAGCATTGACTTTGATGCCCCCTCCACTGGGCATCCCAACAGCGCGTGCAGAGGTGATTTAACTAGATTCGTATATAAGATTGTACGTGCGTATCCAAAATCTCCTCACTTTGGGGCACGTCCACCAAGTGTGGAAGAAAGAGCCATTTCCATTACATCCTCTGAAGCACCGGGGGGACGCCCCTGGAACGAAAGTTGCTATCCTCTCTGGGACCATGTACCATCATTACTTTATAATTTGCCTCTATCAGGGAGGTATTAACAAGAGACTTCGATGCATTCAGTATCATTTCGCTCCATTCTTCCATATCTAAGTCCATATCCATGTCTTGCTCCCATTTATGCATATAATACAGTTTTGAGGTAAAGTCAGAATATTATATATCTGTCATATATGACCAGTGTGCTTATCAAAATTCCTACAGAGGCTTTCCATTGGGGTGAATGTGGTCAGAGGTGCGATTCAATGTCGCCAAGAAATGCCTTATCTGGGTAAAGCGGAGAAGTTCTGAATTTGGAAATTCATATTTCTCCTGTAGGGTTGATTTCGATAAAGCACCTCTGTGGTCACAAAAATCTACGCATTAAACCTTTGCTGGTCCACCACAAGAACTTCCTGGGTTGAAGACCCGGAGTGAACAGTGTATTCCCAAACAGAGGGGCCAATGGGGTGTGTTGGGACTTAAACTTGTGGGCTGTCGACAGTCTGTCCCACAGATTCAGGGAGAACGACAAGCTCGGGCACATCATGGCCGGCCTGTCCTTCACCTTTACCCACATTCATTGACTAATCTCTCTATCAGGGTACAGAGACCATTCAATTGACATCCAGAGCGGTCTAGGGGCTGCCTTGTGTGGAATTTGATCTATTGGGACATTTGTGCTGCTTGGAAATATTTGAGTAAGTTGGGCATTCCCAGGCCCCCTCTCAGCTTTGGTGTATATAGTGTATATAGGTCTCCTGTGTCCCCACACATAGACTAAACCCCAGTTTTTAACGCAAACTGTGAGACGGAGGATTTGGTTGGTAGCAGATTGGCTGGTGAGTTGAGCTGGGAATTTTCTCTGGTTTTGCTTTGCATGCATTGCTCTTCCATGAGCTAATTGCTGTGAAGACCAGTTATAAGTGTGGGCAGTGGCCATTGTTTGTTACTTTTACACCAGAAAGCGTTCTCTATATGAAAAGACCACCAGAAAGGGTTCTCTATATGAAAAGGCCACCAGAAAGGGTTCCCTATGGGGAAAGGCCACCAGAAAGGGTTCCCTATGGGGAAAGGCCACCAGAAAGGGTTCCCTATGGGGAAAGGCCACCAGAAAGGGTTCCCTATGGGGAAAGGCCACCAGAAAGGGTTCTCCAGGGGGAAAGGCCACCAGAAAGGGTTCTCCGGGCGGAAAGGCCACCAGAAAGGGTTCTCCGGGCGGAAAGGCCACCAGAAAGGGTTCTCCGGGCGGAAAGGCCACCAGAAAGGGTTCCCTATGGGGAAAGGCCACCAGAAAGGGTTCCCTATGGGGAAAGGCCACCAGAAAGGGTTCTCCAGGCGGAAAGGCCACCAGAAAGGGTTCTCCAGGCGGAAAGGCCACCAGAAAGGGTTCTCCAGGCGGAAAGGCCACCAGAAAGGGTTCCCTATGGGGAAAGGCCACCAGAAAGGGTTCCCTATGGGGAAAGGCCACCAGAAAGGGTTCCCTATGGGGAAAGGCCACCAGAAAGGGTTCCCTATGGGGAAAGGCCACCAGAAAGGGTTCTCCGGGCGGAAAGGCCACCAGAAAGGGTTCTCCGGGCGGAAAGGCCACCAGAAAGGGTTCTCCGGGCGGAAAGGCCACCAGAAAGGGTTCCCTATGGGGAAAGGCCACCAGAAAGGGTTCCCTATGGGGAAAGGCCACCAGAAAGGGTTCCCCAGGCGGAAAGGCCACCAGAAAGGGTTCTCCAGGCGGAAAGGCCACCAGAAAGGGTTCTCCAGGCGGAAAGGCCACCAGAAAGGGTTCTCCAGGCGGAAAGGCCACCAGAAAGGGTTCCCTATGGGGAAAGGCCACCAGAAAGGGTTCTCCAGGCGGAAAGGCCACCAGAAAGGGTTCCTTATGGGGAAAGGCCACCAGAAAGGGTTCCCTATGGGGAAAGTCCACCAGAAAGGGTTCCCTATGGGGAAAGGCCACCAGAAAGGGTTCCCTATGGGGAAAGGCCACCAGAAAGGGTTCCCTATGGGGAAAGGCCACCAGAAAGGGTTCTCCAGGCGGAAAGGCCACCAGAAAGGGTTCCCTATGGGGAAAGTCCACCAGAAAGGGTTCCCTATGGGGAAAGGCCACCAGAAAGGGTTCCCTATGGGGAAAGGCCACCAGAAAAGGTTCCCTATGGGGAAAGGCCACCAGAAAGGGTTCCCTATGGGGAAAGGCCACCAGAAAGGGTTCCCTATGGGGAAAGGCCACCAGAAAGGGTTCTCCAGGCGGAAAGGCCACCAGAAAGGGTTCCCTATGGGGAAAGGCCACCAGAAAGGGTTCCCTATGGGGAAAGGCCACCAGAAAGGGTTCCCTATGGGGAAAGGCCACCAGAAACCAGAAGCCACCAGAAAGGGTTCTCTATGGGGAAAGGCCAACAGGAAGGGTTCTCTATGGGGAAAGGCCACCAGGAAGGGTTCTCTATGGGGAAAGGCCACCAGGAAGGGTTCTCTATGGGGTTCTCTACAGGCAAAGGCCACCAGAAAGGGTTCCCTATGGGGAAAGGCCACCAGAAAGGGTTCCCTATGGGGAAAGGCCACCAGAAAGGGTTCCCTATGGGGAAAGGCCACCAGAAAGGGTTCTCCAGGCGGAAAGGCCACCAGAAAGGGTTCCCTATGGGGAAAGGCCACCAGAAAGGGTTCCCTATGGGGAAAGGCCACAGGGAAGGGTTCCCTATGGGGAAAGGCCACCAGGGAAGGGTTCCCTATGGGGAAAGGCCACCAGGGAAGGGTTCCCTATGGGGAAAGGCCACCAGGGAAGGGTTCCCTATGGGGAAAGGCCACCAGGGAAGGGTTCCCTATGGGGAAAGGCCACCAGGGAAGGGTTCCCTATGGGGAAAGGCCACCAGGGAAGGGTTCTCTATGGGGAAAGGCCACCAGGAAGTGTTCTCTATGGGGAGAGGCCACCAGGAAGGGTTCTCTATGGGGAAAGGCCACCAGGAAGGGTTCTCTATGGGGAAAGGCCACCAGGAAGGGTTCTCTATGGGGAAAGGCCACCAGGAAGGGTTCTCTATTGGGTTCTCTACGGGCAAAGGCCACCAGAAAGGGTTCCCTATGGGGAAAGGCCACCAGAAAGGGTTCCCTATGGGGAAAGGCCACCAGAAAGGACTCTCTGTAGTTACATAGTTACATAGTAGGTGAGGTTGAAAAAGACACAAGTCCATCAAGTCCAACCTATGTGTGTGATTATGTGTCAGTATTACATTGTATATCCCTGTATGTTGGGGTCGTTTAGGTGCTTATCTAATGGGGAAAGGCCACCAGAAAGGGGTCTCTATGGGGAAAGGCCACCAGAAAGGGGTCTCTATGGGGAAATGCCACCAGAAAGGGGTCTCTATGGGGAAATGCCACCAGAAAGGGGTCTCTATGGGGAAATGCCACCAGAAAGGGGTCTCTATGGGGAAATGCCACCAGAAAGGGGTCTCTATGGGGAAATGCCACCAGAAAAGGTTCTCTATGGGGAAATGCCACCAGAAAAGGTTCTCTATGGGGAAAGGCCACCAGAAAGGGTTCTCTATGGGGAAAGGCCACCAGAAAGGGTTCTCTATGGGGAAAGGCCACCAGAAAGGGTTCTCTATGGGGAAAGGCCACCAGAAAGGGTTCTCTATGGGGAAAGGCCACCAGAAAGGGTTCTCTATGGGGAAAGGCCACCAGAAAGGGTTCTCTATGGGGAAAGGCCACCAGAAAGGGTTCTCTATGGGGAAAGGCCACCAGAAAGGGTTCTCTATGGGGAAAGGCCACCAGAAAGGGTTCTCTATGGGGAAAGGCCACCAGAAAGGGTTCTCTATGGGGAAAGGCCACCAGAAAGGGTTCTCTATGGGGAAAGGCCACCAGAAAGGGTTCTCTATGGGGAAAGGCCACCAGAAAGGGTTCTCTATGGGGAAAGGCCACCAGAAAGGGTTCTCTATGGGGAAAGGCCACCAGAAAGGGTTCTCTATGGGGAAAGGCCACCAGAAAGGGTTCCCTATGGGGAAAGGTCACCAGAAAGGGTTCCCTATGGGGAAAGGTCACCAGAAAAGGGTTTTCTATGGGGAAAGGTCACCAGAAAGGGTTCTCTATGGGGAAAGGTCACCAGAAAAGGGTTCTCTATGGGGAAAGGTCACCAGAAAAGGGTTCTCTATGGGGAAAGGCCACCAGAAAGGGTTCCCTATGGGGAAAGGTCACCAGAAAAGGGTTCTCTATGGGGAAAGGCCACCAGAAAGGGTTCCCTATGGGGAAAGGTCACCAGAAAGGGTTCTCTATGGGGAAAGGCCACCAGAAAGGGTTCTCTATGGGGAAAGGCCACCAGAAAGGGTTCTCTATGGGGAAAGGCCACCAGAAAGGGTTCTCTATGAGGAAAGGCCACCAGAAAGGGTTCTCTATGGGGAAAGGCCACCAGAAAGGGTTTTCTATGGGGAAAGGTCACCAGAAAGGGTTCTCTATGGGGAAAGGCCACAAGAAAGGGTTCTCTATGGAGAAAGGCCACCAGAAAGGGTTCTCTATGGGGAAAGGCCCCCAGAAAGGGTTCTCTATGGGGAAAGGTCACCAGAAAGGGTTCTCTATGGGGAAAGGCCACCAGAAAGGGTTCTCTATAGGGAAAGGTCACCAGAAAAGGCTACCAGAAAGGGTTCTCTATGGGGAAAGGCCACCAGAAAGGGTTCTCTATGGGGAAAGGCCACCAGAAAGGGTTCTCTATGGGGAAAGGCCACCAGAAAGGGTTCTCTATGGGGAAAGGCCACCAGAAAGGGTTCTCTATGGGGAAAGGCCACCAGAAAGGGTTCTCTATGGGGAAAGGCCACCAGAAAGGGTTCTCTATGGGGAAAGGCCACCAGAAAGGGTTTTCTATGGGGAAAGGTCACCAGAAAGGGTTTTCTATGGGGAAAGGTCACCAGAAAGGGTTCTCTATGGGGAAAGGCCACCAGAAAGGGTTCTCTATGGGGAAAGGCCACCAGAAAGGGTTCTCTATGGGGAAAGGCCACCAGAAAGGGTTCTCTATGGGGAAAGGCCACCAGAAAGGGTTCTCTATGGGGAAAGGCCACCAGAAAGGGTTCTCTATGGGGAAAGGCCACCAGAAAGGGTTCTCTATGGGGAAAGGTCACCAGAAAAGGGTTCTCTATGGGGAAAGGTCACCAGAAAAGGGTTCTCTATGGGGAAAGGTCACCAGAAAAGGGTTCTCTATGGGGAAAGGTCACCAGAAAAGGCTACCAGAAAGGGTTCTCTATGGGGAAAGGCCACCAGAAAGGGTTCTCTATGGGGAAAGGCCACCAGAAAGGGTTCTCTATGGGGAAAGGCCACCAGAAAGGGTTCTCTATGGGGAAAGGCCACCAGAAAGGGTTTTCTATGGGGAAAGGCCACCAGAAAGGGTTTTCTATGGGGAAAGGTCACCAGAAAGGGTTCTCTATGGGGAAAGGCCACCAGAAAGGGTTCTCTATGGGGAAAGGCCACCAGAAAGGGTTCTCTATGGGGAAAGGCCACCAGAAAGGGTTCTCTATGGGGAAAGGCCACCAGAAAGGGTTCTCTATGGGGAAAGGCCACCAGAAAGGGTTCTCTATGGGGAAAGGCCACCAGAAAAGGGTTCTCTATGGGGAAAGGTCACCAGAAAAGGGTTCTCTATGGGGAAAGGTCACCAGAAAAGGGTTCTCTATGGGGAAAGGTCACCAGAAAAGGGTTCTCTATGGGGAAAGGTCACCAGAAAAGGGTTCTCTATGGGGAAAGGTCACCAGAAAAGGGTTCTCTATGGGGAAAGGCCACCAGAAAGGGTTCTCTATGGGGAAAGGCCACCAGAAAGGGTTCCCTATGGGGAAAGGCCACCAGAAAGGGTTCCCTATGGGGAAAGGCCACCAGAAAGGGTTCCATATGGGGAAAGGCCACCAGAAAGGGTTCCCTATGGGGAAAGGCCACCAGAAAGGGTTCCCTATGGGGAAAGGTCACCAGAAAGGGTTCTCTATGGGGAAAGGTCACCAGAAAAGGGTTCTCTATGGGGAAAGGCCACCAGAAAGGGTTCTCTATGGGGAAAGGCCACCAGAAAGGGTTCTCTATGGGGAAAGGCCACCAGAAAGGGTTCCCTATGGGGAAAGGTCACCAGAAAAGGGTTCTCTATGGGGAAAGGTCACCAGAAAAGGGTTCTCTATGGGGAAAGGCCACCAGAAAGGGTTCTCTATGGGGAAAGGCCACCAGAAAGGGTTCCCTATGGGGAAAGGCCACCAGAAAGGGTTCTCTATGGGGAAAGGTCACCAGAAAGGGTTCCCTATGGGGAAAGGTCACCAGAAAGGGTTCTCTATGGGGAAAGGTCACCAGAAAGGGTTCTCTATGGGGAAAGGTCACCAGAAAAGGGTTCTCTATGGGGAAAGGTCACCAGAAAAGGGTTCTCTATGGGGAAAGGTCACCAGAAAGGGTTCCCTATGGGGAAAGGCCACCAGAAAGGGTTCCCTATGGGGAAAGGCCACCAGAAAGGGTTCCCTATGGGGAAAGGCCACCAGAAAAGGGTTCTCTATAGGGAAAGGCCACCAGAAAGGGTTCTCTATGGGGAAAGGTCACCAGAAAAGGGTTCTCTATGGGGAAAGGTCACCAGAAAAGGGTTCTCTATGGGGAAAGGTCACCAGAAAGGGTTCTCTATGGGGAAAGGTCACCAGAAAGGGTTCCCTATGGGGAAAGGCCACCAGAAAGGGTTCCCTATGGGGAAAGGCCACCAGAAAGGGTTCCCTATGGGAAAGGCCACCAGAAAAGGGTTCTCTATAGGGAAAGGCCACCAGAAAGGGTTTTCTATGGGGAAAGGCCACCAGAAAGGGTTCTCTATGGGGAAAGGCCACCAGAAAGGGTTCTCTATGGGGAAAGGCCACCAGAAAGGGTTCTCTATGGGGAAAGGCCACCAGAAAGGGTTTCTATGGGGAAAGGCCACCAGAGAGGGTTTTTTATGGGGAAAGGTCACCAGAAAGGGTTCTCTATGGGGAAAGGTCACCAGAAAGGGTTCTCTATGGGGAAAGGCCACCAGAAAGGGTTCCCTATGGGGAAAGGCCACCAGAAAGGGTTCTCTATGGGGAAAGGCCACCAGAAAGGGTTCTCTATGGGGAAAGGCCACCAGAAAGGGTTTTCTGAGGGGAAAGGCCACCAGAAAGGGTTCTCTATGGGGAAAGGCCACCAGAAAGGGTTCTCTATGGGGAAAGGCCACCAGAAAGGGTTTTCTATGGGGAAAGGCCACCAGAAAGGGTTTTTTATGGGGAAAGGTCACCAGAAAGGGTTCTCTATGGGGAAAGGTCACCAGAAAGGGTTCTCTATGGGGAAAGGCCACCAGAAAGGGTTCCCTATGGGGAAAGGCCACCAGAAAGGGTTCTCTATGGGTAAAGGCCACCAGAAAGGGTTCTCTATGGGGAAAGGCCACCAGAAAGGGTTCTCTATGGGGAAAGGTCACCAGATGAGACCCTCAATTCACAGTGATGGTGACAACCAGAAACATAATGTGAGTCAGAGGGGAAGGAGGTTCATTGAGAACCAAATCCACATGTGGGGGGAACCGGGAGACACAAAGTTCTGATCACTGGGGGAGGGGATCTCCATAGTGAATATTGGGGGGAGGGGATCTCCATAGTGAATATTGGGGGAAGGGGATTACATACAATCACAGACAATCAGAGAATGAAGATGATCACCTCGGCTCCATAGATGGGAAGATCTCTCAGAGGATTCACAGCAATCAGGATATCTCCGATATACGTCTGTCAGAGAGAGAGAGAGGAGGACAATGTCACCATCACATGTCACCATCACATGTCACCATCACATGTCACCCTTCATATGTCACCCTTCATATGTCACCCTTCATATGTCACCCTTCACATGTCACCCTTCACATGTCACCCTTCACATGTCACCCTTCACATGTCACCCTTCACATGTCACCCTTCACATGTCACCCATCATATGTCACATGTCACCCTTCACATGTCACCCTTCATATGTCACCCTTCACATGTCACCCTTCACATGTCACCCTTCACATGTCACCCTTCACATGTCACCCTTCACATGTCACCCTTCACATGTCACCCTTCACATGTCACCCTTCACATGTCACCCTTCACATGTCACCCATCATATGTCACATGTCACCCTTCACATGTCACCCTTCACATGTCACCCTTCACATGTCACCCTTCACATGTCACCCTTCACATGTCACCCTTCACATGTCACCCTTCACATGTCACCCATCATATGTCACATGTCACCCTTCACATGTCACCCTTCACATGTCACCCTTCACATGTCACCCTTCACATGTCACATGTCACCCTTCACCCATCATATGTCCCCCATCACATGTCACATGTCACCCTTCACATGTCACATGTCCCCCATCCCCCTCTCTATGTATTTTCTCCTGTATATATTGCAGGTTGTGGATGATGAAAGTGATAATTATCATTATGATGAAGTTCTCCTCCAATCACAGAGGAGGGGGAGGGGTTGTAGGTAGTTGGGGGGTCGGTAGGGGGAGGAGTTCGGCACTCACATAGATCCGCCCCTCGGAGTCCCGCCCCCTCAGTACGGTCAGGAGTCTCTCCTCTGTCAGGTCGCTGATTTGAGCCGCATCGTCCGAACTTCTCCCTCCGAATCCATCCGAACCGATCCGATCCCAACCTCGTGTACCTCCGGAATACCGCCCCGCCCACCGACACTCCCCTATACACACACCACCGAGTCATGTGACCGAGAGGAGCCCCGCCCACCGACACTCCCCTATACACACACCGAGTCATGTGACCGAGAGGAGCCCCGCCCACCGACACTCCCCTATACACACACCGAGTCATGTGACCGAGAGGAGCCCCGCCCACCGACACTCCCATATATACACACACCGAGTCATGTGACCGAGAGGAGCTCCGCCCCACACCCAGAGAGAAGAGCCCCGCCCACCGACACTTCACCTGAACTCCGATTACTCCGAGAGATCGGGGGAAGGGGATTGGAGGAGAGGAGAGAGTGGGCGGGGCGAGAATGTCACCTCTTCTCTATATATTCCAGAGATCATCACGTGACCAAAATCTATTTATAGATCATCTACCCTCCCCCTTTTCCTACCTACCTACCTACCCCCACCTACCTACCTTCCTACCTACCTACCCCACCCTCCTACCTACCTACCCCCCCCCCCCACCTACCTACCTACCCTCACATTCCTACCTACCCCACCCACCTACCTACCTACCCTCCCCCTCCTACCTACCCCACCCACCTACCCACCCTCCCCCTCCTACCTACCCCCCTCCTCCTACCCACCCTCCCCCTCCTACCTACCCTCCCCCACCCACCTACCTACCCCCACATTCCTACCTACCTACCCTCCCCCTCCTACCTACCCCACCCACCTACCCACCCTCCCCCTCCTACCTACCCTCCCCCACCTACCTACCTACCTACCCCCACCCTCCTTCCTACCTACCTACCCCCTCCTCCTACCCCCACTTACCTACCCCCACATTCCTACCTACCCCCACCCTCCCCTCCTACCTACCTACCTACCCTCCCCCACCCACCCTCCCCCACCTACCTACCCCCACCCTCCCCCACCTACTACCTACCCCCACCCACCTACCCCCACTCTCCTTCCTACCTACCTACCCCCACCCTCCTTCCTACCTACCTACCCCCACCTACCTACCCCCACCCTCCTTCCTACCTACCTACCCCCAACCTACGCCCACTTACCTACCCCCACTCTCCTTCCTACCTACCTACCCCCACCCTCCTTCCTACCTACCTACCCCCACATTCCTACCTACCCCACCCTCCCCTCCTACCTAATCCCACCCACCTACCTACCCTCCCCCACCTACCTACCTACCCCCACATTCCTACCTACCTACCCACCCACCTACCTACCCCCACATTCCTACCTACCCCACCCACCTACCCA